>LR989928.1:45548784-45864007 GCA_905146935.1 Scaeva pyrastri | reverse complement strand
CCCCGTGTGCCGGACTCTCCAAGGGATTTCAACCTTAAGATGGCATACCGGCTAAACCTCCAAAAGTGTCTCGGAGATCCCCATACTCGGGACTACGGTTGGCATTTCTTCCAGAGGGGGTCTTTTTTGTACGGCCCATTCTGGGCTCACGTCTTCTAGCAGAAACTTTTCTTCCTCTCTTTTCTTCGTTCCTAGGTTGGGTTTGAATTGGTTAGGTTAGTTAGATTTGGTAGGGTTAGGTAAGGTTGGGTAAGGTTAGGTAGATTAGTTTAGGTTAGTTAGGATTCGGTTGGTTACGTAACATTAGTTTATATTAGTATAGTTTGGGTAAGGTTAGTAAGATTAGTAGGTTAGTTTAGGTTAGGGACTCGGAACTCTTCTTCCTCTCTTTTCTTTTTCCTGAGGATCTGGCTGGTATATGCGCATATCATATTCCAGTTATTCTCGCTAGCTAGCATCTTTTCAACTATGTTTTCTGGAGTGATGATGACAATGTTTCTCTCCAGTACTCCTCTTTCTGTTGCCCATCTAGTGCAGGCGGAGAAGGTATGTTGTAAGTCGTCTTCTTGAGAGTCCCCGTACTGGCAGGCTGGGCTACTCGTTTTGCCGATCCTGTGGAGAAAGGCGTTGAAGTATCCGTGTCCGGTGAGTAACTGGGTTACGTAATAGTTAACCTCACCGTGTTTCCGGTCCTTCCACTCAGCCACATTTCTGATCAGCCTCGCCGTCCATCGTCCTCTGCTTCCTGAGCTCCAACGCTCTTGCCACTTATGTACCGTCAGCTGCTTGGCCTCCTCGGATGCCGCTTCCACTCCCCATTTCCGCCTTTTTGTCGTGGACGTACTTCCTTTTAGCCGCTAGGAGATCAATAGGGGTCACTCCAGCGATTACAAGGACGGCTGGTTCCGACACTGTTCTGTAAGAGCTTGCCACACGCAGAGCTCCGCATCTTTGCACTGCCGCCATCTGTTTACGGTACTTCTCCTGGTTCAGTGCATTCGCCCATATTTCGCTGCCGTACAGAAGGATGGAATGTGTTGTCGCCATCAGTAGCCTTCGCTTACTGGCTGTTGGTCCCCCCACGTTCGCCATCAGTCTGCTCAGTGATGCGGTAGTTTTTGAGGCACTTTCCGCTGCTGCCTTAATTTGTTGCCAGTAGGTTAGCTTTGTGTCGAGTCTCAATCCCAAATACTTCACTGCAGCGCTGCTTCTTATTACTTCGGCCCCGATTTGAAAGTCTATTTGTGTCGGAATCCTCTTCTTTGTCAGGAGAACTATCTCAGTTTTTTCCGTGGCTAGACTGAGTCCATGCTCTACCATCCATGAATTTGTACGTCGCATGACCTGATTTAGCTTCCATTGCGCGCTATCGGTGTCTCGTGCCGTAATCACCGCGGCGATGTCGTCAGCGTAGCCAACCAGGAAGGTATCGTCGGGCATCTCCATGCGAAGTATATCATCGTAGGAGATGTTCCACAAATCTGGTCCTAGGATTGATCCCTGCGCTGCGCCAGATGTGACTTCCTTCCTTCGTGGGCCTTCTGTGGTCTCGTAAATCAGCTCTCGATCCCTGAGATAGTTCTTCAACATCCGCAAAAGATAGGCAGGTACGTGAAATCTCCATTCAAGGGCATGTAGAATATCACTCCACCTGGCCGAGTTGAAAGCATTTCGTACGGCCGCTGAAAGCCGCGGTTTCAGAAGTTTTTCCAAGAGTTTCCCCGCAGTGTCTAGCATGCACAAAGGTCTGTATGCCGATGGGGAATCCGGGTCTCCTTTGCCTTTGCCGATGAGTACCAGCCGTTGTTTCTTCCAGGTCTTGGGGAAGACGCCTTCTTCGAGGAAGCTGTTAAACATGTTCAGCATTAATTGTGGACATGTTTGGGTGGTCACTTTCAGGACTTCTGCGGGGATTCCGTCAGGACCAGGGGCTCTTCTGTTTCGTAGAGACTGTACAGCTATGCTCAACTCCTCCTCGCTAAAAAGTTTTATATCCTGTCTTTGGACCGGTGTGTTGTTAGGTGGCCTGGCAGGATGAGTTGGGAATAGTGTCTCAACAATGTGCTCCATTTTTATTTCGCTAAGAACAGAGGTGTCTTCTGAGCTCCGAGTTTACGCGTAAAAATCTTGTAGCCTAGTCCCCAGGGGTCGCTATTAACATCACGGCGGAGGTCCTCCCATCTCTCTCTCTTGCTCGAATTGATGGCCTTCTTGAGCTCTGACCTCTTGGTTCTGAACTCCGCTGTGGCGTCCTCCATAGGTTCAGCGTTTTTTCTCCTCCTCCCCCTGGTAACTATTCGTCGGAGTTGTAAGCATCTCCGACGTAGCGTAGCTATCCCTTCTGTCCACCAGTACACTGGATCTCTTTTTCTATTTGCACCTCTCGTTCGGGGCATTGAGGAGTCGCATGCGAGTCGCATACCCCACTCCTGTCCTCTGCCGTTGAAATCTCCAGCCACTAGGATATCTCCCTCAGTTTGATTTAGAAAATCTTCTAAATCTTTCAGTTTTGAACGAAACTCATCGATTCTTTCGTTAGGAGTGAGGTATACGCTAACTACTGTAAGCCTTCCACTTTTCACCCATACGAAGCCTCTTTCTGCTTCTTTTCTCTCGGTGAGGAGTTTTCTTGTGTCAGGGATCCAAACAGCAGCAGTTTTGAGCAGATCCGGTATCCAGTTTGGTCCTTCCTTGTCGCGGTATTGCTCGCTTACGATGACGATTTCTGCTCGCAACTCCAAGACAAGTTTTTCCAGGAGACTATCCGCGGTAAGACTCCTGTTGACATTCGCCTG
The DNA here is from genome assembly GCA_905146935.1 of Scaeva pyrastri. NCBI lineage: Eukaryota > Metazoa > Arthropoda > Insecta > Diptera > Syrphidae > Scaeva > Scaeva pyrastri. The sequence goes on along the minus strand of LR989928.1, from coordinate 45,861,212 downwards.
AAGAATTATGGTCATTTTGAGGACGCTTTTTTCGCCTGTTCAAGTGCTTTCCTAAACACTTGGCAGTTTCCTGTACCTGGTGTATGGTTGAGGGGTTGCACTGTTTCCAGTTCTACGCAGAGGCAGCATTTTGATGGGTTTTTACACTCCTTCTTTTTATGGCCTATCTCTCCGCAGTTGATGCAAACCCCTTGGCCTTTTCTGTCCACGCTGTTGCAGGAGGACTGCCTGTGTCCATAGCCGAAGCATTTAAAGCAACGTAATACTTCTATTCTTCGTCTAATGCGGCATTGAATCCATCCTATTTTTATAGTGGGGGCCCTTAATAACTCCTGAGCAGCTCGGTTGTTTACATTGATAATGGCCATTTTAAGTGAGCTCTTATTTTTTCCGGTGACCGAGATCTGGATATCATTGATAAGATCAGCTACTTTTTTCTTGATGGCTACTTCAACTTCTTCTACTGTGGTCAGTTCGTCTAGATCTCTTATTTCGATGGCCATTCTAGGTTCTAGGTTACGGACTGTTGCCTTTTCCCCTAGAATGGATTTAAGAGATTCTCCAAAAGCCTTTTTGTCCTTTGTTTTGGATCCGAGTTCTAAAAGAACGTCTCCAGATCTCGTTTGCCGAACATTTTTGATGATCGTTTCGGTGTCATCTGGATTTGCCTTGTTTCGGATTTCCCTAAGAATCCTGGAGAAATTTTCATTTCCTTTCGGCTTTATTAATATCGCTTCTGGTCTTGCTTTCTGTTTGTTTGGATTTTTCGGCTTCTTTTTATTTTCCCTTGCTGCTTTATTCGGCTTATCTCTGGCTCTCTTCTTCTCTTGATGCGCTGTTTCTGGAGCATCGGGTATATTGCTCTTTAGGGCTAGAGCGTAGCTCTCTTCCTCACGATATTTTGAAAAAGGCAGTTCATTTTGATTTGTGAGAACTGCCTTGTTCTCTTTTCGATACCTTTCGGTAGTGGGCTAGAAGGTGGCCTCTTCGAAGAGGTTGCTTTGCTTCCTGACTGCTTTTCCTTGTCAGGTCTCGTCTGCTCTACAATCGGTTTTGGGGGTTGTTGGCTTAGTTCGATTGATTTCCTTTCTCTTTCCAGCCATTTCAGCTTATCTAGAGACTCCTCCAATTCGGCTATACCAGTTTTGATGTCACCACTGTGTTTTTGGATTTGTGGTGGACTTTGTGAAGCGTTTTTAAACAGGCCTGAAAAATTTGATCTTGCATAGATTTGACAGTTCTGAATTGTCTTAGCAATCTTCAAATGCACCAAATTGGCCAAAGATAAGCAATTGTACGATTGATGTATAAGTTTTATTTAAATTCTGTTGTTTTGAATGCTTTTTTATAATCCAGATTTTTGGGAAAATGTGTAGGGGTAGGCCCATATTTGTTGGTTGTGTATATATGTTCAAAATCACTTTGATAATGTAGTACGAATATCCCTGAAAATCGCATAAATGTTTATCTTTAAAACTTGAAGAGATGTTGAACTTCGAAGAACTTGCAATTGACCATTTATTTCACCCTTTTTTTGCAACTTGAATGTCTTAGCAATGTTCACTTGGTTTGAGAGTTTTGAATCGTTTAAACAATTTTGATTATTTGGCTTATCTTATTATTCAATTATCGTTAAAAAAATGACCCTTAGATACTTCAAATACTTAAGGTTTCATGAGGTTTAAGTACATATTATGTACATCAGAAGTATTTACTGTAAAATCACTGCTGCATTTATTCAAATAGATTTTAACTAATAACGCATTGTGAATCGGTTTCGTTTGTCGAAATAATACTAGTGGATATAACATTATAATTTATTTTTCTAATTTGCCATACTGATAACTTCAGACTATGGTACATACCTTAAAAAGAACAATCTTACTAACAAAAAAATTATCAAACTTAATTCTTGTCCGCTCATCATCACCCGCTGTCGAGATATTCAAGTCGAAAAACAATTTTTGACACCTTTTGGTAAATTTTAGTTTTAGTTTTTTTACTGTTGTTAAAAAATTGTCTATACGATATGGGCCAAAATGTTATATTTTCAAACAGTTGTATTATGTTTAAAATAAAATATCCCACTGTGGATATAATCGAGTCAAAAAACATTTTTTCCCCCAATTTTAGGTAGAATTTTGTCCAAAACATCAGATGTCGAAAACGTCATTTCGCATAGTAAACAATTGTTTTCACGGTTATATCATTTTTCCTTCATTGCATCATTGAGTGCCAAATATTATCGGTTATCTGTCCGATTTGTCAAATTGAAAGAAATTATGTTATGCAAGGGAACACTAGAAACCTTTTGTACCAACGTTAGTTCAATTGACAAAATTAAATTGCAAGAAATAAACACACTTGTTATGCAAAATCACTCCTATTTTATTCTACCATAAAATCACATTAAGTGGATATACCTACATACCTAGTACATTAGCATCCTTTTTATTTTATCTGACCGTAATCTCTCTATACATACATCTATATTAATAAAAATGTAAATGTATGTTTGTTCCTAATCGCTAATCTCAGAAAGTTCTTAAGCAATTGCTTTCAACTTTTGACAGAACATTGAATTCAAGTCCGTGAGTGTTTATATATACTTTAAACAAAAATAATACCTTATACTTAAACACAACACTACCTTTACTGCAATATAAGGGTCATAGCACCTTTTCTTATCAAAAAATAAATTCTTAGTTTTTTTGTTTTGTCAAAAAATATAAATAAACAAAAATAGAAAAAATAAAATACATATATGTACATATAATTCCTTTCAATTAATCAAATGTAACACATTACGCATTCGTGCATTGCTTGCCATTATGGACATGGCTCATTTGGAGGGTTAAAGGCCCATGAAATTGCTATAAGCTCAAATACCAGGAAAATTCTAGCCCATCGTCTACCGATTTTTGGTCCAGAAAAAAGTGAGTAGAATTTCATACAATTTTAAAGAGTGTTAGTCAGATAAATATGTACATATGTGTATGTGTAAGTACATATGTACATATGTATATACTTCAACGTTCACATTTAAATCTGAACTTACATATGTATGTACAGTAAACCAAAAAAATAAAAACATGTACTTTTGGCTTACCTAAGACGGTCAAAATCGTTATACTATGGGCCAAAATTTTTCTAGGATCAACGTTAACGAGGAGTCAATGGACAACATAATGCAGAGTAATTTGCAGCTCTTTGATGCATCTTATTATGCAAATCACCCTGTATAGACAATAAACTTTATTATATTTAAAAAAAATAAATAGGGATCCTTACTAAAACAAAATATTTATGTATAGAAAAAAATTAATTCAAACAATTTGAAAAAGTCGGGAAATTATTAAAATCAAAAAATGATTCTGTAAAAGCACCAAAAATCGCTTGATTTAATAATTTTCAACGAAGCGACGACGTAAAGGTGAAAAATTCATTGTAAAATTCTAAAAAATTCGGATAATTGTAAAATTCATTATTAAGCTTTGCATCCATTTTGAGTGCTCTTATTAAAATTTGAACTATCTAGGTTTTATAACTACTCTGGAGTTTATGTTAAGGCGAGACGAAGTTCGCCAGGTCAGCTAGTATATATATAAAGCTGAAGAGTTTGTTTGTTTGAAAGTGCTAATCTCAGGAACTACTGGATCGAATTGAAAAATTCTTTATGTGTTGGAAAGTTTATTTGTCGAGGAAGGCTATAGGCTATATAACATCTCGCTGCGACCAATAATAGATCCAGTGGAAAATGTTGAAAAATCGGGGAAAATTATTCATCTTGGAGGACTTGCGTTGCGAGCGATGCTTAAACGGTTCAAGTAACCAAAAATGTATTTTATTTTATTTTCAGTATAATGCATATACAAAAAATAAAATGTTGACGAATGAAAATTGACATTTTTTACAATAAATAAAAACTACTAAAGGCTCTAACAAAAATGTTGTTGTTAATAAAATTGCCATCAATCAACATCACAAGTAAATCGACAGAAACGCCAAGTTTTCAAATTATGAACAGTGGCAAGTTATCAGTGTGGTTCGCATCCAGCCTTTTTTTAAAAACATAATCTTAATGGAGGTCATAATAACCGAAATTGAAGCGGACGAAGTCGCGGGCAACAGGTAGTACTAATATATAAAGATGAAGAGTTTGTTTGTTTGAACGCGCTAATCTCAGGAACTACTGGTTCGAATTTGAAAATTCTTTTTGTGTTGAATAGTCCATTTGTCGAGGAAGGATATAGGCTATATAACATCACACTGCGAACAATATTAGGGAAGAATAAGTGGAAAATGTTGCAAGAACGGGGAAAAATATTCATCTTTGACGGCTTTCGTTGTTTGTTTCAATGCACTGATCTCATTAACTGCGTGATCGAATTGAAAAATTCTTTTTGCTTTAGATAGTCCATTTTTCGAGCAAGGTTTTAAGCTATTTAAAATTACGCTACAACCAACAGGAGCAAAGAATCAGTGGAAAATGTTGCAAAAGTAAAGAAAATTATTCATCTTAAAGGGTTTCCGTCTCATTGTCAAAATTCGGGTTGCAGAGAAAATCCGTATGTTCTTCTGCCATAAGAAAATAAAACTTAAATATCCTTAAGGAAGTACTTTAAAATATATTTTTTTAAACTTAATCTTAATTGCTATAATAACACTGGTATACAGTGGTTTTGTTGCCCTGGATATAAGACTGATTTTAGATATTTTATGCTCACAATTTATGAAACTATTAATGATTTTGTAAGAATTGCTCTCAATTTTGTTAAAATTATTATTTTTATTTTAAACTAAAAAATCGGAAAACAAGAAATAAAGTGACGTAGGTAAATGTTGAAAATATTAGTTTTATTTTGAAAGATTAATAAACATTAAAGTAAATAGAGAAAAAATTATTAAAAACTTTTACTATGGCGCGTTTTATTGCTAAACTTAGGTTAGCTTAGAAATCGGAATCGCAATAAAACGCTATCCTTAGTTTTAAACTGACTTTCATTTTATATTTAAAAGTTGGTTTCCTTTTAGCCAAATGTCAATACTCTTCAGAGGAAAAAAAAGAAAAAAAAATCAAATTAAACGTCAAAACCTGTCAGAGAAATAAACAAAATATCGCTTTGAAATAAAAATAATAAAATGTGTCAAATTGCCGAAACTGTATCCTTAGTAAATTACTGAGCTCGATTACTAACTTGTTTCTTCTCAGTTTCCGTTTGTTGTTGTTTACTATGTAAAATTTTACTAACCTAAGGATAAAATAAACAACAAAACGCGCCTTATATTTCCATAAAACGCCTTTTATTAGCTTTTCTTTAATAATTCTTCTTTGGACAATCTCTTTTTAAAGACCAACAGTAATCTGCCATCATATGACAATCCCAGCGACCCTGATACCGTTCTTCCATCACCTTCAGATCCTGGTGGAACCGCTCTCCCTGTTCTTGACTATAATTCCCTAAATTATCCAGAAATGTATCTTTTACTTATTGCGAAGATAGTGTAACTTTATACTCATATTTGCTAGTAGAATCTGAAAATTTGTCAGCATAATTTGCACAATTTCTTCATAATTTGGTGCTTTATGATTACCTTTTTTCGACTAACAATACAAAACTTTCCAAGCTTTACTTTTCGAAAAAGTCATAACTTTAATAAAATCTGAGCCTTTTATCATTTGCCTAATTTGAGGACCATCAAATATTCTACCTTTCAAATTTTCCATACTAAGCTTTAGAAATGTTCTACAAATGTAATTAATTAATTAAGAGTAGGGATCACGTGATGTTTGTATGAGCGAAAAAGTTGTTCAGAAGCCTAATCATGACTGGTACAATCAATTTTTATGAATAAAAAGCTGATTATTGTTCAAATTATAAGATTTGTGAAAATCATAAAAATAAGAGCACATTCAGTGCTTTCATAAATATTTTTGTGATCAGGACACTTGAAAACATGAAAATTTTCACAAATATCCAGGGCAACAAAAAAAAAATCTTTTTTTGTAGAGCTGTGTAATAAATTGAGGCACACTAAGTCGCGGGGAACAGCTAGTTATAAATAAATTGTTTTTATATAACCAATACTGTCCCTTTACTAAACCAGACAAAGAATTTACACATACCTATCTCGGCAGTTTACAGATTCGCTTTCTTCTTCTCTGCAACCATATACATATGTATGTACAATGTACATACATACAACATACCTACATAAATAAACAAAAGCATTAAATGATTCAGAAGCAAGAAAACTTTTAAATGTACAATCATTCAGTGCTCTCTTTTCGGTTTTGTTATAGCAGTCAGTTCGGCGGCGCTCTCAAAATACTTTCATAAATTGATTTTGAGTTGTAAACACATATGTATACCTAAACAATATTTTTCTTTAAGTGGGACAATAACAAAATAACAGATAGTAATATTATTTATGGACCAAATAGTTTTTTGATAAAAGTGAATTGTGATATTCCTGATTGCAGTTCTGCTTTTCAGAAGAGATAAAGTTTTGTTGATATGAACTAAAACGTTTTTTTTTTTTGAGTAAAACATAGATTCCAAGGAAAACAGTAGACACTTTCGATTTATTTATAAATTACCTTTCATTTAGAGAAGATCGATTGTAAGATCATAATGTTGGAGAGTGTTTTTGTAAAAATAGTTTTTCTAGTAGCAATTGCCTCTGCTGGTGTTTTTCCAAATTTTCATTCAACATACTATGAATATAAATTTTACACTGAAAAAGAAAAATTAATGAAAGCTGATGATTCCATCGACTGGTGGAAAACAGCTTCATTTTATCAAATCTATCCAAGGTCATTCAAGGATAGCGACGGTGACGGCATTGGTGATTTGAATGGTAAATTCGAATAGATTATTTTATGTTTTCTTATTTTCTTATTTATTGATTTATATTTAAATATAAAAGAAATTTACTGCGCAGTAGTATTTTTGTATTTTTTTTTTTTTATTATGTTCAACAGTTCTAAATTAGATCAAAATAATTTAATGATGTAAAAAAATATTGTAATATTAATTATCGATTTGTCAAATGAAATGTTTGCAGAAAGGTTATTAGAAAAATTTGTCAAGCAATGTTTGTACTACAGAAATTTTTTTAAAACTAAGTGAAAATTTTTGGTTAGTCGCAAATATCTCTGAAACAAATGATGTTATTGACTTCAATTATATTTTGTGTTGTTACATTGTGATGTAATACAGATTTGGAAGAAATGTTGGAAAATTTCAATTGACAGTTTTTTTTTTCCAAAAAATTCTAGCAAAAATTTAGTACAAATTTTCTTTTGGCTCGAATATCTGGAGAGCTGGCAACGATATTGAATTAAAATGTATTTTATTTTAAACATATTAATTTTTTTTACGAAACAAAAAATAAAACTAAAATTTACTCGAAAGTTCGTTCATTTTAACTTCGAATTTCTTATATTCTTTACATAAAACAACTAAATATTAGCAATTTAAACATTTTTAACACTTATCGAATTGACAGTTTTTTTTTTACAAAAAATAAAAACACAAAGGTTCTAACTTACAAAAGAGTGTCAGAAATTTACTCTTTGTCCAACCACTTTAAAAAAGATAGCTTTTTCTTCCCCTGTTTACGATGGAGAAAAATGTATTTATTGGTTAAGAAAATGTTTTTAAAGGGTACATGAAAGGTACATTTTCCCCCTTTACAAATATACTAGATGTGTCAAAAATTGTTTTTGTCCCAAATATCTGTACACAAACAATGATTTTGACTTCAAATGTATTTTGTTGTACAGATTGTCTATTTCCTTTTTCAAAATATTCTTTCGTGTTTATAAGATGAACAAATGCATTCGTTTAGTTTATTAAAGAATCTAGCCTTCGGAAAAGAGAATACCATTATTAACACACCTTCTTATCTCTAAGTTATTTCGACTTACACACATATATTTATGAGGTTTTTATGTATGTTATGTATGTATGCACCCATAAGTATGGGTGTTTTCATAAAGGTTTGAAATCTGCTTTCGAGAACAATCGTCTTTCTGCTGCTCTGCATTAATGAACACACTTATTCTGCAGAATGTGAAGTCAGTCAACGTTCATAAACGCCTGATGAAATTTGGAAATAGACTTCAAAGAAAATGTTTACAGGTTGGCAATTCGATTTTTTTTTTTTTAACCAAGGTACAAATGGATCGGTTTTTTTTCGTTTCATCCGAGAGCACCTATTATTTGCACGTTAAACCATTTTTCCTTCAAATCACGATTTTTCTGCATTCAAAAAAAATATTTCTGCGCAATCTGCCGACGATAATTTGCTTTCAGTGCACAAGGACCTTAAGTGTACTGTACATTTTTTTTTATCATTGCCTCATTGGTTCTTCCGAATTTACGATTTCTTCATTTCTTTCTTCTGCTGGGTAACAACCTATTTAAGCTTTTTGCACTACAAATATGCCAGATAAACATTTGCATTAACTGCTTTTACCTGCTGTCGCACAAGATCCTTTAAGGGAGAATAATTCGCAAGCTCTTTCACTAAATTAGCTGCATTTCTTTTACCATCTCGACTGCAAGTCCGATTTTTGTTGAAGTATTATGTACCTACCTATATCAAAGATTTACTTATTATTATTTTATTATTATTTTAAAATTACTTTTTGTTTTCAAAGGCATAAGAGAAAAACTGCCCTATTTAAAGGAGATCGGAGTTACAGCAACATGGCTCTCGCCTATTTTCACGTCACCAATGGCTGATTTTGGATATGATGTTGCAAATTTTACGGAAATCGACTCAATCTTCGGTACCATGGACGATTTTGACGCACTTATTAGAGAATCTAAACAAATTGGTGTGAAAATAATTTTGGATTTTGTACCAAATCACTCAAGTGACGAATGTGAATGGTTTAAAAATTCAGTTGCTCGTGTTCCTGGATTCGAAGACTTTTATGTATGGCATCCGGGTAAAATTGTAAACGGTGTCCGCCAACCACCCACAAACTGGGTAAGTGTCTTTCGTGGCAGCGCATGGAAATGGAACGAGCAACGCCAAGAATATTATCTACATCAATTCGTTGATAAGCAACCTGATTTAAACTACCGTAATCTAAATGTAAAAAAATACATGAGTGTAAGTTGATCTATACATTATTCTAGAGATTTACATACATATATTCAATTATTCATTATTATAAATTAATCACGAATTCAAATTTTATACAAAAGGAAGTATTACGGTTTTGGTTAAAAAAAGGGGTATCGGGTTTTCGCGTTGATGCTGTACCACATGTCTTTGAAATATCCGCTGATGCCAATGGAAATTACCTTGATGAACCTCGTAATGACTGGGTAACCGATCCTGATGACTACGGTTACGTTGACCATATATACACAACAAACCAACCAGAAACCATTCAGTTAGTTTATGAATGGCGCAAAGTGCTTGATGATTTTAGGGCTGAGAATGGTGGTGAAGAAAGGTTCATTCTTAGAAAAAACGTTTTGCTTTGCTTCATAATAATAATAACAAACCATTTTTTCTGTATTTTATAGAATTCTTATGATTGAAAGTTGGTCTTCTGTTGATATAGTAATGGAATATTATGGCAACACCACAACAGAAGGTGCTCAAATTCCCTTCAATTTTTTGATAATAAGCTCTCTCTCAAATCAATCGAATGCATATGACTACGCAGAAGTTATCAACATTTGGATGAACAAAATGCCAATAGGTAGAACACCAAATTGGGTTGTAAGTATTTTGTAGAAAGTTCGCCCAGAGAACAAAAATTTGTTGGTTCCAAATAAAAGTAGGTTATTTAAGAGTATTAACTAAGCAATAATTAAGAAGCCTTTGCATGCTCAACGTGTCACTGTGTGGTGGTCTGCGGTAACAGTCAATAGATCACTACTATTTTCATAGTGGGTTTGAATTGTTTAATTGCGATTTTGGAGCTAAATTGAATTCATTGTATCAATTACCAAAGCACCCACTACGATTACTGCCAAAAAACTAAATGTCAAAACTATCCCGTTCTTGATGTTGCCCCAGTTGGCTTTAATATTTGTTATGGTTTTATATAAATAAAAATATTGTTTGAAAAAACCAAAAAACACGCTTTTAAAACCCATCATACTAAAAAAGCGGAAAATAATTTTTAATATAAGCTGAAAACAATAATGAACTAAAAATACAAGTGTTATTGTGAAAAAGCGTTGGGCGCATTGGCCATATTTTTTTTTTCATATATCGAGCGCCCCACGCTTATTCACAATAACACTTGTATTTTATTAATATTTATAAGCGCATAATAAAATCAGGAAAAAGCAGGAGCTGTGGGATTAAAATATTTAATCCTGGTAATCCTGATAAGGATATTGAGATAAACTTATGAAATTATTGTTTTGCCACCGGTTCTTGATATGTGTACAAAATTTTATTAAAATCGGTTCATGTAAAGTGGGTCAAAATCGAGTGTAAAGGTGTCGGTTACATACATACATACATACATACATACATACATACATACATACATACATACCCAGTAGGAATTTTTTCCCCCAATGAAAATTTTTGGTGAAAACATCAATGAATTCATCTAATTTAGTCACAGAGGAACAGAATGTAGTGATTTCCTTAAATAAAGGCATCGTCTTTTTCATCAGCTCATACAATCTACCACTTCTTTTACTTGTTAAAAGGTTGAATTGAAATCATCGAGTGTCGTATCGTACATTTTTCAGTAAAGAAGATCGTACGATGATTCCACTGATGGCCAGGAATGCATAGATTCATGAGTTCGTCCACCGAGCTAGGTCTTTTGTTGTTCTTTATCCTCTTAAAAAGGGAAAAATCAAAATTCTAAAACCTACCCCGAAAAATGTGAGGATTTTTTAGAGGAAAACAATGCGGAAATTCATACATTCCAAAGGGATGTAGGATCTCAACGATGAGTAGTAATGCGGTGGGTCACCTAAATAGAAATGCGATGTTCGTGTTTTTTATTACAGTTCTTCTATCCTGCTTGTGCAAATAAGATCGTTTCCAAGAACTGCGATAGATGGAAATGCGCAGTGACCTGCGTTAGGGTTCTTCTTTCTAGATTGCATGCATTGTTGTTTTTTTCCAGAGAAAGGCAAAAGATAGAAGCGTTGGAATTTTCAGTTTTTTGGCGACGGCGACGCGTGCGGTTAATTTTATGTGACATAATGTTTTCTTTTTATTATAAAACATTCCGGTTCAAGTTTTTTAAAGTGCGATCAATGAAAATGTTAAGAAAAAATTGTTAAAGTGTTTTTGTTTTGTGTTTGTTGCTTTTTAAATCGACATTTAGGTACTCCGCCCAGCTTTATGGAAAAGCAGTCCAGCAAATCCTAAAACTGCACTTCAAGAGAGCTGTTGACAAATGGAAGAACAAGCCGGCTGTATTCCTGTCATCATATTTTTAATTTATTTTATTTGTAATAACATACTTATATTTTTCAGTAATAAAAAGAAAATTATTATTTATAAAACATATATAACTGTATTTTTATTTTTGTATCCGAAGGTATGATCTGATAAATATTCTTTTCTTTACCTTATGAAATAACTGGTCAATGTTTATGTTCTTTTTCGTGAACCTAAATACATTTATGATAACAAGATTCACATTTAAAATGTGATTTCCTTGGTATACATTCCACACATTTTTCACTTATGCGTAAATGCCTAGTATTTCACAAACTCCACTTAGCAAGTGATATCACTGGTGCGCATTCAGGCAATTTTTCATTCACTCTAATTCAGTTGGGAATTACCCACATGCATCTACTCAGTGATTTCCTCTTGAAAAGTCACCCAAAAAATCACTTGGTGAACGCCAATGTCACCCAATGTTAATTTCACCTATTCTTTCACCTCAAATTCCTCGGGTGTAGCTTCCATTCCTCGAGGAAAATGTTGGTGATTACTAGGTGAATTTTTGAAAAATTCCTACTGGGTACATACATACATACATACATACATACATACATACATACATACATACATACATACATACATACATACATACATACATACATACATACATACATACATACATACATACATACATACATACATACATACATACATACATACATACATACAAGTGAAGCTAATATAAGCGTGTTAATATTACAAAAAACAAAATTGGTGATACAGTGTCACTGTACATTGTACAAAGATCTAAAATTACGCCAAATTCAAAATTTATGAATTTGTTATGCAAAATTTGAAAGGCTAACTACTCTTTTAAACTGACACATTACGTAAGTTGCCAGATATAATTTAAAAGTATAGTATGTACCTAATTTACAAGCAGGTCGAAATATTTGTGTCGTAAAAGCAAAACAGAATTAAGTAGTACTTTAATAAGTAAATAAGACACACAAAAAGTGTGGGCGTAAAATAATATTCTTCTCAAAAAAATGGTCTTATATCACACATCGGTTCCTTTGTAGCTACGATACCGCTTCTTAGTGATATTTTAAAAATGCTTTCAAGCTTTAAGTCCAGACATCTATGCATGGCCATAATAGAAATTCGATTATATTATATAAGGGGGCATTCATTAATTACGTGAGCTATTTTTAGATCAGTTTAGACTCCCCCCCACTTCCTTAGGTAAGATTTTATGAGATATTACTACCCCTCCTCCCTTCCTTTACGTGATATTCAAGAAAATAATTTGCAGGATTTGTACGGAGAAAATAATCGATACGCTGCCTATACTATTTTCTTTTTTTTATGTTTTACTCTCGAACTATAACGAATGATTTCAATGGCCATGAAATTTCTTTTTACAGGTTAAATGATTTTTTTAAATATTTTTTTTTTAAATAGTATTTTATATTTTTTGAAGTTGACGTGAGATTTTCGATAATCCAACCCGTCGGTTTAAATGAGATTTGATAACATTTTATTGGATCCCTTCCCCCAATTCTGAGCTCGCTTTAATCTAAGCAACAGTGTAATATTATATGCTAAGTATTTTTAGTCATATAATATAAACAATAAAAATCACTTCTTGTTCACTGTTTCAAACGATTACATATATGCTTCTATTTAATCAAAACTTAGATTCTATAAATGACGTGACACGTAAAATTAATTGTTGTTTAATCCAATATCTAACCACTTAGCATGTTTATACGTATATAAGTAGGTACCTATACTATATTTATTTGTTATGTATTTAACATGTGGTGTATTTTTATAATACTTTAAATATATACCTTAGTTTCCATTGCATTATTATATAGCTTGGAAATCATGATAAGAATCGTGTTGGATCGCGAATGGGTGCAGATCGAATTGATATGTTAAATATGCTTATTAAAGTTTTGCCCGGATGCAGTGTAACGTATCAGGGGGAAGAAATCGGTATGACCGATGTATGGATCTCGTGGAAGGACACTGTCGACCCTCAAGCATGTAATTCAAATCCTTCTGTATATGAAAAAATGTCTCGAGATCCATGCCGAACTCCTTTCCAATGGAATAATGATAAAAATGCCGGGTTCTCAAAGGGCAATAAAACGTGGTTACCAGTTTCTGATTTATATCCCTTGGTTAATGTGCAACGAGAACATGAAATTCCATATAGTCACTTAAATGTGTACAAAGAACTACAGGCTTTACGGAGAGAAAATGTGTTTACTAATGGAAAGGTTGATGTCATAGCCGTTTGCGATACAGTTTTGGCTATAAAAAGGTGAATTTTTCGAATATTTTTTAAAAACTAAATCCAATTAAAAGATATTATTTTTAGATCACTAATCAATGAGTACACCTATATTGCTTTGCTGAACATAATGGATGACGTGGAAACTATAAATTTAAATGTGATATTTGACAAATTATCTAACTACCTTGAATATGTGTTAGTAAATCAGAATTCTATCCGAAGAAAAGGGGATAAAACTTTTACTGATGAAATCATTTTACTACCAAAAGAAGCTGTTTTATTGAAAACAACGAATAAACTCGATGCTCTAGAAGACAGCTATTTTATATATAATTTAATCTAACATTTTTAAGCTATGAAAATAAATATGAATTTACGAATATTTAATAATATTTGTTCCCAAACATTACAAAAAAAAAACATAATATGTACTTCGTGTTTTTTAATATTTTTGTATATTCAGTATTTGTATTTAACTATTTTACATACATTTTTTATTGCTTTCAAAAAATAAAAAAAAATTTATCAAAATAATAACACACTCCTTAATCATTTTATTTTTAGAAAAATCTAAAATGCCGTTTTGTCAGGCCAATCGTGGTTAGGTATTATTATTTTAAAAGTCTTAAATAAAATGTATTTAGGTTTAGAAATATTGTTAACTACGTACGTAAGTTAATTCTGAATAACAATAGAAAAAAAATATAGACATGATGATGATCTCCCCGAAAATCAGCCCAAAATGTTTGAATTTATCTTTACAAAAAAAAATTGCATGTAATAATAGTTGTATAGGTCGACTGTGTCAGTTTGTATAAGAAAAAACTGCTTGAAAAGCTTTTATTCATTGCGACTTTAAGTGTATACATATGTAAGTACTCTACTCATCACAAACAGTTCTGTAATTTCGATATACTATACTCAAAAATCTACTCCTCTTTTAGTGTTTAATTTTATATGCATAAATTTTAATCTTAATGCAATTATTTATATGTTTGAGTTAATCTATTGCATTTCGTATTTGAATTTAAATACATACCTACTATATCATTTTCATTCAAAAGTTTAAGTTACTTAAATGATTTTGTAGAAACGTTTCGTATTTGAAACAAATCATTTTTAAATAAATTCAAATGCGTCATTAAAGAATTATACGAGGGTATTAAAATCTAGGCCGCAGTTTTTCTCTGAGTGCATCACCCATTTTTCTACTTACCACGCTCGCGGATATGTCTAGTCAGTATCCAAAAGAACTATTGACAGTCAGACAACTTCTTTATTAAAGACCTTCAAGATCATTCTATGGAAAAAGTAAAACAAACTCAAAATGTTGAAAGTAAATATCTACTTATGGCTACTTTAACAATTCACTACACCTTAATTTATTTCGGTCAATAGGTACAAAATTTTAACCAATTATTTTACATACATAAGTTTCTATGTATGTGTACCCACCTCATGTTCCCACTAACTCTTATGGATTAAGTTTTAACGTTTATTACTGGCATCAACTTGAAATTACTCATATAGATAGTTCGTATTTTTCCATCACTCCATTGCACCAACAAAAGTCCATTGCGAAAAGTTTTCTAATCGGAGTTTCAAAGAATTTTCTGTTTTCCGTTATGAATAAACCTCAAAATTTTAGCTTTCAACTCAAATGGAATTTTAGGAGCTATCCAGACATCTTGAAATCTCATTTCGATAAGTTATACCTATACTCACCTCTGGGGCTTTATAATGCGAATAATATACTCTTATAAAACAAAACACCTTTTGCTTCAACTTTTTGTTGTCAGCTACCGGAATTTCAATTATTTCATCAAGCTCCTCAGTCACGTCTCCAACTTCCGATGTAATCTTGTTCAATCTTATGTTGTTTTCTTTTTTTATTCTGATGAAGTTCTCTTCCTTTTACATAGCTTAAAGATTTCTCTGTTACTGTGGGAAAGGGATTGCCTTTTTCATTTGTATTATACTCTGGAGTCAGGAGTTCTGACTTGTGAGGGTTGCTGATGGATTATTATTATTTTTTTTTTGTTAATTCTAGGTATAAATTCTTCCTGATGTTAGTTAAATATCAAACGAAAACGAACAAAAACACTAAGGTAACGAACCAACACACTTATTTCTAAACAACACGTTTCTGTGCATATTACGATGATGCCACTCAATAATTATTATACTGCTACTCGTTATTATACTTTACCGTCTGACTCGGTCTTCTTAAATTATAGATTTTCTTGCCGAAGGCATTAAACAGATTTTGGTTTCGATGGGATGTTTTTTTAATAGACTATGCCTTACACGTGCCATAAAAATGTTCATAAAAAAATCGTGCACTTTGTTTTTGATTTTTGCAAAATATGAAGGGTTTTTAATTAAAGTATTCAATAGAAGACTCAGTAAAGTGAGCGTCGTTGTATGTATGTTGTTGATCCTAAAAATAATTTACTTAAATAAATTTTGTAAAATGAAATAAGCGACAAGCTACATACATATAAAAACATAACGGCGTGAATAGCTATTGATTTTGAAGGAAATCTAGGTTTAATCTTTATTGATAGTTAAGAATAAAAAAGTAAGGCATTCATTGGAGTTTTGGTGTTATCAAAAATAACAAAAGGTGTTCGCTTTCCTTCTTTACACGAAGCTAAATTTAGTTGATTTTTGTTTTCTTTTTTTTTTGTAAAAACTGTGTATTAGAATTGTTTTAAATCATACTAATTGATAACAATTGTAGATATTGAAGAAAAATGATCACCATCACATTTAAGATATTTTAATATTGATCAATTATTAACAACTGTATTATCTTTAAAATAAAATAAACTTAACGTCAATATCATTGATTATTGCGAAGAAAGATAACACTATGCAACAAAGTAGATTTTTGCCATCATATCGAGTTTAATAGTGTAACGCATTTATTGAAGTTACTAAAAATTAAGTATATTATTAGTTACATACTCGTTAATTGTTATTCTACATTAAAAATAACTTTTGTTCGAACGACGGGCTTTTCTTTTATAGTCGGTAGTGGCACTATACCTCTGGAGACTCCAACAGAAGTTTAAAAGATTGGCTGTTTTTTTTAAATTCTTTATCAACCCAAGTTCGATGTGTAACGGCATTGACACTGATGACACAGTAGCATACTTCACAGAATGTTCTGATTTTTTTGAAAAACCTTTCACCGTTGTTAAACAGAAGTAACAGTCATCTATGTGATTTCTGGGTGCACTTTTTGGTAGTTTTATTGAATTGAAATTTTTGACAAATCTGGATTTTTTTAAGGTTCCTAGATGATGAAAAAGCTAATATTAAGCAAATTAAACTTGTAACTATTATATAACTTGCAAGAAAACTTTTTTAAAAGATGTTCCTGTTCTGATAATGAGCTAGTTCTTAATCTCATAAATTAGATATTAATTACATATATCACATTTGGGTTTATGTGCAATTTTAGTTTTAAATATTGAGTAAGGGTTTTTTCTTGTAGCTTTTCCCTTCCAAATTTGTTATATTCAAATGTAATATGTAAACAAATATCAAATAATACAATAAAGAAATAAATAGAATATACATACATACTTACATCTTTTTACAAAAATTAACAAATTCAGAACAATTAACAAAATTATGTTTTGTTTAAAGATTGCAAGGAAACACGTGATACCTTTCCCTTGATTGGCGATGTATTGTAACACAAAAACTTCAATAAATGCCAAGTTTTCAAAGTAGGAAGCTATCAGTGTGGGTTAGCGTTGCAGTCGTCCCGGTTTACCAGCTAAGTGACGTTAATTGTATTTTATTTCGGAATTATAGTAAGTCTTACATTATTTAGGAATGCATGCACTTACCCGCATAATACATAATGTATTTCTTCTTAGGTTTATGTGAATGTGAACAAGTTATGAAAATGAGTGATTTATATAGCTGTTTAGAGTTTAACAAATTTGTAAAAAATACGACCGAAATAATTACACCTCCCAAAAGTTCCTTAAATCCCTACTAATATTATAAATGTGAATGTAAATTTGTTTGTTTCGCTCTCAAGCTTAAACTACTGAACCGATTTAAATGAAATTTTGTACGGATGAGGTCTTGACTCTTGAGCATTAGAATTGACATAAGCTACTTTTTAAAGCGAAAAAAGGCCTTTTAGGGGGTTGAAAGAGCGAATAAAAGGTTGTGAGGCATTACATAATGCAATTTTAAAAAGCCAGAAACTTACAGATTAGGTATTTCAAGGCTCTTGATAAGATATAAATAAACAAGAAATTCAAGGTTTAACATTATTTTATACTAAGGAGGTTGAAAATAGGGAGTGAAAGTTTATGTGATGACATCGGCAATAAAACTTACTGTCTAGAATAATATAAGCGAGATGTATTTGAGTATAAATTTTTGTTTAATGCGAATTGATTAAATAAAATATAGATAAGATTATTAAAATTTTAAAATTACTTAGTTTATAATTTTAAGATTGCCTTAAAATAACATTTTTGTTTAAAATAATACGTTAAATATTACATGTTTTCTAAATTCGTATTTTTTGCAGGTTAATAAAAATATAATAATAAGTTTTTCGTTCTTCGCTAATAATAAGTTGAATTAAGTTTAAAAAGTTATACAGGTTTTGTTTATTTAAGTTAATCAAAAAAAGTCGTTGAATACTCATTTATAATATAATTTATTATAATTTTTATAAAATAGTGTAAATGTAAATTAAGTTATGTATATGTTCAAAATAGGAAGTAAAAATTGGTAGAAAAATAATTTTAATAGCTTATTTTAATTTATTTATTTATGTGTATGTGTATGTGTTTAGTTTGCGAAATAATTAGTGTAAAAGATTAATAATGTTGCCGAAAGTCACTATTTCACTCGGACCAAGTCCCGGGTATAGCTAGTAGGTATTAAATAATTTCTTTCGACATAAACATTTTGTATGTAATTGTAAATGTAAATATAAATAAATAAATAGAAAAAGTGTAAGCAAAATATGGCAACCCAATAGTGGGTCGCACAGTCTCTTTTTTTAATTTATTTTATACTAGCGGCTCGTAACGGCATCGCAAGGAATACATGGATAATCACCCCTATCGAGGTATCCATTTCGAACAAATCGGAGAATTTTCTATCGAGGTATCCGTTCCGATAAGCATTTCACATAAACCTTCCGACAAAATACATCGCATTCCTTCACTCAGCGGTGCGATGCGATTAGGCAACAATTTTTGACAGCTACGCGTTGAGTTTCTTCAGAAGTTGGCCGATGAAAAATCATTGCGAAATCTATTCGGAAATTTAAACTACAAAATTGTATTTAAGTAAAATATTAAAACGAACGCGATTGTTTGCTTCATTTCATTAAGTTCCGCAACGGTTACCTCTGACGTTGACTCTCTGACATCACAAAAAATTAAAATTTTCTCTGTCAACGTTCACATTGTCATTGTCTTAAACGCTGACCATCACAGGAATGATATTCTTCAGTCAATGCTGTCCCAAAATGCTTTGACGCGTATGTGAGTCAACGTAATATTTATTTTATTATAGCATTGACTAGAAAAATTTTGACACCACATGATTTGAAAAAAAAAAAAAAAACAAAAGAAAAAAAAAAAAGGGAAACAACAAAACAAAAATTTATTTTCGACCGCCATTTTTTATCAATGATACATAAATAATATGTATGCCAACAGTCTATTCTATCAAATTGTTTTTAAATCAAGTGAACAAAATTTATAGTTTTCGAAAGAACTAATTTTAAAACCAAAATTTGTCCAAAAAAGCTAAAAAATAGTTTTAAAGTGTTATTTTGTTGTTGCTCTAATTTATTCTTAATCAAAACCTGAAAACTATATGAATTCATGTCACATAGTTTTCGAGAAAATTGAAAAGTCTGCTATTACACGACGACTCATGAGTCGTGACTCTTTTCGAACAACGTTGGTGCAAGAGAGATACAAAATTCGAAAAAATGAAACGGAAGAAAATTTGCCCTGTGAGTCGCGGGCAAATTTTCCACGACTCATATTGACATTTTATTTTCACTCATTTGTTATTTTGCTTTTCCTCTTTATTTTTTTTCGGTGTGCTCGAGTTCACATGTATATTGTATACCCTTATAGTTGAAAGAGCGAGACAGAATATAAGATTTCCCAAACAACGAAATTTGAATTAAAGAAAGTTGTCAAATTAGAGTCATGACTTAAGAGTCAAGGTGTAATAGTGTTCGACTCAAAGGATGAAATTTCAAAAGAGAATTCGGAGATGAGTCACGACTCATGAGTCAACGTGTAATAGCACACCATGTAATAGCAGACCAGGCAAATTTTCCACGACTCCTTTTTGACATTTTATTTTCACTCATTTGTTTTTTTGCTTTTCCTCTTTATTTTTTTTCGGCGTGCTCGAGTCCACATGTATACCCTTATAGTTGAAAGAGCAAGACAGAATATAAGATTTCCCAAACAACGAAATTTGAATTAAAGAAAGTTGTCAAATTAGAGTCATGACTTAAGAGTCAAGGTGTAATAGTGTTCGACTCAAAGGATGAAATTTCAAAGTAGAATTCGAAGATGAGTCACGACTCATGAGTCAACGTGTAATAGCAGACAAATTACTAAAATTACTCTTTAGGAGATTTTTGTGTTTTTTTCTTACTTACGTACATATATACATATGTAAATACTCGTACTTAAATTTTGAAAATAGATTAATGTTAGCTCCCAGAATTGTAATATATAAAAATCTTGGTATGTAAGGGGGGCGGGGGGGCATGCTGGGTAGGTGGAAAGTTGGGTGTATGCAAAGTTACTTTAGAATTAGCTTGGAATTAATCTCTATTCATATACATAATATGTTGGTTCGGAGTTTCTCAATTTTTTGCAATTCGAAAAACTTTTGAATAGAATAGTCTTTTCGAAAGAATAACTCAAACCAATATAGGAGAACTTTCCGATACTTCGCTTGGGCTAGTAATCTTTAATCTAAAATCGAGTATGATTTTTGTGTACTCTTGGATGTTGTTGTTTTTTTTCTAATAAACCCTAGTCAGCGCCAGAACGATCTATGTTTGGAGCATAACAGAATCTTATGAAAGTGAGCCGTTAGCCCGTTACCCAGTATTACAGAGTAATAAACAGTGTGGTATGTAAGGGGGCGCATACTGCCCCGCTGCAACCCCCCTGCTTGCACACTATCGGAATTGGGGTAGATGCGAGGCTGGGTGTTTGCAAAATTTCTTTTGAATTTAAGTAAGCTGTATTAAAAAAAATAATTAATCCTATAATGTACACATCTTCATCTAATGAAATTAATTAATTTTCAAATAGTTTTCAGGTTTTAGAATAAAAGCAACGGATTGTAGATCAAAAAATATTTATATGTATTTCATTAAAAATTTGAAAAATAACACTTTAAAACTATTTTTTTAGCTTTTTTCTTGACAAATTTTGGTTTTAGAATCTTTCGAAAACTATAAATTTTGTTTCACTTGATTTAAAAACAATCTGATAGAATAGATTGTTAACTGTAAAAAAATGTTTCATACTTAATTTTAAGTATTACCGTTATTTAAAAAAAATCGTTTTCCGATCAAGGGATTTTTATAAACTTCCCATAGGAAGTGATTGTAATCGGTCCGATTTGTCAAATTGAAATTTTTGACAAATCTGGACGTTTTATGGTTCCTAGAATCTAAATTCGTCATTTGTAGAGAGATGTCTGTGTGTGTGTGTGTACGTACGTTCGTACGTATGTACGTTCGTACGTTCGAAATATCCTTTTTCGTTATCGATATCTCAAGAACCAGTAGAGATATCGATTCCAATTAAATTTTGTTCGATAGGTTATAACTTCAAAAGAAGCTGAAAGGACTTTTATAAAAATTTGTCTAACGGTTTTTCCACTATAGCAGTTTTTAAAAAAAGTGAAAATTTTAGTTTGTCGCAAATATCTCAGGAACGAATAATGCTATTGACTTCAAATAAATTTTATTGGGTAGATTGTAATGTGACACAGGTTTGGTGTAAATTTGAAAATAATTTAACATACCGTTATTTTTTTAAAAAGTTAAAACTAAAAAAAAATTGTTGGCGCTCAAATATACAATGAAGGAAAAATGATATCATCTTCAAAACATTTTTTTATTATGTGAAATGTAGTCCTTGACATCTGGTAAAATTTTTGAAAAATTGAATTGACAGTTTTTTTTACAAAAAATAAAAAAGTACAAAAAATTATACCAAAAGTTGGTAAAAAATGTTTTTTGACTTGAATATCACGAGAATGGGCAACGACATTGACTTCAAATTTATTTTAGCTTAAACAAAATACAATTTTTAATATACGCTACAATTTTGACAAATGTAGAACTGACAGTTTTTTCATAAAAAATAAAAAAACTTTAACAAAAATTGGCCGAAAAATGTCAAAAGTACTTTCTTGACTTGAATATGTCCAGAGTGGTAAATCATTTTAACTTCAAATTTATTTTATTTTTTGCATAATAGAATTTTCAACTCATTGTATATTTTTGACAAAAGTCGATATGACCGTTTTTTTTTTACTAAAATAAAAACTAAAACTGAAGTTTACAGAAAAGTGTCATAAATTGTTTTTCGGCTTAAATATCATTACTACAAGCAATGCTATTGACTTCAAATGTATTTTATGTTTAACATAATGCATTTTTCAATACCTAAAAAATGGTAAAATATTGACGAATATCAAATTGAGATTCTCACAATAAATACAGAACTACAAATATTTCTAAAAAAAATTGGTAAATATTGTTTTCAGATTCAATATCTCTGATATTTTTTATGTTAATAAAATTTTTATCAACTAACATCAGAAGTTAATCAATTTTTATCAGGAACGCCAAGTTTTCAACTTATGCATAATGGGAAGTTATCAGTGTGGGTCGCACCCAGCCTTTTTTTTTTAAATTGCCCCTAACGCCTAAACGGGGTGAGATAGACCCCCGCTCCCATAGTAAAAAATGCTTGTTTTGAGTCCCCCTACAAAATACCGTTATCAAATCTTGGCGCCCTAGTTATCGTATACCTACTTTCCCCATTATTTGAGTTCTTGAATTCTTGATACATCAATACATTGTATGTACATATATTAGGTATTTGCATTTCTGGTGCCTCAATATTTGGCTTAACAAGAATACGTCAGGTGTGCACAATATGCACATGTTCGTTGAGACCTAGGATGGGCTATTTTCTGTTTCTTTTTTAATTATCTATATTAATAAAAATGTAAATGTATGCTTGTTTCTAATCGCTAATCTCAGAAAGTTCTTAAGCAATTGCTTTCAAATTTTGACAGAACATTGAATTCAAGTCCGTAAACAAAAATAATACCTTATACTTAGACACAACACTACCTTTACTGCAATATAAGGGTTATAGCACCTTTACTTATGAAAAAATAAATTCTTAGTTTTTTTGTTTTGTCAAAAAATATAAATAAACAAAAATAGAAAAAATAAAATACCTACCTATGTATGTAGGTATAATTCCTTTCAATTAATCAAATGTAACACATTACGCCCAAATCAAATTCGTGCATTGCTTGCCATTATGGACTTGGCTCATTTGGAGGGTTAAAGGCCCATGAAATTGATATAAGCTCAAATACCAGGAAAATTTTAGCCCATCGTCTACCGATTTTTGGTCCAGCAAAAGTGAGTAGAATTTCATACAATTTTAAAGTGTGTTAGTCAGATAAATATGCATGTGTATATGTATGTAAGTACATATATACTTCAACGTTCACATTTAAATCTGAACTTACATATGTATGTATGTACAGTAAACCAAAAAAATAAAAACATGCACTTTTGGCTTACCTAAGACGGTCAAAATCGTTATAGGATTTGTCAAAAGCGTTATACGATGGGCCAAAATTTTTCTGGGATCAACGTTAACGAGGAGTCAATGGACAACATAATGCAGGGTGATTTGCAGCTCTTTGATGCATCTTATGCAAATCACCCTGTATAGACCATAAACTTTGTTATATTAAATAAAAAAAAAGAGGCTGGGTGCGACCCACACTGATAACTTCCCATTATGCATAATTTGAAAAATTGGCGTTCCATATATTAATTGAATTATTCTTGACGTTAGTTGATAACAATTTTATTAGCACAAACAATATCAGAGATATTGAAACTGAAAACAATATTTTCTAATTTTTTTTAGAAATATTTGTAGTTTTGTATTTATTGTGAGAATTTAAATTTGATATTCGTCAATATTTTACCACTTTTAAGGTATTGACAAATGCATTACGAGTACGTTGGAAATAAAATACATTTGAAGTCAATATCATTGTTTGTAGTAATATTATTTAAGCCGAAAAACAATTTATGTCACTTTTCTGTAAATTGCAGTTTTAGTTTTTATTTTTAGTAGAAATTTCGACATTTGTCAAAAGTGTACCATACGTTGAAAATTCTATAATGCAAAAAATTAAATAAATTCAAAGTTGCAATGATTTACCACTCTTGACATATTCAAGTCAAGAAACTACTTTTGACATTTTTCGGCCAATTTTTGTTAAAGTTTTTAATTTTTTGTAAAAACAACTGTTAGTTCTATATTTTTCAAAATTGTAGCGTATATTAATAATTGTATTTTGTTTAAGCTCAAATAAATTTGAAGTCCAAATCGTTGCCCATTCTCGTGATATTCAAGTCGAAAAAATATAGTTTGAAAAAACTAAAAAACACGCTTTTAAAACCCATCATACTAAAAAAGCGGAAAATAATTTTTAATATAAGCTGAAAACAAAAATGAACTAAAAATACAAGTGTTATTGTGAAAAATCGTTGGGCGCATTGGCCATTTTTTTTTCATGTATCGAGCGCCCCACGCTTATTCACAATAACACTTGTATTTTTAGTTATTATTGTTTTCAGCTTATATTAAAAATTATTTTCCGCTTTTTTAGTATGATGGGTTTTAAAAGCGTGTTTTTTAGTTTTTTCAAACTATATTTATTTTTAACTTTTTAGTTTAACGTGCTTTAAAAGCGTGTTTTTTGGTTTTTTCAAACTATATTTATTTTTAACTTTTTAGTTTAACGTGCTTTAAAAGCGTGTTTTTTAGGTTTTTTTAAACTGTATTTATTTTGTGATTTAAGAAAACAT
The DNA here is from genome assembly GCA_905146935.1 of Scaeva pyrastri. Classification (NCBI taxonomy): domain Eukaryota; kingdom Metazoa; phylum Arthropoda; class Insecta; order Diptera; family Syrphidae; genus Scaeva; species Scaeva pyrastri. The sequence continues at coordinate 45,836,325 of LR989928.1, read as the reverse complement.
TGAAACATTTCATTGACCCATTTAGTTGATTGAAATTGTAAATGAAATTGGAATTATTTATTTATTATTTAAAATTTCGTAATTTTAATTAAAAAAAAAAAAAGTCACCCATAGCTAGGATTTGATCCCACGACCCTTGACGCTCAAACTGAAACGTGACCGCGCTTTAACCAACTGAGCCACCACAGCACTTAAAATGAGGGAGTCTATTAATATTTATAAGCGCATAATAAAATCAGGAAAAAGCAGGAGCTGTGGGATTAAAATATTTAATCCTGGTAATCCTGATAAGGATATTGAGATAAACTTATGAAATTATTGTTTTGCCACCGGTTCTTGATATGTGTACAAAATTTTATTAAAATCGGTTCGTGTAAAGTGGGTCAAAATCGAGTGTAAAGGTGTCGGTTACATACATACATACATACATACATACATACATACAAGTGAAGCTAATATAAGCGTGTTAAAAACATTTTTTACCAACTTTTGGTAGAATTTTTTTTACTTTTTTATTTTTTGCAAAAAAACTGTCAATTCAATTTTTTCAAAAATTTTACCAGATGTTAAAGATCACATTGCACATAGTAAAAAATTGGTTTGAAGATGATATCATTTTTCCTTCATTGTAAATTTCCGCCTCAAAAATTTTTTTTTTGGTTTTTACTTTTTTAAAAAATAACAGTATATTAAATTATTTTCAAATTTTTACCAAACTTGTGTCACATTGCAAACCACACAATTAAATTTATTTGAAGTCAATAGCATTATTCGTTCCTGAGATATTTGCGACAAACTAAAATTTTCACTTTTTTTTAAAAACTGCTACTGTTAAAAAACCGTTCAACAAATTTTTGTAAAAGTCCTTTCTGCATTTCATGAAGTTATAACCTATTGAACAAAATTTAATTCGTGTTGATATCTTTATTCATTCTCGAGATACCGTTTACAAAAAAAGGGGTATCAAACGTACGAACTTACATACGTACATACGTAAATACGTACATACGTACATACGTACATACGTACATACGTACATACGTACATACGTACATACGTACATACGTACATACGTACATACGTACATACGTACATACGTACATACGTACATACGTACATACGTACATACGTACATACGTACATACGTACATACGTACATACGTACATACGTACATACGTACATACGTACATACGTACATACGTACATACGTACGAACGTACGTACACACACACACACACAGACATCTCTCTACAAATGACGAATTTAGATTCTAGGAACCATAAAACGTCCAGATTTGTCAAAAATTTCAATTTGACAAATCGGACCGATTACAATAACTCCATATGGGAAGTTAAAAAATAGGGATTCTACTAAAACAAAATATTTATGTATAGAAAAAAATTATTTCAAAAAATTTGAAAAAGTCGGGAAATTATTAAAATCAAAAAATGATTCTGTAAAAACACCAAAAATCGCATGATTTAATAATTTTCAACGACGACGTAAAAGTGAAAAATTCATTGTAAAGTTTTGAAAAATTCGGATAATTGTAAAATTCATTACTAAGCTTTGCATCCATTTTGAGTGCTCTTATTAAAATTTGAACTAACCTACTCTGGAGTTTATGTTAAGGCGAGACGAAGTTCGCCAGGTCAGCTAGTATATATATATAATTAAGACTCATCCGTTCACCTCTCATTTTGAAAATTGCTGATATGAGCTACTGTTTATTCTCGTTTTGAAAGCAGTTACAATCGCATAAATTGTGATTTAGTTGGTTGTATGTTGATCTATGCACCTTAACGGCCTATCGTTACTGTTTACTAACTGTCGATTCTTTTGCATTGTTTAAACAAAAAAAAAAACTATTGATACTTTTGTTGTTTTAACTTTTTCAATTTGTTCTCTTGTTTTTCAAATTTAATTAAAAATCGTTCTTAAATTTTTTCATCTTGTTTCGAAAAGGCTTGGTTTTTAATCCTGATTCTTAGGATTACCAAGCAATAAATAATAATTCATTTTCAAAAGATTAAAATCTGTGTTGGTGTCGTCGTCGTGTTCCGCTCTAAGGTTTGCAATTTTCTATACCTAATTGTAATTTAAAATGTTCCAACTGTAGACTGCACGATTCCATGCAATGCTCCTTTTTGCAATAAGATAAATTGTAACACACATGTAAACATAAGTATCTTCTGTTCCAACAAGAAATAATTTTAGTCTGCTATTACACGATAAATTTAGATGCATGCGACACTTCGAACAACTTACATAAGTGCAAAAGAGAGACAAAATTCGAAAACATGAGACACAAGAAAATCGACTTGTGTCGCAGCGCTAAAACTTTCGGTGTAACAATTTGACGTTTCTATTTGCTCTTGTCCGTTCTTGCTGTTCTTTGAGAGGGAAACTTCGATGCATCTTAACAATATAAATCTTTTTTATACTAATTTGTATTCCAAAATTTATATCCTTCATCAATATATGTACATACATACATATGTATAAAAACAAATTGAATCTATATTTTTTTTAATTGATTTCAAAGAAAACCAAAATTATTTCAATTTGAAAAGTCTCATAACCAAACCTTCAAGTCAACAACGAAATGAAAATAAAAGAGAACTGTCAAAATAGATTCATTCGTGTAAGCAGACTTACAAACTTCATTCTGAGATATATTTCTCCAAAAAAAATGCAGTGGACCGGGATGACATTTTGTAAGTTTGATATTACACGATGAATCTAGCTAGGTGCATGCGACTTCTTCGAGTTCTTCTTTGTCATTCCATCTTGTTTCTTAAGTGCTACGTACACGTTGAAACCAGATTCATGAATCTATTCTCTTTTATTTTGTTTTCTTGTAGGTTTGCTTATGAGACTTTTCAAACCAAACCATATGAAAGAGAACAGCAAGAAAGCGGAGAAGAGCAAAGAGGAACGTCAAATTATCGTACGGTAAATTTTAGTTACTGTGCGACGCAAATCGATTTTCTCTCCTTTGAACTTAATTTGTTCGAAGTGTCGCATGCATCTAGAATCACCATTTACTAAATGGTTTAAAATTTTGCTCCCAAGTTTATATCTACACACAGTAAAATGTAGATTCAAATCAGACTGGTGAATTTAAGCTTTTTCAAACATATCTCATCGAAACAATATTTTTTATTTCTATAGCTATTTTTGGAAATTACATTCCATTGAGCTTTTATTTGGTTGTTCTTAGAACAACTGCTTCATGTGGCAGCAAAATAATTTGATCCGTGGGTGACCTTTCTCCAGTTCTTCGAACAGACCTTGCAGTTACCACAACATATTCCATTTCACTTGACAAATTGAGAAAAACTGAATACAAGTCTATGGTCTCTATAGATTTGTTGATATTCAGCAATATGACGTAAGTGAAGTTATTTGAAAGTGACCTTTGAAATTAAAATAATCATTACTTCATAGTTTTAATGATTTCAATATTTTGTTGCCCACCTCTTGATAGCTAACACGTTTTGATTAACAGCAATAACTTCCAAATCGCCATGTTTAAAAGTCTGATCGCGACGTAATGCTTGCAATTGTTTGTATACATTAAGAGTACTATGGGCAATTCCACGCTCTTTCTTTACATTCACATCGCGATAAGAGTCTGAAATTGGCAACCAAGTCTTTGATCCAGTTGTGAAGCCCGCATTCTTTTCATCACTCCATTGAAAGGGTGACCGACAAGGATCACGCGACTTTTCCAAGTAAACAGATTTATCATCATTACAAGCTTGAGGATCTACTGTTTCTTCCCAGGATATCCACACATCTGTCATGCCGATTTCCTCGCCTTGGTATGTGATACTGCATCCAGGCAAAGTTAAAAGTAACATGTTAAGTAAATCAATTCGCTCTGATCCTAACCGAGTTCCAACTCGTTTCTTGTCATGATTTCCCAACTTCAAACGAGAAATGTATTCTAACATGAAAATTCTTAGCTGTTTATATAATAAATACTTACAACCCAATTCGCTGTGCGGCCTTTAGGCATTTTATCCATCCAAAGATTAATTGTTTCAGCATAATATAAGGCATTAGATTCTTCAGTCAAACGAGATATCATTTGAAAGTTGAATGGAATTTGAGCACCCTCGGCAGTTTTATTACCATAGTACTGCATTACAATATCGATTTCAGACCAAGTTTCAATCATAAGAATCCTAAAGTACATTAATTTAAGTCCTCTTGGGTTGAATTTTTCTGAAAGCAAGCAAACCTATCGTCTCCCCCTTGTTCAGCCTTGAAATCATCTAAAACTTGCCTCCACTCATAGACCAAATTTATTGTCTCTGGTTGATCATTGGTATAAATATGTTTCGTGTAGCCATAATCATCCGGGTCAGTAACCCATTCGTTTACAGGCTCATCAGGATAATTACCTTCAGCATCTGGGGCTACTTCAAAAACATTTGGTACAGCATCGCAACGAAACCCTGCAACGCCTTTCTTTAACCAAAATCGAAGGATTTCCTAACAAGAATGAAATGAACTTGTAAGTTAAAGTCTCTATTGTTAAGCTGACTAGAAACTTACATTCATGTACTGTCTGACTTTTGGGTTTCGGTAGTTTAAATCAGGTTGCTTGTCCACAAACTGATGCAAATAATATTCCTGGCGTTTCTCGTTCCATTTCCATGCACTACCACGGAAAACACTTACCCAGTTGCTTGGAGGTTTTCGAGAACCGTTGACAATCTTTCCAGGATGCCAAATATAGAAATCCTCGAATTCAGGATCCCGTGCGACTGATTTTACAAACCATTCACATTCATCACTAGAATGATTTGGAACGAAGTCCAAAATTATTTTTACTCCAACTTCATTGGCTTTCTTGATCAATCTTTCAAAGTCTTCCATAGTCCCGAACATTGGTTCAATTTCGGTAAAATTCGAGATGTCGTAACCAAAATCGGCCATAGGAGAAGTAAAAATAGGAGACAACCATGTTGCTGTGATTCCGATTTCTTTAAGATATGCTAAATTCTCAGTGATACCTATTTAAATGAGTTAAATATAAGTCGATTTGATTTGTTACTAATAGTGATAATTGATAATTAACAATTTAGAAAGATGAAATGAGGAAAGAAAAAATGTATGAGTTGATAAACTGAAATTTTTTCTCTTAGCATTAAGTTTAGAAATGTATGTATGTACATATACACTGCCTAGGATGAGGCCACATATTTTTCAACCGATTTTCGGTCTGTATACCTGTTGGAATTTGGTTAACCCGGAAAATTTTACTACATGAGAGTAGGTACATACTTTCTTAAAACAAAGTGATACAATTATAGGGTTAATTAGAAAAGACCATTGGTATTTCCCTACATTAATGAATGGGCTACCTAAAAAGGATATAAAAAAGTGCGTCACTAGGATGAGGCCATTGCGAATATTTCGTTGTAGAAGTTGACATCAGCAATTTTTTTTTCAAAATCTTGGTTGCAATATTTAAGAAAGTTATACAAATAACTCTTTTTATTAAATTTCAATTACAAATGGGTTCCGGAAAGACGTTGACAGTGGCAGAAAGAGGACAAATCGATGCTTTCAAGGAAATGGGACTCTCAAGCCGAGAAATAGCAAGGAAGCTAAACAGAAGTAAGACAGTTGTAAACAACTATCTTGCTGATCCTCAAAACTATGGAAAAAACCAAAAAGGACGGACAGCCCAAGCAACAACATCCCGAGAAAAGCGGTTAATTTTACGTATTGCTTCAAATTCTACTCAATCAGCTACTAAAATAAGGTCCAAAAGCGGAGTATCAGCCAGTATTTCGACAGTGCGAAGGATAATAAGAAAAGATGGTACTATCCAGAGAAGAAAACTCAAAAAGAAACCTGTTCTAAAGCAAGTACACAAGGAGCTGCGAATGAACTTTGCAACAGAACATGCCTTTTGGAGCAGTCAATGGAAACGCGTTGCCTTTCGGATGAAAAAAAGTTTAACCTTGACGGCCCCAATGGTTACAACTTTTATTTCCATGATTTAAGAAAAGAGGAACTAATTTTGGGAAGACATCACAGCCTTACATCAGGTGTTATGGTGTGGGGAGCTATCACCTACTATGGCAAAATCGAATTGGAGTTTCTTTCTACAACAATGAACGGAAACAGCTACAAATGCTTGTTGGAACGGTCATTTCCGAAGATGAAAAATATTTTTGGACCTCTGTCTTGGATTTTCCAACAAGACAATGCCCCCATCCACACTTCCAGGGTTGTCAAAATCTGGATTTTATCAGAAAACGTAGAGCTTTTGCCATGGCCACCCTATTCACCGGACTTGAACATAATCGAAAACGTATGGGCATTGGGCATGGCTATCTCGAAAAGTTTATGAAGGCGGTAGACAATTTGAGGACAAGGACTCCTTAATTGAAGCTATCCGTGATGCCTGGGACGAGATTTCACTTGACTATTTAAAAAAACTTTATGATTCCATTCCAAACCGTCTAATAGAGGTCATATCGAAAAATGGGGGCATACTCATTATTAATTGAGAAAAACTTAATAAATAAATGTTTGAAAACCAAAAACTGTTAACATTTCTTTCATTTTTTTTGATATTTTATAAGATTTTTCATGTGGCCTCATCCAAGTGACGCACTTTTTCATACTGTTTTTAAGTAGCTCTTTAATTAATGTAGGGAAATTCCAACAGTTTTTTCTTTTAACCCCTTAATTTTATTACTTTTTTTAAAGAAAATATCTACCTACTCAAATGTAGTAAATTTTTATGGGTACGAAATTTCCAGCAGGTATAAAGAACGAAAATCGATTAAAAAATATGTGGACTCATTCTAGTGATTGGCAGTGTATGTAAAATATAATTTAAAACAATCAATTTCGAAGATAATTTCTTACAATTGCAACCACTAAATGTAAATTTTACTTTTATTGTAGTTGATATTATTAAGTAATTTACATTCAATTGTAGGCTTTTCCAAACATTAATTCATTCTTGGTTTTAGGTATAAGTGTTATAAAAATTTAACCTTTTACATAAACCATATCTATACCTATCTATACTTATGGTATATATAAAGCTGAAGAGTTTGTTTGTTTGAACGCGCTAATCTCAGGAACTACTGGATCGAATTGAAAAATTCTTTTTGTGTTGGAAAGTTTATTTGTCGAGGAAGGCTATAGGCTATATAACATCTCGCTGCGACCAATAATAGATCCAGTGGAAAATGCTGAAAAAACGGGGAAAATTATTCATCTTGGAGGGCTTCTGTTCTTTGTATCAACGCGCTCATCTCAGGAACTGCGTGATCGAATTCAAAAATTCTTTTTGCGTTGGATATTCCATTTATTATATACAAAAAAGGAGAGAAGCATCAGTGAAAAATGTTGCAAGAACGGCGAAAATTATTCATCTCTGAGGACTTGCGTTGCGAGTGATGCTTAAACGGTTCAAGTAACCAAAAAATATGTGCGAAAGAATTAATTTCACTTTAAATTGTCTAAAAAATTTCTGCCATAGTATATATCCATCTTTTAAAATGGACCTACTTTTCCCTGTTCCAAACTTCAAATCCAAATCCGTTGAGTCATTTTGGCGGGATTGGAAAAATTTAATAAAAAATCTATCCAACGGGAATCATACATTTTACGGGATAAAAAGTAGCCTGTGTGCTATAAATTTTCCTTTAAAGTAACTTTTAATAGGATACGGGAAAGTACTCATATTGAAAATAAAATTGAAATTGATCGCTATTTAGGAGAAAGAGTTACAAGCATTTAGGGTTTAATATTGAAAGTGTAGATATCGTCGAAATAGAAAATATATGTAGATATTATCAATGGATGTGTCAAAGGGCAATATTGGAGTGAAGAAACAGTAGCGTTGATCAGTCAGAAACGGATAATGCCATTGACTTCAAATAAATTTTATTGTGTACAATGTTTCTTGAATTGAATATGTCAAGTGTGGTCAATCATTTTAACTTAAAATTTATTTTATTTTTGCATAACACGACTGTCAAAATATGGCATATTTTTGACAAATATCGAAGAGAAATTTTTCACGAAAAATAAAAATCTAAAACTAAAATTTAACGAAAACCACAAGCAATGATGTTGACTTCAAATGTATTTTATTTTCAGTATAATGCATTTGTCAATACCTAAAAAATAAAATGTTGACGAACGAAAATTGACATTTTTTACAATAAATAAAAACTACTAAAGGCTCTAACAAAAATTTTGTTGTTAATAAAATTGTTATCAATCAACATCACAAGTAAATCGACAGAAACGTCAAGTTTTCAAATTATGAACAGTGGCAAGTTATCAGATCATAATAACCGAAATTGAAGCGGACGAAGTCGCGGGCAACAGCTAGTCTTATATATAAAATTCTCGTGTCATAATTTTGTTCCCATACTCGTCCGAAACGGCTTGACCGATTCGTATGAAATTTTATATGCATATTCAGTGGGTCTGACAATCGGCTACTATCTATGTTTCATACTCCTATGTAGTGAGGGTTGTCCATCACTAATTTCTTTTTATATATCTATCTATCTATTTATCTATTTATTTATTTATATATAGAACTAGCTGACCCGGCGAACTTCGTCGCTCCCAAATTTAACGTCTTAACATAAACTCAAGAGTACATAGTAATAAAACATAGATAGCGTAATAATGAATTTTAGAATTATGCGAAATTTTGAGAACTTTTCAATGAATTTTACACCTTTACGTCACACAGTGGGGACGTAGTAGAAAAAATTCAATTTTCCGAAGTGCTTAGTTTGAAGTTATATTATTATCTAAAAAAGAATTTTTTTTCCCCACGGATATGATGGTTTTGGGTTAAAAACAATGTTTTGGCTGAAATAATGGCTTAAAACCGATCTTTGAAATGATAAACGCTTAAAGATAGGTTTTTAGACAGTATCTCCACGTCACGGATTTCACCTTATTCCGCCATATTTGCGTTCAGTAAATAATTGAATATGTAATACAATAATATAAAAAAAAATGTTTTCCTAAAATCATTTGCGTCATACAAAATCATTAAATCACGTTATTAAATGCTTTTACAGAATCATTTTTTTAATTTTCCGCTTTTCTAATTTTTTGAATAAATTTTCTTTTATAAAAAATTTGTTTTAGTAAGGATTTCTATTTCCTCCTTATAATAATAGTATAGAAAAACAAATAAAGTAGCAACTGGAATCATCAAAAAACTTTTGCCCAAATATAAAGTCCCTTATGTATTGACCGAAGTCTTAATGATATCTTATGTTCCCCGAAGAAGAAGAATTGAAAAACAATCTATAATAACAAGCTAATAAGGACTGACTTAAAATATAGAGTGTTTAATGCTACTGCCCAAGCTATTCTGTTTTATGGTGAGCTGGTATGGGCAGCGCAGAAGTATAAGCTAGTTGAAAAAGCGAATGCCCTATCATCTACATTTTCTCAAAAAAATGTTGTATCACAACATTTAGGAGATACAATCACAAACTCTACTGTTGAGAGTACTTTACAGTCTTTCAATATAATTTGTCATGAAACTCCGTCAAGTGAATTCATAACTGACGAAGAAACAAACTATTTTGTAAATAATTTAGGTATACACATTAAGAAAACAGGTGGAAATGACCGAATAAAAAATATTTACCTCAAGAAATTACCGCGAGAAGTAATTAAATTCCTAACATTTATACTTAACGCAAGTCTCAAACTGCATACTTTCCAGATGAATGGAAACTTGCAAAATTCATCCCTATACCAAAAGCAGGTAAGCCCTTAGAAAGTCTCAAAAGCTATAGACCAATTAGTTTGCTTAGTTCGGTAAGTAAAATTTACGAAAGAGTCTTGAAGGAAAAAATGATAAAAATTATTGATGAACTAAAAATATATGTACCCTAATGAACAATTTGGTTTCAGACGTTCTCATGGAACTTCTCACCAAGTTTTAAGAATATACAATGCTATTAAAAAGAATCGTGCTTTAGGTAAATCAACAGGCATGTTTCTGGGTGTCCCAGATCGGCAAACTCAAACTTCATGTAAATGGCTTTATTTGTGTTAGTGCCCTTTTTTTGTCATGAATTTCATCGCCATCGCCATATGTGGCCACAGGAATTTTGTTCTTGTTTGTTACTCTCTCTCAACACTCTTTTTGAACAAGAATAGAGTCGAAGAAAAAAAAATGAGTATCTTTATAAGATCAATAACACGCTAAAGTGGGAAAAGTAAAGAAAAAACAACAATAATAACCAAAAAAAAGGACAGTCTGTGCTGTAGATGTACGTTTCCTTTCCATTTCAGTATATTTTCTCGAAAACCGGTTCTGATCTCATTTGTATTGCAATTGTTTTTGTTTTTGCCAAAGAACAATAAATCCCCTCTCTATTGCCACAAAAAACATCAAGATCAAATAGATCATCAAAGTAAAGGGTGCAAGAAGTAGGTATATAAACCACACACAATATTGTTCTGCATACTTCCCACCACGCGAATGGGACGTACACTTGCTCTAGTAAACTCATTGACAAAAAAAACTGGTTTGTCCTTACATATTCCTCAAATTCCAATAACCGGTTTTTCTATTGCATTTTCTGTTCTTGATACAAAAAGGAAGACACAACCAGCAATATGTAAACCAACAACAAAAATATTTGGGAGCGGGTGGGCGAGGCTCATTTCTTTTCCAAATGAAAAACATTCTCTCGAAGCGCTAATTTCGCAGTGGAATTACTGGGAACTGAAACTTCTATGTGTGCGTGTAAAAAGGAAATTTCAAAGGGAAAAACACCACTATACCAAAAATAAATGGTGCATTTTAAACTACTATCAAAATAACGACAAAATTGTAGTTTGTTTCACTCTCATAATTACTGTATTATACATTTAAAAATTATAATGATGCAGTGTAGTAGTCGTGTTTATTGAGAATGCATTAATTTTTATTTCAATCAATTAGCATTCGAAATGTAAAAGTTATCGCTTTATTTGTAATATTCCAGCCGTTTTTTTGGCTGGCCACCCAGCCTTAAGGTGCATATTAATAAAGGAGTGTCCGATCTTATTAATATTTCTGCTGGTGTACCCCAAGGCTCAGTGCTTGGACCTGTGTTATTTAATATATATTATATATATACATCGGATTTGCCAGCACTTCCTGATTGTGATGTCGCAATATATGCCGATGATACAGCAATTTTTTCGTCGCATGAAATTGGTCTCAATATTGAGACGAATTTAATAAATGCTGCAAGAATATTGCACTAAGTGGAAAATAAAACTTAATGCCGAAAAGATTCAAGCTATCTTTTTCACCAGAAAAAGAAAGCCTTGCCTACTTCCGGCTAACCTGCTTTTTATAAGCGGACACCCTATAAGGTGGAAACCATATGTAAAATACTTGGGCATATTTCTTGACAGCAAACTTACATTTAAGGAACATAATATGCAAACAATAAAAAAAATAAATATTGCAAAAACTATCTTCCATTCCATTCTTTTATACGGATGCCAGATCTGGAGCAGTTGTTCCCAATGTCATTTAAAAAAAAACTACAGATAACTCAGAACAAAGTCCTTAAAATGATGCTGAATTTACCTTGGGACCATTCTACTGTAGATCTTCAGCTCAGAGCTAATGTTGAATTGATTTCAAATAGAATACGAAAACTCAATGACACATTTAGAGTCCGATGCGATATTCCAGAGAATCCTCTCATTAACGATCTAAACATGTGATACATGATTACTTGTGCATGTCACCTTCTTGTTTATTATTTTTCTTGTAATAAATTGTAAAAGTTTTGTCTGATCTGCTATGATTTATTTATCTTTTTTTTTCTTTTTTGTTTTTGTTATTCATAACTTTTTTTTCAATTTATTATGGTTTATTTTATAATACACTTTTTTTTTGTTATATTTATTACTTTTTTTCACACTTAAATTTGAGGTTTTTTCGTTGTTTCCTCAAAAATGAATAAATAAATAAACAAAACGAAGAATTTTTACATAAATTCTCATTTTTCATTCCATGTTTTTCAAATTGACGAAAGGTTTTCAATTCAAGGAAAGTGTTTTTTTCTTAATTCAGTTTGAAGAATTTTCAACAATGTTATAACTGCTCTTGAAGTATAATTTTATTCTTGTAAGTGAAGTGGTAGTGGAAAGTTTGGTCGTTTCGTAGAATAATCTTAAAATTAATAAAGGAAAAAAACATAAAACATTTCAAAGTGGACACCTCTAATAAACTTGTGAGTACACTTAATATATATGTATACATACATATAATTTATTATTAAATATTTTTTATTTATTATTTTGGGATGCTTCAGGTAGCCTCAGACTTGGTGAGATCACAAAAGTTAAATATAGTGAAAGCAGTAAAAGAACCGGATTGGCTTAACATTGGTAAGTTTTTTTTTTAACTTAAATAAGAAACATAATAATAATATTTGTTGCGTTTATTTATTTATTCAATGTAAGCATTGTATCTTCAAGTTGTCTATATAAATCGTTTATTAGTATAAGGTATAATCTTATATATATACAATTCTCGTGTCGCAATGTTTGTTCCCATACTCCTTCGAAACGGCTTGACCGATTCGTATGAAATTTTATATGCATATTCATTAGGTCTGAGAATCGGCTATTATCTATTTTTCATACCACTATGTGGTGAAGGTTGTCCACCACTAATATATTTTTTTTTTTTGACAATTTTGTTTTATTTTTTTTGTAATGTTACCTACATTAAAATATTCATGCAGAACTTAATTTTTACCCTTCTATCACCGACCTTTAATTTGATTTTAATTTATTTTCTTGATTTTGTATTAAAAAATAAATACTTACTTCAGTTTTAGAAATTTAAACAAAATAATTTATTCGATAGTTTAGGTTGTATTTAAACCTGGAAAAGTTTCTCCATACTATAAATTGATGACATTATTAAAGGCACGAATTTTTGGTGTGATGTTAATTTGCGCTTCAATTGCTTTTTCTGTTTAGCCCTATACATGATTTTTATTTGTACCAACATTAACCAAAAAAAAATTAAGCAATCTTCGGTTATTGTCTTACATACAAAATAACGGAATAAAATGTTACAACAACTAGGACATGAACTTCGGTTGTCCTGCCGCTCGATCCCCTTTTTTCCAAACAGGCAATGAACAGCTATTTAAAGGCAAGACCTTTTTTTTTGATTTTTTTTTAATAACTATTAGACTAAAGTAAACTTTTTAAATTTTGGATTTTTAGGTCTGAAAAATAAAAATGCTGTGTACAAGAGTTTACATAAGAGTTTGTAATAGAATCAGCCATTTTATGGAAGTGATACGAAGCACACCGGGCCATCTAGAAAGTATAAAAAAATTGCACAAATTATCTTTCCATAGCTTAAATTTGTGGCATAAATCAGGGCGAGACGAAGTTCGCTGGGCCCGCTAGTATATTATATATATTAGATTTTTTCAGAACGATTAATTATGTGGATATAAAGCACTGAAAACGAAGAAAGTGATCCAACTAGTGGCCAGATCTAAGCGAAGTTATGGATAATGGACAACATTTTAAGGAAAGTAAGTTTACTTGTAATAACTTAGTAGTTTAGCATTGAAGACTACTCTAGTAGGTTCCGTTTTTTCAGAACATTTAAATTTCTAATGTCTTACTTTTTTTTATGTTAGGATGCACGCGCCTGTCACATTTGAAACCTTATTACTGGCAATGAATCACAGAAGGCCATCATCACTGTTTTTGAAGAAAAACATGCATCCATTTGATGAATATTTTATCAGTTTGAAATCTAATTAGAGTTAAAGTGAAGAAAAAACCATTAATTAGAACAATAAAATAGTCACATTGAAGATTTTCGTTTTCAATTCAACGAAATCATAAAGTTAAAATGAAGAAGTATTCATTAATTTTAAGAACTATTTCCGTCAAATGGAAGAATGTTTCCTCATTATGAAGAAATGGGTTAGTTAAAATGATTATCTTTTTTTTCAACTTGAAAATTTCTTTAAAATGAATAATGTCCTTAGTTTTTTTTTGTAGCTGATTTATTAAAGTTATTTTTTTTTTTTTCATAAAACTAGATTGCACAATTTACAGAGAAATTGTATGTTCTACTGAAAAACTTATAACATTTATACTATAATATTATCACAGATTCATAGTATTTTAGAAGGAAAAGCTACGTAAAAAAAACCTTCACTTAAATATACAAATATATGTTTTTCCTGAGGAGAGAGAAGTGGGACTGTGCGATCACAAAAAAAGACGCTGTTTACACCAATGTAATGATTCAAAACAAATACAAAGAAAATAAATATATTAACAAAAAATAAATTTAAAGCTAAGAAAATATACGTCATATATATCACAGAATGTGATGTACAGTGCTCCACAAAAGCTTGCGTACAACGATGAAATACCAAAAAAACTGCGATTTCTCACAAATAGTAAACGCTTAACTATCCTAGTGCATACATTTCATTAAAACAAAATTTTAAGATTCAATTTCACAACAAATAAATGTAACATTTTGTTTTAATTTAAATCTTTGCCAAAGAAAAACAAGAAAGTTTTGAAATTTCATCCACAAAAGTTTGTGTACAGCTGTTAGAGAATAATAAAAAAAGGTGTTAAAAATTTTTGGTGTTGATATTATGTCGGGTATCCCTACAATCTTATAACCCCTTGTAACCGGTTAGGCTGAGATATAAGAAGCCTTTCAATGTAAAAACTACTAATATTATCTATTCTGATATATTATGCGTATTTTAATTGCTTTTTGTTACCAATATCACACGACCTATTATTTCTTAATGCATTCCACACATGCGGTTATTGTTGGACGATTTTTCACCAAAACATTTTTTTATTTAACATGAAGATTTCGATTTATCTAATTGCCTCTCACTCAAAATAAGCTTTTAGCGACATTTTTACAGCAACAATTAAACGAAAAAAGGCAAATTATAATTGTATTTAAGTTATCAAATGCAGAAAAACAAATAAAAAGTGTCAAAAGCAAAAACACCGTTTCTTGTAAAGTAAAATTTAAAAAATTTGTCAGTTTAACACCACAACGAAAAATTTTATTCATAAGAACAAAACTTTCGTCTAATCAACGGATAGCTGGTGTTGACCGTATATTGATCCGGTGTTCCCAGGTTGAGGGGAAAACCACCATTTTTGCCGATTTTGTATGCCAATAGTGGAAAAAAAGGGGACGCGGAAATAAAAGGGGAAAATATAATTTTATCAAAAACAGTCTTAAAAAAAAATAAAAATCTGGACCACCCATTAGAAAATATAAAAAAAGGCCTGGTGCAACCCACACTGATAACTTCCCATTTTGTAGTTATTGTAAAAGAGTGTCAAGATGTTCGTCAATATTTTATCATTTTTAGGTATTGACAAATGCATTATGTTGAAAATAAAATACAGTTGAAGTCAATATCATTGCTTGTAGTGAAGATATTTAAGTCCAAAACAATTTATGTAAATTTCAGTTTTAGTTTTTTTATTTTTCGTAAAAAACCTGTTAATACTATATTTATCAAATTTGTAGCATATATTAAAAATAAATATAAATAAATAAGTTTGAAGTCAAAATCGGTGCTCATTCTCGAGATATTCAAGTCAAAATGCACTTTTTACCAACTTTTCTTAGAATAATTTTTACAATAACTCCCTATGAGAATTTAAAAACAAACATGCTCATGTAACTTCTTACATATTAATTCTTTTGACATTTTCTACATTGTTTAAGATGAAAATAAAAACAAACTATTTCATCTTTCCCAACGTTTCGTCGATTTTTGTCGATTTCTTCAGAGGTTTAATTTATAAATGTTTTTGATTATTTTGAAATAAATGAATAAATGATAGTTTAAAGTTTCCAATGTTAACGACGAAACGTTAAAAATCGGGAAAGATGAAATACTTTGTTTTTATTTTCATCTTAAACAATTTGACCAAATTAGCCCACTTTAACATCATAATTAAAGAATACTTTTTGGTTTTTGTGATTTAGTTTTTAGTCCTGAAGATGTTTGTTATGTTTATTTTTTATTTTTATTGTATTATTTTATTATGGATTATAATTATTATATTTTTCTTTAAAAAAATTCTTAAAAAATATTTGGAAAAAAATTAACCACTCATTTTTTTTCTTCGTTTTTCACCAAATTTGCTTTAGTGTTAATATGTAAATATGGAGGAGCATAGGCTACCGAGAAAGATACTGGAGTTTTGCGATTCAAAAAAATAAGCTGGTTGGAAAAGACTGGAACTTGTTAGCCGCGGACTGTTGCTTGACCTTAAATTGAATTATGAATGCGGTTCAAGTGAAGAAGATGCTTTATCAAGTATAGTAATAGCAGTCACTGATGAGAATGAAAGGTATATGCTCAGCTCATATCGAAAAAGCTAGCTCATCAACGGAAAGGCAATACTACTCAAAGTGCGTGTTTAATCTCAACGACAGAAACTATTTCACCAGCGAATATAACAATTCTATCATTGGAACAATATTTAAAAGAAGAGGAGAATTGATCAGACTAAAGCTTAGGCCCCATGGTAACGAGGTTAGCGATCGTTGCACACTCTGTAATCAGTATGAGAGAGAGGATGTATTACACTTCGTTGGCGTTTGTCCAATGCTGACCGAGATAAGGCGTTTTCACTTTGAAAAAAGCTTTCTGCAAGTTGAAGAGGTTATTAACTATCTGAATGGTGCAAACTGGATGAGCCTTAATGAATTCTTCAAAGAAGCGATAACATACAGAGCCCGAATCATCGATGAACATTTTTCCTGCCAAGTTTTCTTATAATTTTGTTTAAATTCATTTGAATTCAACAAAAATTACGTGAAATATTTTGGTTTAACTAATCTAAAAGTCCTAAAAATTTGTTTTAACTTAATTAAAGAAAAATGTATTCGTTCTGCAAAACCAATTACAATTTGTTATTTAAAATAATAAATTAAAAAACTAATAATTATGTTTTAATATGTTAAATTGCTTAATTACAATACATAAACAAGAATGCCCCTCAGCAGACGAAAGTAAATGTCATGTCCTTAACATTTATTCACAAATTATAAAAATGCCTTTTTCATAATTTAAGATCTAACCTTTTAAATCACCAACACCATCACCAGTACTATCCTTAAAGGATCTTGGATAGATCTGATAGAATGAAGCAGTTTCCCACCATTTGCTTGAAGAATCGTCAATTGAATTATTTTCAATCCTTAAATGACTAAAATCTGAACTCTGAACAACAGCAGTTTGTGCTAATGTGACCAGAAAATTAAATAAATATCCAACCACTAATATACTACTAAAATGCATTATGCACAAATAGAACTGTTCTCAACTTAACACAAAACAAAACTAAATAAATTTTCAAAATTTATGAGACACTTTATTCTTAGAAAATTGAGGGCAAACAGTAGTTTATTTAATACGTGTATTATAATTCTTAAGTAATAAATCAATTTGAATGTTATCTTGATTTATTGTTCTAACTTCTATGAAATAAACACCTATTCAGCATTAATAATCTTTAGTTCGGGGTATAATCCTTTAGCCAATTGTTGTAAAAGGTATTTGAAATACTTGAAGATCAAAGATCAAGTTCAAACAATTGAAATATAAAAATGTATAAACATTTCGATTAGTAGTTTTTTTTGGTCCCGAAGAAGAATTTCTTCTATAGGTACTCGTACATTATTTTATAAAATTTATGAATTGATTAGCAGTACAAGTTTACTTAATCAGATAACAGCCTAACTTCTATATAAATATACAGGGTGGGGGTCTATTTCCCACCGTTAAGCCACGTTAAGGGCAATTTTATAAAAAATGACTTAAAACAGAAACAAAATTATTTAAAAATAAGTGTAAGACTTATAATATCATGTTATACCTTTATGGAAAGCCATAAATCTCTTCTTTTATTCTCTTTTAAAATTAAGTTGGTTTTTTGAACACTGAACAGTTTACTAAAATATAATTTTCAGCAAACAACATATTTAAAAATTTGCCTTAACACCTTATGAACACTATTCGCATTTTAACAAAAATTTGACCTTGGATCTTAAGTTTTTGCATGTGTACTGATTGACTATGTCTGTCGATTTCAAGCTCAATGAGGAAGTCCTTAATAGGTTTTGCATTGAGTATATGTATACATTGAAGTATCAATACAATTCAGAAAAACTTTATTGTAATTATGTTTCTATTTTATTTTAATTTTTCATCTTAACGCGATGTTTATAGCCCTATTCGAACTACATAATGTAATTTTACATCCAATTCCAAAATCCGAAGTTTGAACAAATTCAGCTTGGAGTTCAACATGTATAGGAATTTCTGAAACAATTTAATAAATTGAAATGCTTCTACTGTTTTCTCTTATTTAGTCTTAACTAAAACCGCCGATAAGCTCGATAAACTTATCACCAGTTTATATTGGCAAGACACAATGTGTTCTGATAACTTTTATGTTTTTATCACATCATCAATCAGATCAATTAAAGCAAACGTACTGGTATCCGGACATTTAACGCTTTTCACAACTATGACTACGACTTCTTCTCTAATCATACATTCTACAAATGTATATATGTACATTATATACATTATGTCTTTCTGAACAAATTGCAAAAGTAATATCGCTAAAATTAATAAAACTAGAAATTAAAAAATATAGTTTGAAAAAAACTAAAAAACACGCTTTTAAAACCCATCATACTAAAAAAGCGGAAAATAATTTTTAATATAAGCTGAAAACAATAATGAACTAAAAATACAAGTGTTATTGTGAAAAAACGTTGGGCGCATTGGCCATATTTTTTTTTTCATATATCGAGCGCCCCACGCTTATTCACAATAACACTTGTATTTTTAGTTCATTATTGTTTTCAGCTTATATTAAAAATTATTTTCCGCTTTTTTAGTATGATGGGTTTTAAAAGCGTGT
Source organism: Scaeva pyrastri (assembly GCA_905146935.1). Classification (NCBI taxonomy): domain Eukaryota; kingdom Metazoa; phylum Arthropoda; class Insecta; order Diptera; family Syrphidae; genus Scaeva; species Scaeva pyrastri. The sequence continues at coordinate 45,817,304 of LR989928.1, read as the reverse complement.
TTTTTAGTTTTTTTCAAACTATATTTATTTTTAACTTTTTAGTTTAACGTGCTTTAAAAGCGTGTTTTTTAGTTTTTTTTAAACTGTATTTATTTTGTGATTTAAGAAAACATTGAAACATTTCATTGACCCATTTAGTTGATTGAAATTGTAAATGAAATTGGAATTATTTATTTATAATTTAAGATCTCGTAATTTTAATTAAAAAAAAAAGTCACCCATAGCTAGGATTTGATCCCACGACCCTTGACGCTCAAACTGAAACGTGACCACGCTTTAACCAACTGAGCCACCGAAGCACTTAAAACGAGGGAGTCTATTAATATTTATAAGCGCATAATAAAATCAGGAAAAAGCAGGAGCTGTGGGATTAAAATATTTAATCCTGGTAATCCTGATAAGGATATTGAGATAAACTTATGAAATTATTGTTTTGCCACCGGTTCTTGATATGTGTACAAAATTTTATTAAAATCGGTTCGTGTAAAGTGGGTCAAAATCGAGTGTAAAGGTGTCGGTTACATACATACATACATACATACATACATACATACATACATACATACATACAAGTGAAGCTAATATAAGCGTGTTAAAAAGAAGCACTAAGAACACTTGTTTGATATACAGGAACCGGCAGCGAGGTATGGAAGATTTGTACGGTGCTTTAAGTGAGGTGGCGGAAACCGTATTGTTATGCTTATGAGTATAGGTAGTATCGACTTGTTTCGAGGTGCAATGCCATTTCAGTAACCATGGAACCGTGTTTGCTTACAACACGTTCATTGAAATGGGTTTTTTAAGAGAAACATTGACTGGACGTCTGATTTCATTGCGAGTAGATATAGAATGGCCCCCTTTATCACCGGATTTGTCATCATGTGATTACTTTTTATGGGGCTATCTGTAACAGGAGTATACATAAAACAAACCACGTATACACTCGAAGCCCTTAGTGAGACAATAAGCCATGGATACCACTTGAATTTTTCGTACGTAATTAATATTTTTTTTCTTAATTTTTTCTGGTTTTGTAATTGCAACATCTTAAGAATACAGACCCTATAGCTTTTAATTTTTTAAGTTAATTGATATTTTTATTATAAGTAAATACGATTCCCATGCTTTTTATTTATTTAACACTTGACATATATGTTTAAATATATAATATGTTTCAATAATTTTGTTTTCTCTTAACCCTTTTGGAGTGAATTCAATTTATCGACTTTAGATTACGAAAAAAATCCTGCCCTGCTTGAAAAGAAAATATTCTCACATGTATTTAAATATGTATTGTATGTATAATCAAAATATAGTCAACGGCTATTTATTTAAATAATATTCTAACCTACATACATACAACAAAAGAGTCAGGTTTCATATTATTGAATTGTCGTTGTTCGAAGTAAGACTGATTCCTTAGGCAGCAATATTATTTGATCAACAAATGTCTTGTCACCTTTTTTCTTCCGGGACTTATCCGTCACAACAACATATTCAAGTTCTTGTGGCACGTTTTCAAAAACCGTGTCTAAATTCACAAAAATTATTGTGTCCATTAAATTCATTAATGTTATGTAAGTAAAATTATTTGTTAGCGACCTGAAATATGAAAACAAAAAGTATAGTTTCTTTTTAAACGATTCACAATATAATTTATCTATGTACCTCTTTACAATTAAAACTGCTGGATTTATTGCTTTGACTTTCACATCCCCCTTTTTTAGTGTTTCCTCAAATCTTAAGCTCTGTAACTGTTTATAAATATTGAGATGGCTTAATGAAATTCCACGCTCCTTCTTAACATTGACTTTTGGATAAAGGTCAGATACTGGAAGCCAAGTTTTAGAACCAGTTGAAAATCCAGCGTTTTTTCCATCTGTCCATTGGAATGGCGAGCGACAAACGTCCCGAGATAGCTTTTCATACATTTCCGGGCTTGAATTGCAAGCTTGTGGATCAACAGTATCATTCCATGACATCCAAACATCAGTCATTCCAATTTCATCCCCTTGGTATGTAATACTGCATCCTGGTAGAGTCAGAAGTAACATATTAAGCATATCAATGCGACTAGTTCCGAAACGAGAACCCATCCTTGATTGGTCATGATTTCCAAGCTTCATAATACAAATTTGGCACATTTTATTAAAAATATATTGATGCATCAAACTCTTGTACTCACAACCCAATTAGCTGTGTTGCCTTGAGGCATTTTATCCAACCAAGAGTTTATAACTTCGACAAAGTGATTTGCGTCAGAATTATTTGTTAAATAAGTTATCATTTGGAAATTAAATGGAATCTGAGCACCTGGATGAGTTTTGTTTCCAAAGTATTGCATTACTACATCGATGGGGGACCAAGTTTCGATCATAAGAATTCTAGAAGCGATTTAAGTGGCTTCTTAAATATTGTGAGTATGTCATTTAATTTTTTTTTTTTTTTTTTGAACTAATTAATTACCTGTCATCACCGCCATATTCGTCTTTGAAATCCTCCAACAACTGCCTCCATTCAAGAACAAGTTCTATTGTTTCCGGTTGATCAACAGTATAAATATGCTGCACATAGTTGTAATTTTCTGGGTCGTTAATTGCCCAATTACGTGGTTCATCGGGATAGTTGCCATCAGCATCAGCACGTATTTCAAAAACATTTGGTACCGCATCGCACCGAAAACCAGAGACACCTTTCTTCAGCCAGAATCTTAACACATCCTATTAAGCAATGGTTAAAAAAATAATAACATCACTTTTAGCAGTTATACAATGTAATGTATCCACATGTGACAAAAGAAAAATGCATTTAGTATTTTTTTTATGAAACCTTTTATAAGTTCAATTATATTTTTATCAATTTCAAAGTAAATCATACCTGCAGCAGAAACATTAAGCAAATACACAGTTTTTTTAATGAATTTTTGTAGGTATAACATTATAAAAAAGACGCTGAGTGCTACCCAAACTGATAACTTCCCATTATACATACTTTGAAAATTTGGCCTTTATTGTTTTTGTGTCATAGGAAAAAGGTATAAGTAGTGTTCCTTTGCAGTCCTCAAACAATACATAGTTTTGTTAATTCTTGTGAATTTGTTAAACTTTGTTTATTCTTGGTAGATATTAATCTATTTACTTTTGATGTTGATTGATACAAATTTTAACATCAAAAGTATTATCAGCTTTAAGATGTTGTAGTAAAGAAACAATATTTGCCAATTTTTGGTGGAATTTTTTGTAGGTACCTACTTTTTTATTTTTTGTTAAAAAAAAAATGTACAGATGGCAAAAACGTCATTTCCCATAGTAGAAAATTGTTTTAAAGATAAAATCATTTTTGTTTCATTGTATATTTGAGCGCCAGTTTTATTATTTAGTTTTTCTAAGGACTGGCGACAGAAGTGAAAAAATGTTTACAATACTCAATCTGGTTTTCACATCCATTGGCATTCCGAGCAACAATTATATGCATGTTTATGTGTTTTTTATTATTCAAATATATTACATATTACTTCTTAGTTTTTAATATTTTCAATGTATGCATTCTTCAACAATACGTATAGTGTATACTTCCTGTACTTTCAATTATTTCAACAAAAAAAACTTTACGTGATTCCGAAAAAGTAAATGATATCTATATTAGAAATCAAGAAGGTACTCGTATATTGAAATTTATGTAAGATAAAATATAATTTTGCATTATAACCATCTTTTAAATTTGAATTAAATTAAATTATTATTAGACCTTATTAAAATATGATTTAACAACTAGAAATCTGTAGTATGAAAACGTAGAAGGCATTTTGAAATACTAATTGAGTGATACATTTAGGAAATAAATAATACAAAATTATCAAACGCAAAATAATTATTATTAAGTCTGCTATTACACGACGACTCATGAGTCGTGACTCAACTTCGAGCAAGCAATTTGTCGAACAAATTGAAGGAAAAAATATTTTCTCTATAAATATATATATACACATATATATTTATATATATATTTTTTTTTACATTGTACAGTGCAAAACGAAAATGACCAACTGCGTGTTAAATCATGTCTCAAGTATATTCTGCACATCTTCGCAATTGCGGCTTTTTCCAACCATATACAATTTATCGAAGTCGGTCATTATATTTTAAGGAAAAGGTATCATAAAATTTACTCTAGCCTATTTATAAACACATACTCGTAGATTAATAATAATTATTTCAAATAATATACCTATGTATGTATAAAATTTTCAAAGGTCAAAATAGGTAAGATGATTTAGAATAATTTTTTGTTATTTATTCTTTTAATTTAAAAATATTAGTATACTAGCTGTTCCCCGTGTCTTCGTCCGCCTCAATTTATAGCAATTAAGATTAAGTTTTTAAAAGAATATGTTTAAAAGTACTTCGTAAAGAATATTTAAGTTTTATTTGCTTACGGCAGAAGAACATACGTATTTTCTTTGCAACCCGATTTTAACAATGGGACGGAAGCCCTTTGAGATGAATAATTTTCTTTACTTGCAACATTTTCCACTGATTCTTCTCTCCTGTTGGTCCTAGCGTAATTTTATAGCTTAAAACCTTCCTCAACAAATGCACTATCCAACGTAAAAAGAATTTTTCAATTCGATCACGCAGTTCCTGAGATCAGCGCGTTGAAACAAACAAACTCTTCAGCTTTATATATTAGTATAGAATATTTTTTTTATACTCACTATTGTACGGCACTGTTATTATATAATTAAACAATTCAAATAATAATCAAAAACACTATTTCAACAATGCACATTATACCTATACTGTATACACATTGAACTTTTCACTACATCCATTTAATTTCATTTATACGATATACACAGCATATTATTTATTATTTTATTATTATTATTTCCAAATTTATACCAAATCTGTATTAAAACTCAATGCATACAATAGATAGGTACAATTTTTTTTACATACATAAGTCAATAACAATATTTGTTTCTGAGATATTTGCGACCAAAGAAAATTAACACTATTTTTATAAATTGATTTACTAAATTTTTATGAAAGTCCGTTCTGAATCTTTTGAAGTTATAACCTGTCGATTAAAATTTAATTGGAGTCGATATGTCTGTGCGTTCTTGAGATACCGCAGACGAAAAAAAGTATCTCGAACGTACATATGTATGTATTGTACATACACACACATTCTTACAGCATTTACATGTTTTTGTTGGCAATGCTTCTTTAAGTTTGTCCGATTTAAAAAGACCTACAGCTGCATGGAACCGCATATACTCGTGTGGAAATGGATCCTTTGGTTATAGGTAGTATGAAAATCAATTTTGTAGCAGGAGACTAGGACATTCAAATTGCTGATTTTTATATATGTAACGCCTCTGAAGTAAGTAAGTCAAATGAAGTCCAAGTTTCTATTTTTCTTGAGAACCTATTTCTACTGAGGAGTTACTAGTCAACTAAATAAACCTTTAACAATATAGAGCATATAATGCAATGATTTCAAATACAAAATGCATGAAGCCTTAAATGATTCCAATCATTTCAATTAATTGATTGCATTACATTACATTACATTACATACTACATAGCACATAAATGTACAGAGTAGAGACACTTAACCTTGAGCTACTGAGGCTATTTAAGGCTGGGTGTCCCAGATCGGCAAACTCAAACTTCATGTAAATGACTTTATTTGTGTTAGTGACCTTTTTTTATCATGAATTTCATGGCATCGCCATATGTGGCCAGAGGAATTTTGTTCTTGTTTGTTACTCTCTCTCTCTACACTCTTTTTGAACAAGAATAGAGTCGAAGAAAAAAAAATTAGTATCTTTATAAGATCAATAACACGCTAAAGTGGGAAAAGTAAAGAAAAAACAACAATAATAACCAAAAAAAAGGACAGTCTGTGCTGTAGATGTACGTTTCCTTTCCATTTCAATATATTTTCTCGAAAACCGGTTCTGATGTCATTTACATTGCAATTGTTTTTGTTTTTGCCAAAGAACAATAAATCCCCTCTCTATTGCCACAAAAAACATCAGGATCAAATATAAAAAACAAAACGATCATGACTTCTGCTACGTCATCAAAGTAAAGGGTGCAAGAAGTAGGTATATAAACCACACACAATATTGTTCTGCATACTTCCCACCACGCGAATGGGACGTACACTTGCTCTAGTAAACTCATTGACAAAAAAAAACTGGTTTGTCCTTTCATATTCCTCAAATTCCAATAACCGGTTTTTCTATTGCATTTTCTGTTCTTGATGCAAAAAGGAAGAAACAACCAGCAATATGTAAACCAACAAAATTTCTTTTCCAAATGAAAAACATTCTCTCGAAGCGCTAATTTCGCAGTGGAATTACTGGGAACTGAAACTTCTATGTGTGCGTGTAAAAAGGAAATTTCAAAGGGAAAAACACCAATTTAGACACTTTTTCAAAAATTTATTTAAAAAAAACCATCAAAGCAATTAAAATTTTTTAATTGGAGACCAATAGAAAAATACTGAAAAAAAATAAGAAAAATATGCACAAGCATTATTTTCTCTGGAAAGCTAATTGTTATTTGGGCTTTTTCAATGAACATTTAAAGGGTTAATAATTTTTTTTTCGAAAAAGTCAATCCGTCACTCCCGAGGTAATTAATTAAGCTATTCAATAAAATAAAGAAAAAAAATATAGTTCAAAAGGCTAAGTAATGAAAGAGGGATATTTAAAAGTCCTCAAAAAAAAACACGTTTTTTGCGTTTTTTTAGGTTTTTTTTATTGTTTTAAACTTTAAAAGTGAATTATTTAAAAAAAAATTTATTTGTTATACAAATTTTTGAGACTAGCTTTACAATACTTTTTGTTTCGATAAAATATGTTGTAGATTAAAGAAGTTATACCTGTTCAAACACGCCAAACCCATTGAAAATTGCATAAGATTGAACTAAATTTTTGCCCATAAAAAAAATTAAATAAATTAAAGTCAATCCGTCACTCCCTTAATTAACTTAATTTCTTTTGAAAACACCAAAAAAATTAAATAAAAGTCTTAGTTATACCAAAAATAAATGGTGCATTTTAAACTACTATCAAAACGACAAAATTGTAGTTTGTTTCACTCTCAGAATTACTATATTATACATTTAAAAATTTTAATGATGCAGTGTAGTAGCCCTGTTTATTTAGAATGCATTAATTTTTATTTCAATCAATTAGCATTCGAAATGTAAAAGTTATCGCTTTATTTGTAACGTTGCAGCCGTTTTTTTGGCTGGCCACCCAGCCTTAAGGCGATACACAAGACATTAATACAAGACAGAAGGACAGAGAAGAGAAAGAACAACAGAAAGAAAGAACACATGACAACAGCACGCGGTAGGTTTCGAATGGTCACCCATCTTTCTACATTGATGCTTGATTTCGGTGATCGATGGGAACCGAGCTTTTATCAATGACTAGGCCGTTGTCTAATTGATTGCAATCGCTTGAGACTTCATGCATTCCTTTATTCTCGAGGTGAATTCAATGAATGCAATCTTAAAGTGACGTCTTAAAAGATTATTCTAAAAGTCTGGAAAGCATTAATCCTAAGTTTGAAAAAAAAATTCATAGAGTAGGTACATATTAGGTGCATGTACAATGTACATTATATGTATAATATTGTTGGTGAAAATATTCTTACATTCATATATTCTTTGACTTTTGGGTTGCGATAGTTAAGATCAGGCTGTTGGGCTAAGAACGGATGATAATAATATTCCTGACGTTTTTCATTCCATTCCCATGCACTACCACGAAATGCACTCCTCCAATTATTCGGCGGCTGCCTAGTGCCATTCATTACTTTTCCTGGATGCCAAATATAGAAATCTTCAAATTCAGGATCACGAGAAACAGATTTTTGAAACCATATGGACTTGTCACTGCTATGATTAGGAACGAAATCCAACAATATTTTCACACCTAATTCATTGGCCTTTCTTATAAGAACATCAAAATCATCTAAGGTGCCAAAGATTGGAGCGATTTCGGTAAAGTTACTAATATCGTAACCGAAGTCATTCATAGGCGAGAGAAAAATTGGTGAGATCCATGCTGCTGTGATACCGATCTCCTTCAAATACGGTAATTTTCCCGTAATGCCTGGAATAAATATATGTATGTATGTATTATTCATACATACATTTATGTATGTAATGTACATCGTAAGTAAAAGTCCCTATTATTTTATTATCGACTACTCCAAATGTACATACATATGTATGTATGTACGTATGTATGTATGGATGTATGTGCATACATACATATGTATGTAAATTATGTTCATACATAAATATGTGCATATGTATACATGCATATATTCGAGGTGAACAAATCTTGAAAACCAATACCAATTCAGAAGTTAAAAATAGATTTTTATTTTATTTTGAGCATATACATACATATGTACATATGTTCATATGTACATACATACATATATACATACATATGTATGTATTTATTTTTTAGGACACTAACTGTCATAGAACACGAAAAAATTCTCAAACAATTTGAGCAAAAATATCGAAGGAAAAAACATTTCTTCTATTTCTTTTTTTTTAATTTTACGGTGTTCGACAGTGAAAAAATAAAAATGGCCCACTGTGTATGAATCCATGTCTCGAGTATAATTTGCATATCTCCGCAATTGTGGGTTTCCAATCATATAAAATTTATCGAAATCGGTCAAATAGTTTTTGAGAAAATATCACAATATCACAAAATTTACCTTAGCCTATTAATATATTGTACGAACTTCGTCTCGCCCCAATTTATTGCCTGAACCAAAAGTACGGATTGAAACTAAAACGTGGATAGTTCTAATATAAATAGATATAAATTATTGTTATTTCTTTAAATTGAATTGAAATCAGTAGAGAGCGATATGACAATTTATCAGCCCCATCGGCAACACAGTTTCAAAGGAAAAATGTCTTTAGTTCTATTACTTCAAAATCAAAAGATGCAGAAAGGACTCATAAAAATTTATTGATTAAGTTAGTGAAAAAAAAGCAAACATTATATCAAAAATTGGTAAACATTTTTTTTGCCTCAAATATCTCTAGAGTGGAGAACAATATTATCTTCAAATTTATTTTAATTTGTACAATGTACATGATACTATTCTTGACATATGGTACAATTGTTACAAAAAGTGACAGTTCTTTTACAAAGAATAGACAACTAAAACAAAAATTTACCAAAAAATGTAAAAAGTGTTTTTTTTTTTCACTTTAATATATTTTTAATTCGAGAGTGGTCAATCATTTTAGCTTCAAATTTATTTTATTTTTTACACAATAAACTAGGGTTGGCAGTTTTCTTTTTAACTGAAACTAAAATATACCAAAAAGTGTAAAAAATTGTTTTGACTTCATATGTATTTTATTTTCAACATAATACATGTCATTAAATGATAAAATGTTCACAAATATCAAAATAAATAACTACAAAAAGTTCTACCAAGCATTTATAAATGTTATTTTTCCACTACAATATCTGCAGAAAATTTTTAAGTCTGATAAGTTTGTTGTTAATAAAATTGTTAGCTATTGATCAACATCAAAAGTAAATCGATTAATATCAAGAATGGCTAGTTTTCAAAGTACGAGTACAATGGGAATTTATGATTATGAATATTATCTATCCCGTGTTATGCCGGGATGAGCCGTTAACATGTACAATATAATTTTATCGTTTTTTTAAAAACAAAATACACTTTTTGTTTTCAGCAGTTAGTGTCTTTGTTAGTTAAACCAATATATTCATGATATAGTGACTTTTTATTTAATAGAATTTTCAAAAGCATACCTTTAAGATCTCCAACACCATCTCCGTCACTATCTTGGAAGGATCTTGGGTAAATTTGATAAAATGACGCTGTTTGCCACCACTTGTCACTTTCCCTTTTATCAATCTTTTTTCGGAGTTTGTAATCAAGCTCTGTATTTACAAAGCCAGAAAGTAGTATAAAATAAAACCCACTGTATATATTCATAATTGAAATATGTACATTTAGTAAACCTTTCCTAATTGAGTTTTTAACAGTTATAAAACAATTCTACAGAAAATAACCTATTTTATATAAATCAAAAACATACACACATTTTTTTCTCACAATGTTGTTGTTGTAAATATAATTTCATTAGCTATTTAACTAACAGGTATCTAACAAGATCAAATCACAGTGAAGTACCTACTTCATGTGTTTAATGTTCATACGAGTTCATACATATGGGCTTATATTAATAGATACTAATTGTTATCATTTTCGAAAATTAATTATTGATAATTTTGATAAAATCGGAAATCTAAGCGTCCCACATTTGTACGAATGCTACCAAAACATTAACATGTACATACATACATACGTCATATAATAACACTGTAAAAAAAAAACACTGCGTTCTATTTTTGAGATCAAAACTATAATATAAGCTGCCGGTTTTTTAAATCCACGACTTGGGCCGATTTTGTATAGATTTAGGTGTAATCATTGAAAAATAAACGGCCGAAATATTTTGTAAAGTAAAACAAAAAGAAACACAAAAGCCAACGCTTTTCAAAGTATAGGTTAAAATTATTTTGTAGTGAACCGAAATACAGTGAATTTTACTTCTTCAATTTTTGGTGTTAGCGTTAAGTAATATCAAATACCTAGTTATGTTTGAAATATATATGTATGCATAATATGAAATTTGGCACAAAGATAGATTATAGTCTTAAAAAGCACGTAGGCTATTTTTTACCCCGGTAAAATGTATTTTTTAAGATTAAACATTGACCAAGTTTTACATAAAAATTGAAGCAATCTGCGTTTATTATTGTTGTCCGTCGATCGATCCACTTTTTAAAACTTAGGTTAGGTTAGGTTAGGCTAAGGTGGCTGCTGGAAAGAAGACCAAACACTTAGACCAACAATGGTCCATTGTGATACCACGTGGACCATAGGATCCTCCTACTCGTTGAACTATTTAGAACTAACAATAAAGCGATTGAGACTGTGAAGGTCAATGTTAATTAGATCACAAGGATCATTATAGTAGAAATCTCCGAGGTGTGATTTTCGTTTTTGTACTAGTGCTGGATAATGGCAAAGAAGGTGAGTGACCGACTCTTCTTCATCCTTATCCATACAGCTTCTGCAGAAATCATTTGCAGGAGCTCCAAGTCGGAAGGCATGTCTGCCTATTAAGCAGTGTCCTGTAAGGACATCTATAACGGAGCTAATGTGCCGTCTACCAATCGAGATGAGTTGCTTTGAGCGTTTATCATCAAGCTTTGGCCAAATTATTTTTGTTGCCATACAGGTGAGTGAATCACGCCACCTGCTATTCACCTTCTCAATGGTATCTTGCTTTAGCATGAGTTTTTACGTAGCTAATGGTATACCGATATTAGATTTGCTATCTATACCTAATAGTGGTAGATATGTTCCATTTAATGGCAGCTTGACTATCCGAGAAGATGCGTATATCAGTTGACGATATCACGTTTTCCTTGAGCCAAGATAGGACTTCTTTGATGGAAAGAAGTTCTGCCTGGAACACAGTGTTTGGGTAAACGAAAGGAGAGACTTAAGTTTAGTCTGTCGGAGTATACGCCGCCACCAACTCCTTCATCTGTTTTGGACCCATCGGTGTAAAAGTCGATGACTTACCCAGTCCACGGCGGCGCGGCGGCAGCTCCCATGAAGATCTAGAGGGAATGGACACGTTGAAGTTTTTATCAAAACGAAGAAGAGGTGTGATGTAATAGACGTTACGGGATAGTAATCTGAATGAGTTCAGAGCCGGATTTCTGTGTTTTAAAACTTAAAACTTTCGAAATTCACCGGGACGAGTTTCTGTATTAAATTGGGAAAAGACGAAGTTTGCCGGGGCCTCTAGTATACATGCATAGATATGTACATATCAGCACTTCAAATGTAATTTTTTTTTCTAAAAAAATCTTTTAGAGCTATTAAAAGCTAAAGATTTTGTGACAGTTATTAATTATCATGTTTATACCAAACACAAACGAAAAAAAAAATGAAATAACTTGGCAGTTATCATAAAAAATATATTTCGATTTTTAACTTTCCATGGGGCGTTATTGATCCGTTTTGTCAAATTTGTATATTTTCCACAAATCGTTTAGAAGCTATGTATATCCATTATTTTTAGAGAGATGTCTGAGTTTGCGTGTGTATGTGTACTTACATTCGTATACGTTTGTGCGTACAACTTGCGTTCGCGTTAAATTTTTTCGTCTACGATATCTTGATAATTAATCGAGATATATACTGTTTTTTTATATTTAATCGTACTCTTTTTATTCATAAAATAAAAATTTATTTTTTTTCCGCTACTAAAAACAATCGATTACAAAACTATGTATTTTTAGAATTTTGATTTACTTTAGTTTAGCTGGTATAAGTAAGTAAACTTATAATTTCATAATATTCGATATTCTGCCGAATAGTTTACCAACGTTCTGCCGAATATTTAATTGAGAATAGAAAAGAATTACATTCACATATGTATGTACATATATTATCTTACAAAAAATGTTTTCTTTTTATTAAAAATTTAAATTTAAAATGTTGTTTAAGTATATAAAATCTACTAATGGTAAATTGTTAATAAAAACTACTTTTTTAGCATTCAATGGTAACAAACAATTACGTCTATCTTCTATCTAGTTTATTATTTTATTCGCAAATCTCAAAGATGTGATTTTTTGTCTGTGATTGTAGCTTATATGAAACGTTTGAATACTTACTCAATCCAGTCAACAGATGATGTCGCCATCTGTTAAAATCATTTGGAGCTAACAAATAATTGTGACTGTCAAATAATAGACAAATAATTTACAATTAAATAATACTGCGATTATAAATTGAGAATGTTTCAAGTTGGATGAAACTGAACACGGTGTACAAATTTGATTAAAATCGGTTAAATAGTCTAGGAGTCCATAGCGAACAAACAACGTGACACGTAATCAATATATATAAGATGTGTATAACCTTAAAAAATTATTACATTTTTTCCAAAGCTTAAATATGTATATGTAGGTTCCTGTGAAATTTCATGTTTATAGGTCAACGGAAATTATTATGATATCTTATAGCATAAATGGTTATATCTGATATTTATCATGTAGATTTCTTGTACTAAAATTGATTTGCATTTTATATTTAATTCATTCTTGGCAATCCTCATCTTGTACCTAATATTAAATAATGACAGTTATTGTACCTGTTCTAACAAGATGTTTATTTATATGTGTAATGTATAGATAGTATACATAAAATTAAAATGTCTATGAGATGGTGGCAAAATCTGCTTCCGGTCCGGGCAGCCGAAACCCACGCTACGTCACTGCTTTTACCATAAGGGGTTTTCAATTATGCTTTGTAGATTTCAGTCGCCCACGGACGTTATTTCAGATTGAAGATATCTGTCAAATATTTTTTTTATTTTTTTTTTCAATTTTGTATGCAATCATCACGGCAAATGACTCGATTGTCCAACATTTTCAAATTATGAAACCTTCCGTGTTGGTTAGTATATACGAACGATGCGCACTTTCAACTTCTCCCCGCCCTTTTTGGAAAGCCCTTGTTATTTATTTTTAACTTCGAAATATCCGATTTGATAGAAAGAAGTAGTCCTGTCACCACTTTCCATGACTTGTGATTACTTTATTATATATGTATGTAAATATGTAAAACCAGGTACTAGCTTTCTTCCACCGCATGTAAACTAAATAAACACACTTTATAATATTATCATCTTAAAAAAAACATCTATAGAACTTTGGAGTTGTAGGTGTCTGTTTCGTGTTATATAAAATCGTTAATATATGTATGTATATTTCTTTTATTTTAAATAGCCTGATGTTCAAAATTAATCGCTACATAGTATGTAGGTTTTTAGTACATACATACAGTCACTCTCTGAAAACCTCTATTGTCAAAGAGCACATCGCATTGAAAGCTGGCCTGTATAAATGCTTAAAAGTGCAGCAAGCACCATTAAAATCACTGGACATAAATTTAAGTGAGCATCTAAATGGGATAATTTGGATGCCTGGATAAAGCATCAAATAACAGGGAAAAAGAACTTTAAAAGTGATTTTTTGATAAGTGGATTGCAATTGTCCCAAACCTTTGTTTAAAATATACATGTATAATAAATGCTTAAAAGACTAAAAGTATTCATAGAAAACAAGGGACATTCTGTTATACACATACATACTATGTATGTATATATTAAGAATCTTTCAAACTTTGCCTTTTTTGTAACAAAATTTGTAAAAAAACCTTTTTTAATTTTATTTAGATTGTCTCAGTTATACCTTATGTGCTTGGCTAAAAATAGGGGGTTGAAAATAACAACAACAATAATCAGGAAACTGCAAACCTCAAACCCCAAACTCCGAGATTGGGAAAGAGCTGGAGGGAGCTTTCCCCTTTGTCCCGTTGGGGAATGCCAACGGACTTCGTAGGTCTGAGGACCTAAGTAAGTAAGTATTGCTGTTTCTTTTAATTTTTTTTAGCAATTTTATAGTAGAACTGATTCTACCGACGTTACAGTTAAAACAGTCGTAGCCTATAGTGTTCCAGCTGAGAGATTTGTTCCTCCAAACATTGGACAACATCCCGAACACAGCCTAGACTGGCGATCTCTAGTTCGGTTCCTCCTTTAGTAGAGACATTACTTCCAATTCCAAGGTATTGGAAGCCCTCTATTTTCTCTTCTGCTTTTTGAAAAATGTTCATCAGAGCGGATGATTGAGCTCCCGAGGCTGAACATCTTTGTTTTTCCGTATTAATTTTCATCCCGCCGATTGTTGCTTCTCTCACCACCCTTGTTGCCATTTGATGGAGATCCATGTTAATATGGGAAGGCAAGCATAGGTACATCGTCTGCGGAGTCCAGATTTTTAAGGTAAATTGTCAGAGTCCATCTTATTCCACCGCTTCCTGTCAAAGCCATCCACGGTACATCACATATCACCAATAAAACAAGGATTAGTTACAGTGTGCAGCAATGTCTGACCCCACTTAGGACTTCAAATTCTTCTTACAATTTACGTTCGTGTAAGACGTGAAATTTGACAAATCATAAGTCGCTTTAAAAAAGCGGTATACCCCTCCTCAACAAAGCAAGCAAGATATACTCCTTGTTGACACTGTCAAAAGCCTTCTCGAAATCAATGTGTATGTTTCTAGATGTTCTTGTATGCCTTCTAAAACAATCTTTGCTACTATTTTGGCGAGTGCAGGCAAAAGGCAAATATCTCTCAAGTTTTCGCACTTCATCAAGTCTCCTTTTTTTGGAAGCTTGACAATCATTCCACTCTTCAGGAGATACGAGCTGTCTCTACGAGCGGTTGCAGCAATTCGCTAGATGTTGTAGGTGCTGCTTGTAGCAGTTCTGCGGCAATGCCGTCAAGCCCAACCACTTTGTTGTTCAATGCTTTGATGACGAATCATCTCTTCCTTACTGAGGAGTGCGGTGCGTAATCGGGAATTGGTTTCATCGGGTAACTCAGAAGATAGAAGATGTCAGTTGCATTTTACGAGTACTGTCAAAAACATGGTTTAAGACTAGAGCAAAATGCTCCTTCCACCTTCTGAGTTGGTCCCCATACGATATCAGTAGGGTACCATCTCTATCTTTAACCGGGTGGTGTTTTAAACTCTGAACACCAGCGAGTTCTTTGGTTATTCCATAGAGAGTTCTGCTGTCGCACCTATTTGCGACTTCTTCTGCTTCTAGGGCCAAAACGTTGGTGTGATTACGTTTATCACGCCTTACACTACACTAAACTTTATTCATCTTCCAGCGATATGTGGATTCTAGATCGTTTCTTTCTTCTCCATGAGCATTGAGCAGATGCCAAACAATCCAAGCATGCTTTTGGTTGTTTTCTTTCGTCGATCTTTGCCTAAATCTCTTTCGAAAGCCAAGTGTTACTGCTTCCTTGCACACGACCGACTATTCATTCAGCACCTGATATGAAAACATTTTTCACAGCACTTCAGTGGTTTTCTATGGATTTGCATCCAGCGCTGCTTGTTGTTCTCATATGTTGCGAAAAGTGGTCCCTGATTTGTTGACAAGTGTTAGGGTCCTTTAGTCTGCCTGTGTTGAACTTGGACATTCTCATGTTCGAATTCGATCTCCAAATTGAAGCTGTACGTAATCTTGCTTTTTCATAAGGTGATGAGAAAGAAATAGCAATGATAACATAAATTGTATTGTTTATTTAAATATTTCGTGTGATCTAAAAGACTAGTTTGCAACTATATGTTTTTAAATTCTACATTCTTGAAATGACTTGATTAGCCTACTTCACAAATTTAAAGTGAAGCATGAAAATCATAGACTAATTTTAATTGAGCTATTTTTCAATGTATGTATGTACATATATGTATCTACCTACTTTATAATACCGGTTGTGATTTTGACTTATATGACAAGTTCCTTATATGGTATAGTTTATTACATAAAAATAAACTTTAATAATCTCTTAACTATTTCTTTGCCTCTAAATGTCTACCTTAAAAAGTATAGTCCGTATTTTTTTTAATGTTATTTCTCAATCGTCACCTTTAAATTCAAAACATTTTTAAGCATTTTCGTTCGATCTTGATCAAGATCAAACGAAGGACTCTGCTTACGCATTTAAAAGATTCAGAATTATATCTGAATTTATTGCATATTGTGTTAAAGTACATACCTAAATACACATACATATATTTTCAAATGTTTTATCTATAAAACTAAATACGTAGCTATGTGATTTTCGAAGTATTAAGGTACACAGTTTTATTAAAGAAGATATTATCATGTGAACTTAATATTTAAAATGCAATTAAAGATTGATAAGGATAACATATATGCTTATCAAACCCTTAAATGTTTACATTTATAACATGTACCCTTGTACATAAAATTATTTTCAATTCGAGCAGGTAACTAGTGTTTTCATATATACATGCACATATGTATTATGTGTGGCACCGGTTATCACCTCTCTTATTATATTTTAAACGTTAACAAATATTTCAGAGGTTTTATTTTGTTTACTTTTTATAAAAGAAACTACATATTACCGGCAAATCGACGTCAAGTGGATCCACTTAATATATACTACATATAATAACAAACATATGTATGTACGAATGTGAATATAGACATATGTTGATTATTTATAGATATAGTATATATCGGCCAGCTTCGTAAAACTTGTCAAATATTCCATCATGATTTGGAATGATTACAGGCCTACATACACATTCATACATAGATATATGATTGTACAAACAAAATTCTATGATAGGGTAAACGTACTATTATTACGACACGTATCCGGACACTCTTACCAGTTTTTAAGAATAAAATATACATCTCACTTTCCCACAAATAACAACAAAAATGACTTTTCCGTACGTACCCTTCAATCTTAACATTTTTTCTTGTAAAGTTTCAGGTAATTTAAACGTATATTTAAACAGTAATGCGTAAGTTCATTAACTGTGTTATTTTGGGAAAAATATCCGCAAAAAATAAGATCGAACACTTATGTATGTATATTACAAATACAACGATTGAATATAAATGCTGGTACAATTGATAACATATAAAATATCTCGAAGGCATGTTCGAGTTGGAAGAGTAGGATGAGCAGTTTTTTGTTTAGTATTTTGCATTAATTTGTAACTGAGAGTTTACTCCTTTTATCGTTTTCTGCACTTAACTAACGCAAAACAAAAATACGACCAAATGTAAAATGCTGTCTATAGAAAAACGTTAAATTTTGTATAGTGTTAGTTTCATAAAAAGCTGTGTAATCTTTCCTAAACCAACGCGTTTTTGGAGAATCAACATAATGACTGTGGCCACAAGGAAAAACCGCTAAAGTCGCTTTTCAACATTTTTCAGGAGAGACGTTTGAAGTTTTTGAAAAAAGTACAAAATTACAAATTGCTCTAGAATATTATTAAAAAATCTGATCGTCTTGAAACTAGTATCAAATTGAAGGTATGTATTTTAGGTATCTGTTAAAATGAAACAATTTACTTAACATTGAAATTTAAAGCGTCTGAGGCAAAATAAACACTTTAGTTGTTTTGGCTTGAGGCAATTGTTCTTACAAAAAATCTAAAATCGACTTTAGCTGTTTTTCCTTGAAGTAAATCGAAATTTTCATTGCACAAAGTTGAGTTTAGCTTTTCTTCCTTGTGGTAATTTAGGATTTTACTATGCCAATCTGGACTTTAGTTGTTATTCCACAACATGAAACTGAGAATATATAATTATATCATCGAGGAAGAAGAACTAAACTCGAGTTTAGTCGTCTTTCCACATGAGAACGGAAATAAATCAATAAATTGAATACGGAAAAACAACCAAATTAAGTTTTAGTTTTTATTCCTTGAGTAAACAAGAAGAAATTATAATCTTAAGTCAAGTTTAGTTGATTTTCCTAGATGACGTTGTAAGCAACTGACTTTAGTTGTTTTGTTTTTTGAAAATTATGGGTCCATTTTTTACAATACGGAGTTAAAAAAAAATCACAAAATAGAGTCGGACACTCTGAATCTAACGACATAAAAATCTTAATTTTGTCTAAACTCGACTTTAGCGGTTTTGCTTTGTGGGCACAGATTTCAGGAACGGATAAAGCTGTTGACTTCAAATAAATTTTATTTTGTTGATTGCAATGTGATATAAGTTAAGTATAAAATTGGAAAAATTTCAACAAACCGTTATTTTTATAAAAAAGAAAACTAAACAAAAAAAATGTTCTTTATAATTAACAATTTGACTGATACGAGTACGTTTAAAATACATACATAATTTAAGAAATGTATGAAATGCTATTGCTAGAAGTTACGAACCTTTTGCATGCATATATATATATATATACTAGAGGGCCCGGCAAACTTCGTCTTGCCCCAATTAAATGCAGAAACTCAAGCTATGGAAAAATATTGTTGTTGCTTATTTGATTTCCCATAATTTTTTTTTTTTTCAAATGGCCCGGTGAATTTCGTAAGTTTAATGGATCGATTGGCAGGACAACCAAAGTTATTGAAAATATCGGTTTCGTTGTAACCGCAGATTACTTCAATTTTTATGTACAACGTGGTCAATGTTTAATCCTAAAAAATACATTTTACCGGGGTAAAAATTAGTCTACGTGCTTTATAAGGCTATAATCTATCTCTGTGCCAAATTTAATTCTATATTATATTTCCAATATAACTATTTGATAATACGTAACGCTAACACCAAAAATTGGAAAAATAAAATTGACTGTATTCCGTTTCACTACAAAATAAATTTAACCTATGTGTAAGTTCACAAACGCATTACTTCAGTAATGATGCCCAAATGTTCAAAGTCAAACGTTCACAAACCCAGATTCTGGCATCACTTTTCTCGTCAACTGTTCATTATTGCAAAGTTTCATAAACTGATGCGCAAAAACTAAACAAAAAAGCATCACTACGGCAGCGTGATTAGTAGGCATCGCATCAGCAACAGCTGCATTAGCATCAGCATCGCAAAACAGCAGTAATGCCGATTCACTGCAGCAAAATTTGACGTTTGTGAACTTACACTATATTTCTGAAATAGAGCCATCTATTAAACGTTTGGACGTTTGACATAGCGCCATCTATTGAATTCTTAACTTACTCAATCCAGTGCACAGATGTCGCTATCTGATAAAATCGTTTGGAGCTAACATATAATTCTGACTGTCAAATAATAACAGACAAATAATTAGCAATAAATTAAAATTGCGACTATAATTTAAGATTTAAACTATCCTATCTCTCAAGTTGGATCGAACTGCACATGGTGTGCGAATTTTATTATAATCGGTTAAGTGGTTTAGGAGTCCATTGAGGACAAACATTGTGACACGAGATTTATATATATTAAGATATATATATACATATATATATGGTCACGGCTTCCGTCTTATAACGTTACATTGTACGTGTTTTTTCCTTATTACTAGAAAAACTGCAATGCTAATCTGATTTTTAAACATACGTCTGAAAGATCTCTTCAAAATCTAATTTTTGTAGAAAAAAGTTTTTAATTATCTCTTTTAGATTTTTTAATATTCCCCTCCGAATTGGCTGATAACGTTACATTTTTTGGAAGAAGCTGTTGAGGTTACTGGACATATTTAAAAAAAAACTCTGCGAAATTGGTGTGCTAATTAATTTTTTTTCTTTTAGAGAATTCAGATAAAATTTCAAATAACAGTTTACCATTTTTTGTTTAAAAAAAAGTTATGTTTGTATGTGTTATTTGAGGTCAAATGTGTGTCTTATAACGTTACAGAAAAAATACTTATAACGTTACCTTCCGAATTCTTGTATGAAAATTGGTGAAAATATGACTGAAAGGAAAAAATCTAGTAAAGTATAAACAAGAAAACAAATTTATATAAAAAAATAATTTATTTACCATAAGGTACTTCATTTTTTGTTATAACGTATAAATGGGCGGATAAAAAAGCCAAAGTATAACCGAAAGGTCCAAAAAAATTGATTTAAGAAATTTTATTTTTGGAATCGACACCAAACATAATTCTATGCAACACAACAAAAACTTCTCCAAAGTTCCCATTTTTGTAAAATCGTATTTTAAGGGGGGAGTGTGGGTGGTGATCCAGGTAAAACAAACTCATTTAATCGTTTTAGTACACCCAAATCATATGATACATGATTTTAGGGTAGCTTTCGATGCTTAATCCATTAAAACCAAAATCAATTGGACAACCCTGTAAGAAGTTATAGTCCTTAACAGTAAATGTTGTGTTTTTTTAGAAAAGCAGGTACAATATTTTTAAAATTTCCTTTAAAATTAATTTTTCTTCGTCAAATTTGAAGCAGATAAATAATTTGGCATATAAATAAAGAATCAAGACAGTTCACTAATATATTTGAAGTCCAAGAAAGTCTTAAACTTCATCTTCATTGACTTTAGCAAAAAATGTCTTATAACGTTACACATCCTTAACTATTGTTTAAATGAAAATGGTCGCTTTTTATATATATTTTTTTTTGGTTTTGTTAAATAAATACAAAATACTCAATAAAATTCAAAAAATTCAATTTCTAAAACTTTCATATGAAAAGTAAAAAAACTTTTAAGGAATTTGTCTTATAACGTTACACGAATTACACGAATTTGGTTATTTAAAATTTACAAACTTGAAACTTCTTTTTTGACAAAAAAATGCGATATTCAGGTAAGGTAAGATCTTTTCTTGAAAGCTTAAGTGTATTCAAAAAAAATAAATTATTAAAAATTATATAAATTACCTTTTTACGAGCACTTGAATTTCCGGTCATTTTTAAAGAGCTCAACAGCCTGACTTTAACTGTGGCTTAGATCAAACTAGAAATGTTTATACTGTTGATAATGATATCGATCGTTCCTATGAGATGTATTCTCTCTAAAAATGAGCATAATAGCGGTAAATTCTAAAAAAAAATGCGACTCGGTTTGATTTCTCGAAGCAATGACCATATGTACATTATGTACAATACCCCAAAGAACCAGACCATAGAATACTTTTAACATATATAATAGCCGTGTTTTATTGGTAATTGAAAATACTAGCTAGTAAAATTTTACATGGAAAATGTAGGGGCAGTCAAAAAGTGCAAAAAATATGCAAATGTTGGCAATATGAGGGTGTTTCCGGTAACAAATACACTTTTTTTAAGCTTCGCCTGCATTGAAAAGTGTAAGCGATCCACAAATTTTAAACCAAACATTTATTTGGGTTGAAATTAAAAAAATACAGTTATTTCGTTACAACATTTATTAAAATCAAAACTTTACAAAATTTTTAAAACTTTTAGGAACAAT
Organism: Scaeva pyrastri; assembly: GCA_905146935.1. Lineage (NCBI taxonomy): Eukaryota > Metazoa > Arthropoda > Insecta > Diptera > Syrphidae > Scaeva > Scaeva pyrastri. Next base: position 45,795,368 of record LR989928.1, on the reverse strand, counting down.
TCATAAGAGATAAAATAATTTTTTTAGGATTAGTGTATTTTACCATCCACATATTGTGGAAAATTTATTGAAATATGCTTGTTCTCATTAAAAAGCTGACAAAGGTTGCTTCCATAAATGCATGGTTGTGAAAGTCTGATGAATGCATACCTTTTTAAATGCACATGTTAAATGTCCGATTTTCTTAAAAGCAAAACTCAAATATTTGTTGAGCAAATGTGAAACTATAAAAAGTGACAAGCAAACATATTTTTTTTTTGACTTTAATATGATTGCAATTGATCGCATGTATACAATGCATGTATTTATATAAAAACACCCAAAGTTATATATATACGATATTGAGTAGAATAAAATGGTAATTTTGACTCTACAGCCAACTTGAAGTAACTTCTTATAATTTTTATTAATTATTTCTTTATAATTTCATGTTGAATTTTGTCTTTTAATATTTTACTTATTGAATAAAAAGAATAAAAGAATGTTTACTATCCAAATAAATGGTCTGTGTAGTAAATTCTATAATAATTTAAGGAAAATAGTGAACTACGATTATTCAACTGGTCTTTAAAGTCGCCAGAAACTTAGTTCCATATTTTTCGTTCTTCCATATAAACCAATAGAATTGAACAGGGAGTTGATAAAATGGTGAACTTTAGTCTGTGGGTGATAAATATAACAAGAAAATCAATATATTTTCAAAGTTTTACTACAAATATAAGTAAAAACATTCGAAACCAACACGTTGTGCATTTCCATGCAAATTTCAACTCAACAACCGTTTTCATGCATTTTCCAACTCGACCCAATAATTTACACAATTGTACATTCTTCGAACGCGCCCAATGTAGAACAGCTGTTGTTTATTTTGATTTAAAACTCAAATTGAGTTTTTAACTAAAATGTAAAGATTTTAGCCAGAAATTTCTTTAACAAGTGAGTTTGTATATTAACAACTTTTGTTTGCAATATGCATTCAATTTTTTCTATTTTCAAGTGCACATTTGCCTTTTATATTTTGTGTGTGACAGAAGATTTTGAAATTCTAACATCAATGATTTGACAAATAATGTAGGGACACCAACTTTAAGAAGAAAAATTAAAAGTGAATATAAAAGTGAATATAGCGTTTTATTGGTACTCGAATACTATGTTAGGGATAGATTACCAATAAATCGCGGCTAATATATACAATATACATAATATATAATGCCTTGGAAAATTTACTTGTTTCTTAAATCATTATTTGATAAAAATAGTGGAATTTAATCGTAAAACAATACCACAAATACACAACTTCTTGAGCCACTTGTTTTTGATATACAAAAATGTTATCTAACCTTAAACCGATAGGAACATTTTTATCAAGATAGGTTACTCAATATTGATACGAAAAAAGGTAGTACTTGATGGTATCTTAAGTACCTACATATTACGTTAGAGACCTTCAGCAAAATGAAATTTATTTTCAATTGAATTGCCAGAGTATGGTTTGAAGATAACGTAAGTTATATTAGGTGCAATTTATGTATTTTTGGTAAAAATTTAATATTTGTTTCACTTTAAGACTTCTATAAGGTGGTAAAATATTAAATTTGAATGCTATAATTTTAAACTTGCTTCATTAATATTATATACTTACAACATTGGTTCAAAAGCTAAAATAAGGATGTTTTGTTATATTATATGTATATATATATTAGCCTCCTTAGTGTCATTATTTAAGTTTAATTAGACTTTTAAATAAATTAAGATTTGCTTCATATGTACTCGTCTTATTTTAATAATATCTAGAGGATATTGAGATACTTTATGTAAGAGGTTTAAATGACTAACGACCGACATACAGTTTAAACCTCTGTTCAGCAAATAAAAGCACTTCCCAGGCAAATTGCCATTTTAATGTAAAAGCTGCCAAAAGAATTGTTTGGTGGGGAAAATCTTTAACAAATAAATATTATACATTTTTTTTATTGTAGCACCTTTTTCAGTCCTGGCAACTTAAGAGAATAAAGTTTTGTCCATAATCCAAATGCACACTTTATTTGTGAAAGTAATAAAAGTACATTCTTGTTTATGAAACAAATCCCGACAACCATTAATTTTAAGTGAATATATGTATACAAAAATAACTCATAATTATTATTAGTTTTAGTTTTAGTATTATTTAATCGCCACCCAGATCCGGCCCTGGTCTCATTCAACAAATTAACTTTTTGAACACCTAAATTTTAACATCTAAATTTTTTGTGTTTAAAGTAATGAGAACGAAAATTGGCTAAGTTAATTCCAGTCTTTAACTTAAGAGCGTAGGACTTGTTGTTTTTAAGGTGTAGGTGTGGATATGACTACATACATAGACATAGTTTTTTTTTCTTTCCGATATTATTTGGTTTATTTTTTGTTCTTACTTTGAATGCAGTGCAGTTTCAATTATTTGCTTTGAACTTTTTGTTTATTTTTTAACCAAGAATCTTTTTTAATAGCTCCTGCTACCATTTTTGAATTATCAAGTTTCTTCTCAACAATAGAGCCAACGTTTCATCAAAATCAAAAAAAAAAAAAGTTTCTACTTAATTGTTGAATTGAAAATGTCTATACATTATATACATACAGTGCCTTGCATAAGTATAAAATGGTAAATGGGAATGACGCCTGTCTATTTTTTAAACTGAATGGCATCACTAATCAAGTAAATTAATGAGAAGAAAAAGTTCCGTTATTTTCTCTTCTGGCGTTTAAAAATTAAAAACCGTTATTTTTGTATTGTAAAAGTATAACCGCACAATGCAAACCTCTCTGAAACTTCATGCAATTCTGTTTTTTTTTTAAATAACAAACAACAATGCCATGTGGTAAACATTTAAGCGATACGTAAAAATGCAAAATTCACACTTTTCGGTCAAGTGGTCTAAGCTTAAGGGCTATTGTTAGGACAATATCAAGATTAGATCGTGTTTTTCGAAATTACTTAAAAGATCCAGAATCCAATGGGACAAAAATATGCCCTGGGCGTCCGCAGAAGCTGACACGTCGCGATATGAGGCGTTTAATAAATGATGCATCCAATTTGGTGCATTCTTTGCGGGAAAATCGTGACGATTTGGGGTTAGGATTTTCGGTTTCAACGGTTTTTCGTGCCTTAAAAAGTATATATATATGCATACCTATATATATTTACAAAATTTTTACGTGCATACCCATGTAAACGTTTTGTAATTTAATTGTTCTCAGTTTTTTAGTTTAAAACATGCTACCCTTAAATCTTGGAGAGCTTACTCAAATTAAAACTTATATTGCAATAAATATTAGAGCTACATTAATGCAAAAAAAAAATGCCGTTCTTTATTAAAGATATTATTTTTTTTCAATGATTGTTTTCTTTAAGACGACTGCTTCAAATGGCATCATATAAAACTTGTTTAGATTAGCCTTGTCCCTGGTGAAAAAGAACACATATTAATATAATCTTGACATAATTTCTATAATAATCGAAAAACCTACCCAATACGATGAGGTGAATATTTTGTCACTAAAGTGTATTCCATTAAACATTCATTTTCATCCACAAAATTACACATAGGTCCAATGTACTCGAGTTTATTTCCCAGATTAGCAAAGATGCGATATTCCTCTTTTAAATTTGACCTAATTAGTTCAAAAAATAAACTTAAGAAAACATTAAATATAATCAAAAAACTTACCTTATTATCTGGAAAACTTGATCATTTACAGCACCATAATTCCAACCCCCATTATTTTTGAATGCTTTAAACGCTGCTGTACGCTTGAGATGTTGCATTTCCTTAAAAATATTCAGGGAGCTCCTTACTACTCCTCTTTGCACTTTAACATTAAGTTTTTTATAATCTTCAGATACTGGCAGCCATGTTTGGTTAGATTTAGAGAATCCAGCTGAAATTTGATCATTCCATTGAAAGGGAGTTCGTTCTGAATCACGGAAGTCACATGTTATATTTGTACAATCAGTGGGAACATTATCCAAGCCGATTTCTTCACCCTAAGGAATAAATTAGTTTGTTTGATGAAATAAATGCGTTTTTAATTATGTATGTTTTAGTGAACGATTTTTAATTTTCTTTTTTTTTTTGTAAACTTACATAATATGTGACAGTTGTTCCAGGCAGTGCAGCAAGTATTATGTTAAATAAATCTTTTTTTTCTTTTCCCAGACGATCACCAACTCTTGGGTTATCATGGTTTCCTACCTACACATATTTAATTATTATTAAAATAAGAATTATGTATGTTCATATTTACTTACGACCCAATTAGCTGACTTGTGTTTTTTCCACATAACATCCATCCATTCATTAATGGATATTTCTAAATCTCTGGCATTAGATGTTTCACTCAATGACATAAGGTTAAAGTTAAAAGGTAAATGGACAGCAGGATGTGTTTCATTGCCAAAATATTGGTCAATTATATCGATAGGGGAATAGGCTTCCGCAAGTAATACTCTATTATTTATCACTAAATGTAACAAAAAAAAATAACTAGGTAAAGCAAACATTTTTGACTGTCACCTTTTTTCACCACCGTTTTCTCTTTGATACTTTTCAACAAAATTTCGCCATTCCATTAACAGTCCCGCATTTTCTTTTTGATCCCTTGTATATATGTGACTCAAGTATTTATTGCTTTCTGTGTCCGTTGTTTGTCCACTTACGGGCTCATCAGGGTAAGTCCCATCTTCGTTGATTTTCTCATAGAAAAATGGAACTGCGTCTATGCGAAATCCATCAACACCTCGGTCTAACCAATACTTCAAGACATTTAACATGGTCTCGTGTACTTTGGCGTTCCTAAAATTAAGGTCCGGTTGCTTGCTTTGAAATTGATGCAAATAAAACTGTTGACGTTTTTGGTTCCAAGACCAAGCTTTGCCTCCAAACTCACTTAACTGAAAAGAAGTAATATTTTATTTATACATACATAATAATAAACAAATATTATATTTTTTAATCCATTTTAAAATTTAAATTTGTATAAATTACCCAATTCGAGGGGGGCAGCTTTTTCCCTGGATTTTGGGGATCATTTTTACCATTGTCCCAAACGTAAAAATCGTCGTATCCATCTTCTCGATTTGTTGACTTTTTAAACCACTCACATTCGTCACTGGAATGATTTGGTACAAAATCTAAAATAATCTTTAATCCTATTTTTTTTGCTTTCGCCACAAGAGCATCAAGATCCTTCAAACTACCAAAAAGTGGATCAATATCGAAAAAATCCGAAATATCATAACCAAAATCTGACATTGGAGACTTGAATATAGGTGACAACCATGCACCAGTCATTCCGATTTCTTTCAGAAACTCCAAGTTTTCAGTTATACCTTAGGAATTTGAGTTCTTGATAGATAATCAAATATCATAAGTATTGCATAAATAAATGTTTGCCTATATCTACCTCTCAAATCCCCAATTCCGTCACCATCACTATCTTTCCAAGATCTTGGATAAATTTGGTATAGGGATCCATCTTCCCACCAATCAGTTTTTCCTGCTGCAGTTGATTGACTGACCAAAAAAATCAAACAAAAAAACAATAACAATCTTTTTTTCATTTTCTCGAACCGTATAGCCTCAAAGAACTTCTTTTACTAAAACCCAAAGTATATTTTAAACTATTGAAAAGAAACTATATTTCCACATTTAATATTTATATAGATACTATACCTAAGTGCATTGAGACCATTGTTAATTAAAAGATTTAATCTTGATTAAATTTGTAAACACGAACGATTACCAATTAAAAATATTTTAGATTATTATTAGAATTTTGAACATCGATTAGGTTTTACTTTTGATCAATTAAAAATGTTATCGATTGGTAGATACATACAAATATAAAACTTTTAAACATTTCTATCATTCTATATCAGATTTGATTAACTTTTTCATTCATTTAGAAATTACGGATCGATTTATTTCTGTTTTCAATAATATACTGCAAATCCTATAGTTATTACTTTATTCATCTAAGAAATTAATATAAACTCCCTCAAGTAATTTTTTCAACTCATGATTTTGAAAAATCTAAGTACGTAAAAACAGCAACGTTTTCCAGTTTGATTTTGCATAAACTAAGAATTAATTTTGTTTTATTAAGGCTGGGTGACCAGCCAAAAAAACGGCTGGAATGTTACAAATAAAGCGATAACTTTTACATTTAGAATGCTAATTGATTAGAATAAAAATGAATGCATTCTAAATAAACAGGGCTGCTACACTGCATTATTATAATTTTTAAAGGTATAATATAGTAATTCTGAGAGTGAAACAAACTACAATTTTGTCGTTATTTTCATAGTAGTTTAAAATGCACCATTTATTTTTGGTATAACTAAGATTTTTATTTAATTTTTTTGGTGTTTTCAAAAGAAATTAAGTTAATTAAGGGAGTGACGGATTGACTTTAATTTATTTAATTTTTTTTATGGGCAAAAAATTAGTCCAATCTTATGCAATTTTCAATGGGTTTGGCGTGTTTGAGCAAGTATAACTTCCTTAGTCTACAACATATTTCATCGAAACAAAAAGTATTGTAAAGCCAGTCTCAAATATTTTTATTACGAGTAAATTTTCTTTTAAATAATTCACTTTTAAAGTTTAAAAAAATTAAAAAATCTAAAAAAAACGCAAAACACTTGAGGACTTTTAAATATCCCTCATTCTTTATTTAGCCTTTATTTTTTCTTTATTTTATTGAATAGCTTAATTAATTAGGCACCTCGGGAGTGACGGATGGACTTTTTCGAAAAAAAAAATTATTAACCCTTTTAATGTTCATTGAAAAAGCCCAAATTACAATTAGCTTTCCAGAGAAAATAATGCTTGCACATATTTTTCTTATTTTTTTATTTTTTTTCATTATTTTTTCTATTGTTCTTCAATTCAAAAATTCTATAAATTTTTGTAAAAGTGTCTAAATTGGTGTTTTTCCCTTTGAAATTTCCTTTTTACACGCAAACATAGAAGGTATATATGTAATGACAAACCAGTTTTCTTGGCAATGTGTTGACTAGAGCAAGTGCACGTCCAATTCGCGTGGTAGGAAGTATGCAGAACTATATTGTGTGTAGGTCTAGTTGATCTACCTACTTCTGGCACCCTTTAGTTCAAACGAGATCAGGAGTCAGGACCTGTTTTTGAGAAAATATTGAAATCGAAAGGAATGGTACATACAGCACAGACTGTCCTTTTCTTTAGTTATTATTGTTGTTTTTTCCTTACTTCTCCCACTTTAGCGTGTTATTGATCTTATAAAGATACCAATTTTTTTTTCTTCAACTCTATTCTTGTTCAAAAAGGTTAAGAGAGAGAGTAATAGGCTTTTCACACCAAACCGAAAACCTGGTTTTCGCGAAAAAATCGGTTTTGGCTGAAAACATATACCGAAAACACAAGTTTTCCCATAAATTTTTTCTAAACCAAAAGTTTTGATAAACCACAAGTTTTAAATAAAACATGTCCAAAACATGTTGGATTTGCAAGATGAACTTAATAAACAAACCTAATGAAACATTCAGCGCACAATCAAACGTCAGAAAACAGCTGACGGCAAAATGCTGTCAACAAAAAAAATTAATTTGAGTTCAAAACACATTTGTTTTTCTCTGTGGTAAGAGAGCTGAAACTGTTCTATATTCAGCGCCAGCGTATATATTGCTATGGCTACCCTTTTTTTAATGGAATACACTTCCTAATTCCTATAGTTTGTATCTTGCATTTTAAGATTTTTTAGCTCATTGCAGAGTATATCAAAGGTTGTACGGGTCATTCTGAAGTGTTGCTTAAAATACTCATCACTGTTTGCCAATATTTCTTCTTCCCAAAACGTGCTGGTACGCATCTGCATAAAATATTTATATAATAGTTTCTTCATTTGTCAATAGAACCTCACCTTTATCCACATGATCCTTTGTCATTGACGAAATTCAATTGTTCTCACTAAATCTCTTCTTTTTTTGGAGTTGAAGGATTTGTAAAATAAATCCCCGTCTTCTCCTCAAGATAGAGGCTTGAGATCTAAAAAACATATTAAACAAAATCTTTATATATTCTTTATTTTTCTCTTGTTGCAAATAAATCCGTTTTAATTCTGTAGAATTCATTTTATTTAAAAAAATATGATATGAGTTGCTAATTTGTAACACAAAAATTGCATCAATGTTTAATTTGACAGTTGTTGTCAAAATAATTCAAATGTCAAACGAAAACGTGTAAATGTGCGGTGTGAACAGTTTACGAGTTTTCCAAAACTTTTAGCTGAAAACCCTGTTTTGAGTTTGGTGTGAAAAGGCTATAACAAACAAAAACAAAATTCCTCTGGCCACATATGGCGATGCCATGAAATTCATGACAAAAAAAGGGCACTAACACAAATAAAGTCATTTACATGAAGTTTGAGTTTGCCGATCTGGGACACCCAGCCTTAAGGCTCTCTCTACACTGCTTTTGAACAAGAAGAGTCGACAAAAAATGAGTATCTTTATAAGATCTATAACACACTAAAGTGGGAAAAGTAAGGAAAAACCAACAATAATAACCAAAGAAAAGGATAGTCTGTGCTGTATGTACGTTTCCTTTCGATTTGAATATTTTCCCAAAATCAGGTCCTGATCTCATTTGCACTGAAATTGTTTTTGTTTTTGCCAAAGAACAATAAATCCCCTCTCTATTGCCACAAAAAACATCAAGATCAAATAGATCATCAAAGTAAAGGGTGCAAGAAGTAGGTATATAAACCACACACAATATTGTTCTGCATACTTCCCACCACGCGAATGGGACGTACACTTGCTCTAGTCAACACATTGCCAAAAAAATTGGTTTGTCATTACATCTTCCTCAAATTCCAATAACCGGTTTTTCTATTGCATTTTCTGTTCTTGATACAAAAAGGAAGAAATAACCAGCAATATGTAAACCAACAACAAAAATATTTGAGAGCCGGTGGGCGGTGCTCATTTCTTTTCAAAAAATGAAAAACATTCTCTCGAAGCGCTAATTTCGCAGTGGAATTACTGGGAACTGAAACTTCTATGTGTGCGTGTAAAAAGGAAATTTCAGAGGGAAAAACACCAATTTAGACACTTTTTAAAAATTTATTTAAAAAAACCATCACAGCAATTAGAATTTTTGAATTGGAGACCAATAGAAAAAATACAGAACAAAAATAAAAAAAATAAGAAAAATATGCACAAGCATTATTTTCTCTGGAAAGCTAATTGTTGTTTGGGCTTTTTTAATGAACATTTAAAGGGTTAATAATTTTTTTTTTCGAAAAAGTCCATCCGTCACTCCCGAGGTAATTAATTAAGCTATTCAATAAAATAAAGAAAAAAAATATAGTTCAAAAGGCTAAATAAAGAATGAGGGATATTTAAAAGACCTCTAAAAAAGAACGTGTTTTGCGTTTTTTTTTAGGTTTTTTTAATTTTTTTAAACTTTAAAAGTGAATTATTAAAAAAAAAAATGTATTTGTAATAAAAATATTTGAGACAGGCTTTACAATACTTCTTGTTTCGATAAAATATGTTGTAGATTAAAGAAGCTATACCTGTTCAAACACGCCAAACCCATTGAAAATTGCATAAGATTGGACTAATTTTTTGCCCATAAAAAAAATTAAATAAATTAAAGTCAATCCGTCACTCCCTTAATTAACTTAATTTCTTTTGAAAACACCAACAAAATTAAATAAAAATCTTAGTTATACCAGAAATAAATGGTGCATTTTAAAGTACTATCAAAATAACGACAAAATTGTAGTTTGTTTCACTCTCAGAATTACTATATTATACATTTAAGAAGATGCAGTGTAGTAGCCCTATTTATGTAGAATGCATTAATTTTTATTTCAATCAATTAGCATTTGAAATGTAAAAGTTATCGCTTTATTTGTAACATTCCAGCCGTTTTTTTGGCTGGCCACCCAGCCTTAATGCGCACACAATTATTCAACACAAATAAGGTTTATTTCATATACACATTTCATACACCACGAACTCATTTTATTCCTATTTTTTGTATATTTGGGATTTGAGCCCAAATTTTAACTAGCACTAAGAAAGGGGAATAACAGTGCAGATCAATTTCAGCACACTACAAATTAACATAGTTTTATTTATTTAAATTTCGAAAACTTATACACATTAAGATAAGATATCTTATAAGCTAGTGATAAAGTGTAATCTATATTAATAAAAATGTAAATGTATGTTTGTTCCTAATCGCTAATCTCAGAAAGTTCTTAAGCAATTGGTTTCAAATTTTGACAGAACATTGAATTCAAGTCCGTGAGTGTTTATATATACTTTGAACAAAAATAATACCTTATACTTAAACACAACACTACCTTTACTGCAATATAAGGGTTATAGCACCTTTACTTATCAAAACATAAATTCTTAGCTTTTTTGTTTTGTCAAAAAATATAAATAAACAAAAATAGAAAAAATAAAATACCTGTAATTCCTTTCAAATAATCAAATGTAACACATTCAGAGATGGATTTTTGCCTAGGCCCACGAGGCCCGGGTCTAGGGCTGCATGATTTGAGGGGCGGCAAAATTTTTGAAATTCCAAAATTTCAGAGACGAAAAAAAGTAAAGACAGTTGCCTTGGAAAACAAATTTTTTTTCTTTTACTTTTCAGTCTATGATTAAAATTTTAATTTTTTAAAAGATCAGTTATAGTCTTTATCGAATGATGCTCTTTACTCATTACTGAAATTAATCATATGCTTACAAAGCTTTTAAAAACTACTAAATCTTAATAATTTCGAAATTTGCAAAAGTTATTAGGTGTTTATTTCTAAACGTTTTAACAAAATTCAGTTCAAATTTAAAAGTTTAAACAAATATTGAACACAAAAAAGGTTATTTTACATGAACGACGCACAGTGGCGCATATTGACTTTTTTGGTTGCAAAAATCATAGCTCGTAAACAAATAAAGATATCGAGATAATTTTTTTTTTCAGCTTGAAGGAAAATTCCAAAGCTATAAATTTTGTGAATTTTAAGAAAAAATATTTACAGGGTGTTTCAGAATTTTCTGCTGAAATTCGACTTTCTCAAAAAATTGAACCAAAAACTGCCTTTCGAAAATCTTAAAACTTTGAAATAAAAAAAAAAAGGACCATAATTGCAATACAAATGGTCCTTTTTACAAGCTGAAATAAAAAAAAAATATAATTTTAAACAAGATTTTTCGATTTTAGCTTCTAAACTCTGAAACTTTTCATAAAACAAATGTTTTTTCTTTGATTTTAAAAATAACGAAACTTTGACTACCTGTAACATTCGAATCCTTCGACCGATTTTAAATTTTTTTTCGGATTTTTAAGCTTTCAATATTTCCCAATCCAGTAATCAAATTACTTTTGGATTTGAAACATACACGAAAATTGAATTTTGCAAGCACTTTTGCAAAAAGGCGCCACAGTGCGACGGTAGTAAAACTTTATTGCAATTCGCATACATAATCGTCAAAATGTCATTTAACCACATTTGAATACAAATTTTAATGTAAATCATGACCATACTAGAATGTCAATGTGAATTATTTCTTATTTCACTTGAATAGACAACTTTTTTTGTACGTGAAAATAATTATTTCGGTGGTGATGTTGCTATTTTTTTCATTAAATTAAGTAAAAATCTACCCATGAAGATTTTTGTTTCAACCAAACATAACAAATATGAACATTCCCTTTAAATATTAAAACATCATTTTTGTCGCCAATTTGTTTGATTTTATTTCTCACAACTTAAATATCAAGTAGCAACAGGCTACGAATGACTTACCCACCTACTCCCTTTCGAACATTTTGCGAAATAATTAAACATAACAAATACATCCATTCAACAAACTACAAATTTGGCAACAACGAATCAGTTTTTACAAAAATTGAAAAATCTATCCAAAACGAATTTAGAAATTCAAAATACCTACTGGCACTGGAATTTATTGCTGAAAGCGAAGATGAGAAACCGACTACACGGTCTGAAGCTTTGGGATTGCAACGAAATTTGCAGCATTTAGAAACAGCAATTCTAGTCATCGTTTGGAATGTAATTATAGATCGATTTAATGCTGCTAGTAAGAAGCTTCAAGAATCTCAAGCTGATTTATCATCCGTTGTGCAAATCTATAGTTCTCTGGCTCTATTTCTTCAGGACATGAGAGACAGACAATTTTCTGAATATGAAGAAAAAGCCAAGACACTATCTGGCGTCCAAGATTATTATCGTTATGATACTCGTCGCAAGAAAACTAGAAAAATTCAGCCAGATGAGTCACGGGTGAATGAAAGAATACCTTCTTCTGGACAAGAAAATTTTCGCACAAATGTTTATTAACTTATTTTAGATACTCTGTGTGTGTTTACCCAAATGTTGATATTGCTTTACGTATTTTTTTGAGTATTCCGGCTACAAATTGTTCAGGAGAAAGATCTTTTTCTACTTTAAAAAGAGTAAAAACCTATTTACGTGCCAGTATGGGTCAAGATTGACTTAATGCTCTTGCATTACTGTCTATTGAAGCTCAACTAGTCCAAGAAATTGAGTATGATGATATAATTGATATTTTTGCGCGGACCAAAGCCAGAAAACAAAAATTTTGAAATTGATTAATATTAAAAAAAAAAAAACATTTATTTATTTGTTTAACGTTTATTACTTACATGACTAAAATATTTATTAGTTATTATTAAAAATTATATTCTAACAAAATAAAGTTATTATAAATTAAAGATAAAAATATTGTATCTAAATTATTTTAATTTATTCTAACATTAAGGGCGGCGCGATAAACAGGCCCTAAGGCGGCATCAAGTCTAAATCCGTTACACACATTACGCCCAAATCAAATTCGTGCATTGCTTTCCATTATGGACTTGGCTCATTGTCAGATAAATATGTATGTGTACATATATACATACTTCAACGTGGCCAAAATTTTTCTGGGATCAACGTTAACGAGGAGTCAATGGACAACATAATGCAGGGTGATTTGCAGCTCTTTGATGCATCTTATGCAAATCACCCTGTATAGATCATAAACTTTATTATATTAAAAAAAAAATAGGGATCCTTACTAAAATAAAATATTTATGTATAGAAAAAAACTAATTCAAACAATTTGAAAAAGTCGGGAAATTATTAAAATCAAAAAATGATTCTGTAAAAACACCAAAAATCGCATGATTTAATGATTTTCAACGACGACGTAAAGGTGAAAAATTCATTGTAAAGTTCTGAAAAATTTGGATAATTGTAAAATTCATTATTAAGCTTTGCATCCATTTTGAGTGCTCTTATTAAAATTTGAACTATCTAGGTTTTATAACTACTCTGGAGTTTATTTTAAGGCGAGACGAAGTTCGCCAGGTCAGCTAGTATTAAATAAAAATATAGAACTATATATAATATAAGAGGTACTACATTGCAGAGGGCTTTTTTACAAAAGTATTACATTTTATTTGAAACAATAGTTTTTAATCCATATAAAATAGTATACAAATTTATATACATGCGTACATATTTACAAATTTGAGTTAAATGATTCATTTTTTGTTCAATTCATTTCAACTAATTAGATATATGTACCTATGTATTAATTACTTAATTACGATATTGAAAAGTATATCCTTTCGCCTTGCTTCTGTAATTGGGAATGTAGTCCTTGAAGCTGACCTTGAATGGGAAGCAACAAGGCTACAACAACACTGATGCCTGTTGGACAACCTTTAGTGGGGCCTGTGTCGTCTTACCCGCTCCAGACACTATTTGAGCGTAGGAAACTTTTTGGCCGGCGAGTTTTGCTGTAGAAACTTTTTGTGTTTCGGCGACTTTCTGGGTAGCCGTCTTTTCTTTTATTTGTTGGACCTTAGGGCATCCTCGATAGTTAGCAGGGTGCCCCTCGTTCCCACAAAGTACACATTTGAGTTGGGTCAAGTCTTCGACCCGCTCGGTGCCTAATGGGCATTCTCCCCTTATGTGATTCTTAATACATTTGACGCAGCGCATCAGTGGCGAGGCATGAATAATTTCAAAAGGTAAGTCGGAGAAAAATTGGTCACCAAAACATTAAATTCCAAATGATTACTTGAAATAATTTCGTGTAATGTGTATCTGCGTATCAAGCTAAGTTAAATCTTAAAAAGTTCCAACTATTCCAACTGAAGTTCCAAATAAAAATATTATGATATAATATAGATATCAATATCTTTGTGATTTATTGAAAATATTCATTGTTTCAATATATAATTCATTACAATAAATTAGACTAAATGGCTGAAATATAGGCAGTAGACTGTAAACCTACACATAAGAATTACTCTTTTAAATCAAAATTATAATAAATATACATTATATTCCGTAATGATATTAGCTTGCAACTCGTTATAAGAGTTTTAAATTTAAATTTAAAAGATTTTTCTTATATTTATAATGTTAAAAGCTACCTATTCATTTTAGTTAACATAAAGTCTTATTTTATAAATATAAATTAATCAAATTACTAAAGTTTTCTACCGAAAAACATTTCACACTTTAAGTTTCAAGCTTTCAAATCTAAATTTTCAATATTCAATTTCACACCGAGTGTTGCACTGCTTTCTGCTTGTAATTTGAATTTTTAACTTCCCATAGGGAGTTATTGTAATGGGTCCGATTTGTCAAATTGAAATTTTTGACAAATCTGGACGTTTTATGGATGCTAGTATCTAAATTCATCATTTGTAGAGAGATGTCTGTGTGTGTGTGTGTACGTACGTTCGTACGTTCGTACGTTCGTACGTTCGTACGTTCGTACGTATGTACGTTCGTACGTTCGAGATACCCTTTTTCGTTAACGATATCTCAAGAACCAGTAGAGATATCGACTCCAATTAAATTTTGTTCAATAGGTTATAACTTCAAAAGAAGCTGAAAGGACTTTTATAAAAATTTGTCTAACGGTTTTTCCGCTATAGCAGTTTTTAAAAAAAGTGAAAATTTTAATTTGTCGCAAATATCTCAGGAACGAATAATGCTATTGACTTCAAATAAATTTTATTGGGTAGATTGCAATGTGACACAGGTTTGGTATAAATTTTAAAATAATTCAATATACCGTTATTTTTTAAAAAAGTAAAAACTAAAAAAAAAATTTTTGGCGCGAAAATATACAATGAAGGAAAAATGATATCATCTTCAAAACATTTTTTTATTATGTGAAATGTAGTCTTTGACATCTTGTAAAATTTTTGAAAAAATTGAATTTACAGTTTTTTTACAACAAATAAAAAAGTGCAAAAAATTCTACCAAAAGTTGGTAAAAAATGTTTTTTGACTTGAATATCACGAGAATGGGCAACGATATTGACTTCAAATTTATTTTAGCTTAAACAAAATACAATTATTAATATACGCTACAATTTTGACAAATATAAAACTGACAGTTTTTTCACAAAAAATAAAAAACCTTAACAAAAATTAGCCGAAAAATGTCAAAAGTAGTTAATTGACTTTAATATGTCCAGAGTGGTAAATCATTTTAACTTCGGATTTTATTTAATTTTGGCATAATAGAATTGTCAACTTATGATACATTTTTGACAAATGTCGAAATGACAGTTTTTTTACTAAAATATAAAATTAAAACTGAGATTTACAGAAAAGTGTCATAAATTGTTTTTCGACTTAAATATCATCATTACAAACAATGATATTGACTTCAAGTGCATTTTATTTTCAACCTACTCGTAATGCATTTGTCAATACCTAAAAAATGGTAAAATATTGACGAATATCAAATTGAAATTTTCACAATAAATACAGAACTACAAATATTTCTAAAAAAATTGGTAAATATTGTTTTCAGATTCAATATCTCTGATATTTTTTATGTTAATAAAATTTTTATCAACTAACATCAAAAGTTAATCAATTATTATCAGGAACGCCAAGTTTTCAAATTATGCATAATGGGAAGTTATCAGTGTGGGTCGCACCCAGCCTCTTTTAATTTGAATTTTTAAATAAGTATAATCCTGTTTACAACTTCCACATTTATTAGGGCCAAATGTTCGACTTTATGAAAGTTGCAGTTGTTTTCTGGACTTTCTGCCAAAAATAAATTAAAGCTAATATTCAAGCTAATGGGAAATGAAGTTTCAATCTTAACCTTTGAGGTATAGGATCCACTCCAGTGGATACATTCATAAAATAAGTCGGAAAGAAGCGAGTTATTTTATTGCAGAAACATCTTCAACGTCAACCTGCCTGATACATGTTGATTCATAACGCAGTGATTGGGAGATGCACAGACACACATTTTTTAAATAAGTCGAAGGAAACCGAGTTATTTTTGTTTTGCAAAAAATATCTAGGGAGCGAAATGCTGGAACGATCAACATTCCTCAATTTCTTAAATGGCTTAAATTACCAAAATCTATACAACAACTTAAACAAATCTCTTAAATATCAAAGTCTTATAATAGGCGCGTTTTGTTGTTCACTTTATCCTTAGGTTAGTAAAATTTTACATAGTAAACAACAACAAACAAAAACTGAGGAGAAACAAGTTAGTAATCGAGCTCAGTAATTTACTAAGGATACATGTTGCGGCTATTTGACACATTTTATTGTTTTTATTTCAAATCGATATTTTGTTTATTTCTCTGACAGGTTTTGAAGTTTAATTTGATTTTTTTTCTTTTTTTCTCTGAAAAGTAGCTCAAGGGGAACCAGCTTTTAAATATAAAACGAAAGTCAATTTAAAACTAAGGATAGCGTTTTATTACGATCCCGATTAATAAGCTAACCTAAGTTTAGCAATAAAACGCGCCTAATAAATGAATTCAGTTAACTTACTTAGCTTTGCTGTATTAAAGTAAATACATTTTTTTGAACCTGACAGACAACTTAAAACAAGTTATTGTCAAATTTAATTTTGAATACCAGCATAAATATGATTTTGTTAAAATTTAATTGAAAATAAAATTATTTTATCTATCTATCTATCTATCTTGATCGACTTAAGTTGTTGTGTTAACTGAACTTAAAAAGCCGTAGGACATTAGACCTTACCCATATGTTCAATGTGTATTGTGTAATTGTCTAATTCAAAAGATCGACGAGGATTCGATAAATTTCAATGTTTGTCAACACTCCTGGCTGCAGCAACAATATTATCTGTTGTTCTTGTATAAAACTCAAATTACATTATGGTAGAAATAGCAGAAATTGAACGGACATAATTAATTAATTACGTATTTAAAAATTTGTATTGTCCATAGTTCTAGTCATAAATTCTCAAGTTTCAAAAAACAGCTGAATGTATATTAAATCTCGACTAGGTGATTATATAAGTTAACAACATCTAATTCCCACGATCCGGCTACACGCGTGTTATACCGTCACTACAACTTTTGTAATTAAATAAAACCAACCACTTCTTCTGTGTTCCAAATTAAGACTGATTTTTATTATTAAAATTCTTAATGCTAAACCCAAGATGCGAACAATCACATCATGGGTGGTCAGTTATAAAAAGAGAAAAGATAAGGGATAAAAGATCAAATGTATTTATTTGCAACTATGCAGATAACCACGGAGAAGACTCCGTATCTTATAATATTGATTGATAAACAATACTCCTTGGTTGATGGAAATCATACAAAGTATATCATTCTTAGTTTATTTATTTAAGTGTTGGATTTCATTTCCAACGGAAGTTAATATTGATAAAATGACTTGGATTGAATTATATGACTCTAGATTATCGATACTGGATATAATTATAACATTTCCCCCCTTATGAAAGATTTCGGTCTAACATCACGAAATCTTATTCTTTCATTTAAGGATTCTAAAGGTAAATCATCAGAACTTCGAATAAATTCAGTATGCTTTACATCATTTTTTATGTTAAAACAATTCTTGAAACAAATACATGGTAAGTTCATACATCTTTTGTATTTAATACAACAACAACATAGACATATTGTGATTATAAAAATAATCAGTGTCAAACTATAACTTATACTTTTTCGTACAGGATTTTCGCTTAAAAGTATTTCAAATATATTTTTCTCAATATTTCTTGCATCTGTTGCTAAATCGGCTAATTCTTCAAAATTTATTTTCTTATTTACAGGATTTAATACAATATTACTTTCTTCTTCATCCGAATTTAATAAACAACAATTATCTTCAAAAATACTTTTTGATATAATTTTATCAGTGAAATTTACAAAATGTGGTTTTACAGGTTTAAGATTATTTGAAATAGTTTTTGCCTCACAATTTCCATTTATAGTAATGAACCCTGTACCTGGGCCAATTGTCTTTGAACTCTCAATATTATTACATTTACAAAATAGCTTTGATTTATACATAGTAGAGTAAATCCACTTATTTTTATTAGATAACTTATGGAAATTTTCAGAAAGTTGTATTTGTTTTACATTACAATCTTTTGTATAAGGTTTTCCCATGAACAAATTTATTTCACATTCTTCAGATACAAAAACTTCTTGTAGTGATAATTCTTTACATATTCTTGGACCTTTAAAATCATCAATTATTTTACAATTCATATCATTAGTTAATGAATATTTTTCTTTATTATCAGTTACAATTAATAATTTCACTCTTGGTTTAATTAAATAAAAATGATATCCTTTTAATTCCGGTAAAGGAATCAGATTATACAACTGAGACTTTTCATTTAAAATTAAAGGCATTGAAATAACAAATAATATTTTATTTTCATATAAAACAACTGCTAAATCTACGATCTTATAATATAAATGTATATTTATTAAAATTGGTTCGAAAGGAAAATTAAGATTTTTATTTTCAATATTAGTATGTATTAGTTCTAATAATTGTGATGGGGAAATAACTCTTGGATGCAATATGTTTTGTTTTGCAAATAATATTATGTCTATAATTTCACTTAAATCTTTTTCTGTGTCTAAAATAACAAAATTTAGCATTTGTGACAATTCACTTATATGGATTTCTTGCTTCAAGACTCTTTCTTTTTCTGTTATTAGTTTTGACATTTTAGTAATTTCTTGTATTATTTCGTTAGTTTTAAATCTTATAGTTTCTATTTCAAAATTAGTGTGATTTAAATTTTCAATTGTTTTTTTAGTCAAAAGTATTTGTTCTTGCATGGATTTTACTACATTATGTTGGGTTTTATCTAAATTATCAATCATTTTTCCATAATATTCTCCATCAGCACTATCTAAATTTCCGAAGACTGTTTTGATTCCAGTACCAATTATATCTATCCAGCCTCTCTTAAAGCGTTTTGGTTTTCCAATTAAATCGAAAAGATTTTCATGACTATTTTTCAATAAAGCTAATTTATTCTTGAAAATGAATTCTTGTTGTAAACATAACCCCTTAGAAATTTCGGTTAACTTAATAGAAGTTGTATTTTTGCAAAGTCTTAACAAACTAGATTCTAAATTGATTAATGTATCATATCTTAGATTAAGGTAGTTAATATCGATAAAACTAATGATGCTAAATTTTCCATTTTGAAAATATACATCTCCTATGTTTTCGTAAAATAAACCAGGTGCTTTTTCAATTGGTTCAATAATAATTTCACTTTTTTTCTCAACCTTATCGGGTGCAAAAATAATATTATTTTCTTCAAACAAGACTTGTCCTTCACAAGCTATGATAAGAGTGGCAATGACGCCAAGAAACATTGTGGACCTAAAAGAAAATGAGATTATTATCAAGCTGGTTTTGTTATATTAAAATTATATTTGTTTAACTTTCTCTTTACTCGAACATATGTATTATTGTTGGAAACTTTTTCTATTTTGTAAGGACCTTTATATACCGGTGATAATTTACCTCTTCTATTTGCGCATTTTATGTAGACAAAATCACCAATTTCATAGTTTACTTTATTTATTTCGGGTTTTTTTCTGTTTCTAGATTTTTCCTTTCCTTTGATAACATTTTCTTTTGCAATTTCCTGTAACTTTTTTAATTTTGCTTTTAAATTTGAAACGTAATCATCATAACTGATTCCTACTTTGATTTGATCAATTGAACTTGGTAAATTACATTTAATACCAAACAAAAGTTCGAAAGGTGTAAACTTGGTACTGGTATGTCTTGTGGTATTATAATGGAGCGTTATTAAATGAATAAACTCATCCCATGCAGAAGGGTCCTTTTCGGTAAATGATCGTTAGTATTCGCCTAATTTGCAATGAGCTCGTTCCACTGATCCATTGGCTTGGGGATAATGAAGTGAAGTTGTAATCTTTTTTATTTTAAAGAGTTTACACAAGTTAGTCATAATTTGACCAACCAGCTCTGAGCCATTATCAGATAATAAGACCTTTGGTATTCCGAATTTTACTATCTAATGTTCAAAAAGTGCTTTGGCAATTTCTTCAGCTTGGTTTGTTTTTAAGGGAATAAATTGGATAAACTTTGTTAGATCGTCTTGAATCGTTAAGATATATTTATATCCATTTTTACTCTCTGTCATAGGACCGACTGTATCAATACTAAGCTTTTCTAATCCTGTATCAGAAGTGCTAGTCAAACTCATTGGCATTTTTACTGGATGCCTTGAAATTTTTTGTCGTTTACATATTTCACAATTTTTTACGTAATTAGCTATGTCTTTATACATATTTTTCCAAAAATATGCTTTATCCTTGATTCGATGAATCATCTGTGACTCGCCACTATGACCACCTATTGGAGTATTATGATTTTCAAACAAAACTTTATTTATGTCTTCCATATTTTGAAGAAATATCCTTTCCTTGTCTGTATCTTCTACATCTAAACTTCCACTAATTATATTATTATCGTTTTCATTTGGTAATGTCTGATTCTCAGTCTGATTCTTTTCATCATTTCCCTGTAAATTTTGTGTTTGATTTTGAATACCACTACTTTCTCCTACTTCAAAATCTTCAGCGAACCTTACCTTCCAATCTTTTTTGTTTAAAGTATTATTAGTATGTAACTCCGTATCATTACCAATAATGTATTTTTCTTTAGTCACCTTTTCTAAGCCGTCTCTATTTTTCATTCCCCTAGTTACTATTCCAACATTTCTACTTAATACGTCTGCCACAACATTTTCCTTTCCCTTGATATAATTTATATCATATTCATATTCTTCCAACTTTAACCTCCACCTAACAAGTCTTGAACCCGGATCCTTTACGTTAAAAAGCCACGAAAGTGGTTTATGATCGGTATGAATTTGGAATCTCCGTCCAAATACATAAGGGCGGAATTGTTTTACGGCCCAAACAATGGCCAAGCACTCCTTTTCAGTAGTGCTGTAATCTGTAATTCCTTTCCTGTTTGTTCAAAGTTCGGCTTATAAAACTAATAGGTAGCTCCGTACCGTTATTAGATGTCTGTGATAGTACTCCGCCTATCGCATAGCCACTTGCATCGGTCGTCAGATTGAAAGTTTTGTTGAAATCAGGGTATTGTAAAATCGGTTTAGTAATTAATTGGTTTTTTAAACACTCAAAACTCTTATCTTGTTCATCAGTCCAATGAAATGATACATCCTTCTTTAATAGATGCGTTAATGGTAAGGCTTTCTTACTAAAGTTTTCGATAAACTTCCTATAATAACCGACCATACCTAGAAATGACTTTATATCCTTTACGCTTTTGGGTTTTGCTATCTTTGTTATAGCTTCCACTTTTTTTTGATCGGGTTTTACTCCTTCATCGGAAATAATATGACCCAAGTATACGACTTCCTTCCTCAAGAATTCACATTTATTCGGTTCTATTTTTAAGTTAGCTTCTCGTAACCTTTTCAAAACTTCTTTCAATTTAAATTCATGGTCCATCAAACTATTTGCGTATATGACAATATCGTCAACGTATACAAAACATTTTATGCCTTGTAATCCTATCAAGATGGTATTCATCAATCTTTGAAAACAGCTGGGGGCATTTTTTAACCCAAAAGGCATTCTTTTGTACTCAAAATGTCCATAAGGAGTACTAAAAGCTGTCTTACTCATATCTTCAGTTTTCATTGGAATCTGGTGAAATCCAGATTTCAAGTCTAGTGTACTAAAATATTTGCTATTGCCAAGTTGGTCCAATATTTCATTTATATTTGGAAGTGGATAACTGTCCCCTACTGTTGCTTCGTTGAGCTTTCTAAAGTCGATAACAATGCGCCATTTTCGGTTTCCGTTTAAATCGTTTTTCTTTGGGACCACCCATAATGGACTTGACCATGGACTTTGGCTAGGTTGAATGATATCATTTTTTAATAGTTCACTTACTTGTTTATGTACTTCATCTTCGTGAACTTTCGGGTATCTGTATGTCTTGGACTGAATTGGTTTTATATTAGGAAGTAGTGGAATAACGTGTTCTATTTTAGTTGTTGCCGTTAAGGCTTCATCTTCTACACTGAAAACATCACTGAATTCATTAATAATTTTTAAAATATTTTCCTTTTCCTCCTCATTCAGATGTTCTAATCTCAAGCTTTCCTTAACTTTAAAATATCTATTATTTTCTTGTCTTGTTCCAATAATGCACTTGAAAATATTTTTACTTCCTAATTCTTCAAACTTTGGTCCTATTCCTGAGTTCCGAAACCTAACTGGTATTTCTCTTGTATTTAAATAGCTTACAAGAACTTCCTTTTGTTCATTCACTTTCGTCACACATTCGCTAATGAAAACGTTTGGAAAAATCTCGCATTTTTCTATCCAAACTTCGGTGTTCGGCTTTGATTCACCCAGTTTAATTTTGCATATATTCTCACTTCGTGCAGGTAGGATTATAAGTTTATTGTTTTCATACATAAGATATGTTTCAACAATATGATTTATCAATTTTTCTTCCTCATAATTTATTGAAAATTTATTAGCCCTGAAGAAGTCATTTCCTAAAATTCCATCATAATTAGGTACCTCATTTAATACATGAAAATCATGTGAAAAATCTTGAATTGAATTATTTAAATTGTAACAAAACCGAAATGAAACTCTAATTTTCCCTAATGTCATGGAATCCCCATTGATTCCATTTATGAAAGTATTTTTTCTTTATTTATTAATTCTTCCTCCACGATGTCCTTACTAATGATAGATATTTCAGCACCTGTATCTATTAAAAACTTAAAACAAGCTTCTTTATACACGATAAGTACATGTGGGCTCTCACTTACATTTCTTGTTGTGCCGAAATTGTACTGTCCTCGAGAGCCATTTGACACATACTGACCCTCGGATTTTGGTTTAAATTATTATTAAAGGGATTTCTATTTTGATTTCCATTAAAACTATTCCTTCTATCATGGCTATTGCTATTATTATTCCTTACATTGTCATTTCGGACGTTATCATCCCTAAAGTTGTAATTATTATTACGGTAAGTTGATTGATTAGTTCTAGGCTGCCGACAGTCCTTGCTTATGTGGCCCATCTTGCCACAATTATAACATTTTATAACTACATTATTCACATGGCGAACCACGTTTTTGTTACTATATTCTAAGGGAATATAGGGTCGATTGCTCGGTGTATTTATATATATTTAGGGACAATTCCTCACTTTGTGCAAGTTTTATTGCATCGTTTAATTCCTTACAATTCTGTGTCCTAATAAACGTTGACAACTGCGGTCTTAGCCCATTACAAAAAGATGTCAATCCTAATTTCATTATAAATTCCGATTGTGCCCTTCTTTCATCTATTTTCATTTCCGAATTTTCAAGTCTTATTTGCTCTAAGATTTTTCTAATAGCCGTTTCAGTCCTTTGGCCAAAACAAATGACCGTTTCGTTTGGATACTGTTTCAGTTGATGTAATTCTTGCATCAACTGATTAAGGCTTTTTTTATCAGAGTAAATGGAAATCAGTTTTTCCTTCAACTGTTCCCAGGTCGTAAAATCGTTGTTCATTAATGCAATTGTTGCATTACCCCTAATTTTTGATTTTATAAATTTGAATAGGACTGGTTTCTGTACATAAGAACAAAGTGAGGTTGCATCAGAACAAGCCTCAAGGAACCTAAAAACTTCTTCGGGTTGTCCCGAGAAATCCGGCACGAATTTAATTAAGCTATTTAAACTTAACTCCGCCATATTAATTTTCTATTCTCTTTTTGTTGGATCTCTTACCAATTAATTTTACTTTACTAAAAAAAATAGCTTTAAAACTTAAAGAATGTGACTATGAACCTGACATCTATAGATTGGCTGTGGAATTGGTAAGAAACTGATCAAACCTTTGACGTACAATGTTATTTTTGCAGAACATAATACTTTTTCCTATTATCTTTTTTCAAAAAAATAAACCTTGATTTTTTATTTTCCTATGAATTTAATAACTAGTAAACTTAATTGAAGTTATTCATATACATAGTTTATTAATTTTTATCATTTCTCTTTACTTGAATACATACTCTTGATTTTCTTAAATATATAGTTAAATCTTTATTTTGCTTCTTGAATACGTTAGTGTTTTTTAATTTTATATTTTCTCCTTTTCGAAGCGACAAAAACTTTTTATTGAATTCATCACAGTCAACATCATCATAGTTCATATTTTTTCTGCTTCCCAATGCCAATTTCAACTTTTGTTTCTTCCTTTTTTCTTATTTTGCTGTATAGTTTTAGGCAAATGTAGTTTTTTATTTTTTATTTTTTTTTGTTATCTTTTTTTTTTTTTTTTTACTCTATGTTAAATACACTAGTTTATTTAGTTAATCTTATAAATTACTACTGCACCTGAGTCCGTATGTGCTGCAAAAATTCATAATGCGATGAAATAGATTCACTTCGATCATCCACATGTCATCAATAAATTTTGGTTTCGCCGTGCATGTATTCTTTTAGACTCGAATTGCAGCTTTATCTCTATGTGATTATCTCACAATGCAAATGTTTATAATATTCGTTTATTTTAATATTTAACTACAGAAACAGTAAACTTAGTTAAAGTGTTTAATGTAATGTAACTGCACATTTTTTATTTTTTGTTTAGACAAATAACATGTTTTCACAAAAATTATTTTAAATGAAAATTGTTAAACATTTTTATTTTTATCGTGTTCGGGTTAGTTGTTATTGATTTTTATACTTTTTCACTTTGGTTTTTTCCGGATCCCACCGCTGCCACCACTTTTGTTATACCGTCACTACAACTTTTGTAATTAAATAAAACCAACCCACTTCTTCTGTGTTCCAAATTAAGACTGATTTTTATTATTAAAATTCTTAATGCTAAACCCAAGATGCGAACAATCACATCATGGGTGGTCAGTTATAAAAAGAGAAAAGATAAGGGATAAAAGATCAAATGTATTTATTTGCAACTATGCAGATAACCACGGAGAAGACTCCGTATCTTATAATATTGATTGATAAACAATACTCCTTGGTTGATGGAAATCATACAAAGTATATCATTCTTAGTTTATTTATTAAGTGTTGGATTTCATTTCCAACGGAAGTTAATATTGATAAAATGACTTGGATTGAATTATATGACTCTAGATTATCGATACTGGATATAATTATAACACGCGCCGGGTCATTTATGCTGACACGACGGCGGCGACGTCTGGATTTAAAATAGCAAAACATAATTCATGCATTCTGTCACGTATAGAATGCAACATGACGCTGCCTGTGGGAACGCTTCCAACATAATCTCTTTGAAACATAGCTTAAGTAAAATGAAGAATTAATTTTGTAAGTTAAAGTTAGTCTTAAAATTATATTCAAATAATAAAGAGCATAAGCTCCTAATAAAAAAAAGAAATTTGTTTTTTTTTTTAAACAAAAAATATAAAAATAAATTAACTTATATTATATCTTTAGACAAAATTGGCTGTTACCTCAATAAACTATAAAAACTTGCAGAATTTAAACTGAACTTGTTCACCTATAGTTTCATTGTGTATTCTACCATGTCCATATCCAATATCAAAATCCATATTCGATAAAAATAAAAGGACAACATCTTATAAACATGTGTAAACACAATCATATACACACATTATTTACCTACATATTATGTGCATACATATGTATGTATGAAATTTATTTCACTTAAAAAATATTTATTTCTCTGCAGGTGATAAGTTTACTTTAATTTATTACTGAAATTAATAACAATGTTGTAAATCTTTTAATCACAATGTTAAAGTGGCAAAAAATTATTGTTCAAATATCGAAACAAACACATGAAGAGTTTTCTCAAGTTAAATCGATAACATAGCTCTTGCACTTAGGACTTTTGTTTTTAGTTTAATGCCTTGCTTTGTCAAGAAAGGCCACCATGGGAATAAATAAGTCTATTGTGTTAATTTTAGTGTTTTCATTTTTAACCATTTCAATAAGGGCAGCTACAATAGCCGATTGGTGGGAAGATTCATCCTTATACCAAATTTATCCGAGATCATGGAAGGACAGTGATGGTGACGGAGTTGGAGATCTAAATGGTAATATCTAATATTTAAGAAATAATAAATTACTTTTGTGTTTTCTGATAAAATTGAAATAAAGGCATAACAGAACGGCTCGAATATCTTAAGGAGATTGGCATAACTGCAACATGGCTGTCACCAATTTTTAAGTCTCCTATGTCCGATTTTGGTTATGACATTTCGAATTTTTACGAAGTCGATCCTATATTCGGCTCTATGGATGATTTTAACAATTTGATCAAAAAAGCTAAGAAGATAGGCATCAAGATTATTTTAGATTTTGTTCCCAATCATTCCAGTGATGAATGTGAATGGTTTCAGAAGTCAATAGAGCGCAAGGACGGATATGATGATTTTTATATTTGGGAAAATGGAATAGATGATCCAAAAAATCCCGGAAAAAAACTTCCACCGTCTAACTGGGTAAAATATTCGATTAATATACATAAATAGAAAAATAAAGTTTTCTATTTTTAAAAGGTTAGCATTTTTGGAGGCAAAATGTGGACGTGGAATGAAAAGCGTCAACAGTTTTACTTGCATCAATTTCAAGTAAAGCAGCCAGATCTAAACTATAAAAATCCTAAAGTACGGGAAGAAATGATTAAAGTTCTAAAATTCTGGTTAGATCGCGGTGTTAATGGTTTTCGTATAGATGCTGTTCCACATATTTTTGAGAAGGTAAATAATGACGGAACATATCCTGATGAACCGCTTAGTGGATCCACTTCTGATCCTGAAAAATATGAATATTTAGATCATATTTATACCAAAGATCAATACGAAACAGTGGAACTTTTGTATGAGTGGAGAACTTTCTTGGATGAATATAAAAAAGAACACGGAGGAGAAACAAGGTGTGTTGGGATTAAAAAAAAAATTGTTTTCAGTTTTCATAATTTAAAATTGTAAAATTCGGTGGTATAGTTTGTACTTATTTATATTTATACTATTTTAAAGTAACATTTAAGTTTAAATGTAAGGGGTGGGAGTAATTTGAATAATGTTTAATTTATACTTTTTATGAAAACTTGGTTTGAAAATTCTAAATTCAGTATTGTTAACTGCAAACAAACTAAAATTAATTTGGAAATTGTTCCTACTCTATGTTTATTAAATTTGGTATCTACTGTCAGAATTCTACTAGCAGAAGCCTATTCTCCAATCGATGTTATTGATCAATACTTTGGCAATGGAACACATTTCGGGGCACATTTACCATTCAATTTTAATTTAATGGGATTAAGAGGTTCTTCAAATGCATATGATCTGGAAAAATCAATCAAAAATTGGATGGACGTAATGTGGAGTAAGCACAAAATGGCCAATTGGGTGGTAAATAAATTTCGTTAAATATGTTAAACAAGAAAAAAAATTGTATATTGTATTTTTGTATTTAGCTTGGCAATCATGACAATAACAGGATAGCTTATAATTTTGGAAAGGAAAAAGTTGATTTAGTCAATGTAATAATTACTGCTCTTCCGGGTGCAACTGTAACATATTATGTAAATCTTTTCTCCTTGAAATTTTTTTTAAAGTCATAAAGTAAATGTTTCTTTAAGGGCGAAGAAATAGGGATGTCGAATGTGAATACATATTGCACAGAAATATCGTGTGACAGTCGGGATCCCGAGCGAACTCCATTTCAGTGGAGCGATGAAAAATCAGCTGGGTTCTCTTCTTCTTCAAATACTTGGTTACCAATAGCTAATGACTATAAAAAAGTCAACGTAAAAGTGGAGCGAGGTGCAGATCGGAGTACTTTAAATGTTTTCAAAGAGCTGCAGAAATTGAAACGGTCTCCAGCTTACAAAGCGTTTAAAAATAATGGGGGATGGAGCTATGGTGCCATTAATGATCAAGTTTTTCAGGTTATAAGGTAATTGTTATCTTTTATTTGCAAAAAAATCGATTATTACAATTTTTTTTGTTATACTAACAAGATCATCCCCACGAGAAGAATATCAAATCTTAGTCAATTTGGGAAATAAATTGGAAGAAATTGTTCCTTTAAGTAATCCGATTGATAATGATAAGAACGTTATGGAGTACTTCTTGCTAACTACTCACTCTCCTCATCGTAAAGGGTAATTGATAAATTAAAACATTTTTAACTATTAATTGAATTACATAATATGTTATCTATATTCTAAAGTAATAAAACAATATTTTCTTCCACAGCGAAAATGTGGATTTGAAAAACTTTTATATGATGCCTTACGAAGCTGTTGTCCTAAAGAGAATCTTCAAAAATTAAAACAGGCAAATTTAAATACATAAATGTAAAATGTAACAAATTCATAAAACAATAAAAACTTAATTTTCAAACAAGAAAAAAGGTTTGCAGTTTTTTTTATTATTCCCTTTTGAGCCACTGCACTCGGGCGAATGAGAACTTGAACAAACCGCTAATCAGGGGAGAGCATGATAACTAGGGCGCCAAGATTTGATAACGGTATTTTACAATTACAATTTGTCTTTCTTCATCTACAAAATTTTGGGTTGAAATTTGAGTCCATTTCATGATACAAACTTCGCTTCCCTTGCCCACAAACCGGTTTCAGTCCGGACTGAAAAGCAAAGTTCGGAGGACGATAAAATTTAATTCGTTCGCGATCGAAAAACCAAACAGTAAATTTAATTTTTTAAATCGTTCGCCAATTTTATTTTTCGGATCTTTGAAATAAAATTTGTGTTCACGAATTTATCACAGAAAAGATCCATTCACGAACTGATCGTAGATGGAAATGAAAGATACATGCTTCAATTTTAAAATGTTATTTTTATTGAAAACTAGCTGACCCGGCGAACTTCGTACAGCCCTATAATCAAGAAATATCTGTTACCTTTTTATCTGAATAAAGTTAATTTCTTTATTAAGTATAGCTGACCCGACAGACAATGTTCTTAACTGTGATTGTATATTGGTATCAGTGGCGAGGCGTCCATATAAGTCGATTATTTCCGACTTACCTTTTGAAAATTAGATCCTTAACAATTTAAGCTTCTGGCGACATGAATATAATTTAATCCCACACCTGCACACGCTGTCGGCATTACTTTAACAACTTTGCTTTCAATTTTACTATATACACAATGAATACACAATGTTTGCTTTTCAACTTACTCCTTAACAAACACAAAACTATACCAGCAACAAAATAACCCGAAAAATGTCGAGTTACAAGACATCTCATCTCCTTATCAACCTGCTCCTAAGCAAATACAACACTATACCAGCAACAAAATAACCCGAAATATGTCGGGTTACAAAACATATCCCTGCATAGAACAAATCTGTTTTCTTTCCTCTTCTTTCATATACTGTTCACTGCGTGTGACACCTCTCTGTTTAATACACGCTTTCTTAAGGGACAAAATAACCCGGTTTTCATCGACTTATTTTTTGGTGAATTTGTGTGTATCCCCATTCCCCACCCCATGCTTTTGACCTGACTCAAGAGTCTAGCTGATGAATCATGTGTGTTGCGCAATGCGCAGTGCGCATGTCAATGTTGCTTGAGGTCGTGGTGGGTTTCATAGAAACAAAAATAACTCGGTTTCCTTCGACTTATTTAAAAATGTGTGTCTGTGCATCTCCCAATCACTGCGCTTATGAATCAACATGTATCAGGCAGGTTGACGTTGAAGATGTTTCTGCAATAAAATAACTCGCTTCTTTGCGACTTATTTTATGAATGTATCCACTGGAGTGGATCCTATATCTCAAAGGTTAAGGTTGAAACTTCATTTCCCATTAGCTTGAATATTAGCTTTAATTTATTTTTGGCAGAAAGTCCAGAAAACAACTGCAACTTTCATAAAGTCGAACATTTGGCCCTAATAAATGTGGAAGTTGTAAACAGGATTATAGGTACTTATTTAAAAATTCAAATTACAAGCAGAAAGCAGTGCAACACTCGGTGTGAAATTGAATATTGAAAATTTAGATTTGAAAGCTTGAAACTTAAAGTGTGAAATGTTTTTCGGTAGAAAACTTTAGTAATTTGATTAATTTATATTTATAATATAAGACTTTATGTTAACTAAAATGAATAGGTAGCTTTTAACATTATAAATATAAGAAAAATCTTTTAAATTTCAATTTAAAACTCTTATAACTATTTGATATTCCTTTAGAGTTGCAAGCTAATATCATTACGGAATATAATGTATATTTATTATAATTTTGATTTAAAAGAGTGTAGGTTTACAGTCTACTGCCTATATTTCAGCCATTTAGTCTAATTTATTGTAATGAATTATATATTGAAACAATGAATATTTTCAATAAATCACAAAGATATTGATATCTATATTATATCATAATATTTTTATTTGGAACTTCAGTTGGAATAGTTGGAACTTTTTAAGATTTAACTTAGCTTGATACGCAGATACACATTACACGAAATTATTTCAAGTAGTCATTTGGAATTTAATATTTTGGTGACCAATTTTTCTCCGACTTACCTTTTGAAATTATTCACGCCTCGCCACTGATTGGTATATATTAATAAATCAAAATTATTCCAAAAACAAAGTGTTTATTATTCTAATGCTTTATGATACACAATATTCTTAGGTTTATTAATTTCTGGCGTGTATATAAATAGTGTTGTTGGTATTCCGACACGGGAACAGGCGACATATAACTAGCCATGAGAAAAACCTGCTTTTTCAAGATTAATGCCACAAACACTTAGCGACTGCCCTTGTGATTTATTAATCGACATTGCAAATGCTAGCCGCACTGGAAATTGTAACCGTTTAAAGTCGAATGGAATGTGGTTCGGAATTAGAGGAATTTGTGGAATTAAAACATCTTCGCCTTTGTACTTTCCTTTCAAAATTGTGGCTTCTATCACGTTATTCATTAATTTTTTCACCGAAAGTAGGGTGCCATCGCAAAGACGTGGCTGGTTTATTTTCCGCAACATGATTATTACCGATCCGATTTTTAATTGCAGATTATGAGGTGGTGATTCGGGTAATTCCAGCGAATTTAAGAATTCCGTTGGATAGTTAACAAAGTCATCTTGGTTAGTGACTGAATCAATCGATTTGCATGTAATCAATTCACCAGTTATCTTATTTGGAATTTGAAAATTCATTTTATTGACATCAATGTTTTTTGCAGTCAATATACCTAACTCGATCGCTCATCCAAACATGATCTTTATAATTTTGTGCAATATTTGGGAAAACCTTTTCAATCAGTTCTGTCTTAGATTTCATAAATTGACAGAAATTGGTAGGGAACGTAATGTATCCAGACGATGAGTCAACAGGTATTTTTCCATTACCAATGTCGAGCAATTGCTTTGAAAAAGTTTCTGCAGATTGGTCATTTGGGCGTTTTAACATATTTCCATAAAATGGATGACTTTAAGCATTCATTAAGTTCGTCAGCTGGCGTTGATCGTGGTATTACTGGTAATGTTTGTCGAAAATCACCTGCCAATAATAACACTGCACTACCAAACCGGTTTTGGTTCTTTCGCAAATCTTGCAAAGAGCGGTCTAATGCTTCTAAAGATTTTTTGTGTGCCATTGTACTCATCCCAAACTATTAATCTGCATTGCTGCAACACTTTGGCCATTGCTGAATTTCTCGAAAGGTTGAAGTGTCATTTATTTGAATGCTCAAGAGCAACTTGAGTGCGGAATGAGCTGTCCGACCGCCTTCCAACAACGTGGCTGCAAAACCTGACGACGAAGTGCAAGTACAATACCATTTTGGGATCTAATCGTTGCCAAAATCAGTGATATCAAAAATGTTTTCCCAGTCCCACCAGGAGCATCTAAGAAAAAAAACTGTTCCATCGTTCACTAATTTCATAAGAGTATCGTAGCCATATTTTTGTTGCTCATTTAAAAGAGGAACGTTTCTTAGAACGGTTTCTTTTAATGCCTCGGAATCATATTGAGTTTCGCGTCTCAATTCTACATTAAATACCTCATGCATTGAGCGATTGGGCGTTGTCATTCCTAATTGTATTAATCCTTTGTTTGTAAACATCAAGCACATGTCTTCATTTAATATTAATGCTTCATTGTGAATTTCTTCGTTAATATGTAATATGTCTTCAGCCATATAATCTTTGTATTTGTTCCATAAATCAATCGCTATTGATGGAAAGAATGGAGACAAAATTATTGAAAACAATGTTCGTATTTGTTTAGCATTTGACGAAATCACTGCATCTTCAAGAGTGTGGTCCCAATGAGCGTCATTCTCTAGCAATCCCAAACGTTGACAGGCTTCTCTGTATGTGCCGCACAATACATCATTAACAGTTCGCAGATGTTGGAATGATGTTGGACCACGAATATTGACTAATAGTAAGCGCAAATAAAAACACTCGTCTTGGCACATTATTTTATTAAAAAAAGTAAGTATAAGTAAGTAATTCTTACATAAGAACCTTCTCCTTATAATAACAAATACAACAAAAAAAGAATTGGTCAAATCGGTCCAGCCATTCACGCGTGATGCCGTGACTAAGGGAAAACGGGGTTCATTTTTATATACATGTATAGATAGAAATGTATTAAAAAATTATAATTAAATATGTATGTATAAAAAAGTGCTTACATTTTTAATTTTTTTTTTTCTTTAAGCCCGAAATGTTTTTGTTGGCTATGTCACAGTGTTCCGTTTTGTCTCCGACCGGAAACGGAACACTAAGGCACACCAGCATTTATGTTGTGGATTGCAGACTTGAATCCGTCTAATACTACTTGTAGCGATTCGAAAGGTAGTTACTAATCCAACGAAAAAGGGTTTCATCGATACCAAAAGCACTCATTTTCGATAAAAGAGCAGGGTGCCAAACTTTATTCTCATTTTCATTAATGATCTCCTGTCTACAACTACTAATCCATTAAATTGTTTCGCTAACGATAGCAACCTTAGCTTTTCATATTCGTTTCAAGATTCACATCTCTGCGCTTTGGACGTGGAACTGCAACGGCTAAATATGATAAGTACAATAAATTCTGATCTAGACAGCATTGTACAATGGATATTAAGAAATCGCATAGAAAATAATGCTTCGAAAACTCAATGCTGCCTTCTGTCGTTAAAGCGAGACTTATCCCCGCTGCCATTAAATAATTATTAATATTAATAGAGAATTAAAAATGAGAGAGATAATTAATTTGCACCACGTGGTGTTTCGAAGATCGCGTCAAATGAGGAGAAAGTTTAGATTTTGCGTCCAGTTTAGACCTCTTTTTTTCATCTGCGATTGTTTCAATTAATTGTATAACTTTTTTATTTATTGCGTGTAATAAGTTAATTTTTTTTAAATGGATTCAGTAAGCTCAGGTGCGTTATTATGAATAAGTTTTATTTTCTTGAAAAAATACATTCATGTTGTTTTAATAAGTAGTCAATATAAAAAAAAAATGAAAAAAAAGTGTTTTTCTTTTTTATTTTTCGGAAGGCCTTAGTCGTTTAGTTGTGTTATCCATAAAACGCCAATAAGCTTTATATGTCATTTTGTTCAGTGTCCTGTCTACTTTTGAAATATGAAAAAATTTCTTGCTACAATTTGCTCTCCTGTGTGAAGTGTTAATTTTTGTTGGTGACGTCACTTTCTATAAACGCACGTTTTTGTAAAAATTATCGAATTGTTTACACTTCTTAGGCCGAACAACATCCAAAAATGCGGCAAGATGTTTAGGTTTCCTTTGGAGATGCAAGAAATTCTTTTCCCTTCTGATCTGGCTATCTATATTAAGTGGCAAAACTTCCGTTTCGCATACTCCTCCTAAACGGCGTGCCCGATTTCAATGAAATTTTCAGGGGTAATTGGTGTGTGTATCATTGCACGTTTTGCAAAAACAAAAAAGAAATAAACAAGGGTTATAGCACCTTTATTTATCAAGAAACAAATACTTAGTTTTTTTCTTTTGTCATATATACATATACATAAATAAACAAAAATAGAAAAAATAAAATATAATTTCTTTCAAATAATGACGACTGTAGGACATCACACTCAAAAAAAATTTAAATCTAAACTTACTATGTACAGTAATCCGTAAAAACATGGACTTTTGGCTTGTCAAAAATTGTTACACGATGGGTCAAAATTTTTCTGGGATAAACGTAAGCGAGAAGTCAACGGACATACGGCTTAATATTTAGCGGAAAACATAAGATATCATTAAGACTTCGGTCAATACATAAGGGACATTATTTAGGCAAACGTTTTTTGATGATTCCAGTTGCTACTATATTTTTTATCCATACTATTATTATAAGGAGGAAACAGAGATCCTTTTTAAAACAATTTTTTTATAAAAGAAAATTTATTCAAAAAATATGAAAAAATCGGGAAATTATTAAAATAGAAAAATGATTCTGCAAAAACAGAAAAAATTAGAAAAAAAAATTACATTTAATCACGTGATTTAATGATTTTGTATGACGCACATGATATTAGAAAAAAAAAATGTTTTTTGTTTTGTATTATTGTAGTATATATTCAATTATTTACTGAACGCAAATATAGCGGAATAAGGTGGTGAAATTTGTCACTATTAAAAATATGAGAATAAATTTGAATTAGACCATAGCAAGGTGCAGCTTTTTTGTAGAGCTTGAGTTTTCACAAAATTTTATCTACAGAATATAAAAGCTTTTTAACAGATATTTGAGAGTACTAAATAACATAATCCATAAAAAGAAAAATTTTAAATATTAATCCGTGACGTGGAGATACTGTCTAAGTGTCTAAAACCTATCTTTAAGCGTTTATCATTTCAAAGATCGGTTTTAAACCGTTATATCAACCAAAACATTGTTTTTTAACCCAAAACCATGATCATATCCGCGTTAAAATATTCTTTTAGAAAAGTATAACACAACTTCAAACTAAGCACTGTATGACTAAAGGTGGAACGATATCATTTTCTTTGAGCCAAGAGAGGACTTCTTTGATGGCTAAAAGTTCTGCCTGCAACACACTATAGTGTTTGGGTAGACGAAAGGACAGACATGGATTTAGTCTGATAGAAACTAAGTTAATTTTAATTTTAAAGTGACGCATATTATATGGTAGTTAAGATATTAGTTCTTTGGAAATTGTGAAAAAAGTCAATGTTATCTCTACCATATTACTGATTCCTTAGCGCCACCCAACTGTAAAATTTATATTGAATCTGCTATAGTATAACAAAATGTATGTACATAATAAAAATTCAATTGAATCATTCCTTTTATTTTCCAATATAAAGATTGTTGTGTCATGCTTGTCTGTTATCTCTACGACCATTATTTGATTTCACAACATAAATATGTATATTTGCTTTTTTGTTTTAATAAGTAAATTACATCATCACCACTTTATAAAGAATTACTAAGTTAGTTATTGCATACACACCAGTGGCGAGGCGTCCATATAAGTCGATTATTTCCGACTTACCTTTTGAAAATTAAATCCTTAACAACTTTAGCTTCTGGCGACATGAATATAATTTATTCCCACACCTGCACACGCTGTCAACAATACTTAAACAACTTTGCTTTCAATTTTACTATACACACAATGTATACACATGTTTGCTTTTCAACTTACTCCTCAACAAATATAAAAACTATACCAGCAACAAAATAACCCGAAAAATGTCGAGGTACAAAACATCTCGTCTCCTTATCAACCTGCTCCTAAGCAAATACAACACTATACCAGCAACAAAATAACTCGAAATATGTCGGGTTACAAAACATATCCCTGAATAGAACAACTCTGTTCTCTTTCCTCTTCTTTCATATACTGTTCACTGCGTGTGACACCTCTCTGTTTAATACACGCTTTCTTAAGGGACAAAATAACCCGGTTTTCATCGACTTATTTTTTGGTGAATTTGTGTGTATCCCCATTCCCCACCCCATGCTTTTGACCTGACTCAAGAGTCTAGCTGATGAATCATGTGTGTTGCGCAATGCGCAGTGCGCATGTCAATGTTGCTTGAGGTCGTGGTGGGTTTCATAGAAACAAAAATAACTCGGTTTCCTTCGACTTATTTAAAAAATGTGTATCTGTGCATCTTCCAATCACTGCGCTTATGAATCAACATGTATCAGGCAGGTTGACGTTGAAGATGTTTCTGCAATAAAATAACTCGCTTCTTTCCGACTTATTTTATGAATGTATCCACTGGAGTGGATCCTATATCTCAAAGGTTAAGGTTGCAACTTCATTTCCCAGTAGCATGAATATATATGAAAACAACTGCAACTTTCATAAAGTGGAACAATTGGCCCTCATAAATGTGGAAGTTGCAAACAGGATCATACTTACATATTTAAAAAATCAAATTACAAGTAGAACGCAGTGCAACACTTGAATTGATTTTGTGTTCGGTGTCAAATTGAATATTGAAAATTTAGATTTGAAAGCTTGAAACTTAAAGTGTGAAAACTTTTTCGTTAGAAAACTTTAGTAATTTGATTAATTTATATTTATAATATAAGACTTTAAGTTAATTAAAATGAATAGGTAGCCTTCAACATTATAAATATAAGAAAATCTTTTAAATCTCAATTAAAGACTCTTATAACTATTTGATATTCCTTTAGAACTGCAAGCTATTACCATTAGGTAAAAGAATGTATATTTATTATAATTCTTATGTGTAGGTTTACAGTCTACTGCCTATATTTCAGCCATTTAGTCTAATTTATTGTAATGAATTATATATTGAAACAATGAATATTTTTAATAAATCACAAAGATATTCGTATCTATATTATATAATTATATTTGTATTTGGAAATTGAGTTGGAATAGTTGGAACTTTTTGAGAGTCAGCTTAGCTTGATACGCAGATACACATTACATGAAATTATTTCAAGTACCTAAACATTTGAAATTTAATATTTTGGTGACCAATTTTTCTCCGACTTACCTTTTGAAATTATTCACGCCTCGCCACTGATACACACATGGAAATAAGTAATGTGACGAACCATTCTTTGAAAATATTTCAGCAGAGGGGAATTCATATAATTTTATCAGATGAACACAATTGTAATATTTGAAAACTTATATTTAATTAAATCTACACAGTTTTATACTGTTCGTAATATCGGTTCATATTATAGTAATGCTTAAAAATCAAGTGCTCTTTTAAAAATACACACCTAAACAAACATAAGGGAAATTTACCCTCTACTTATTGACTGAACATTTTATTCATTGAAATTATTTTCATTTTAATTACTCGTACATATGTATAAGATAAGTAGTATACTATAAAGAGATCAATAAATTTTTGCAAAATAAAAGCTTTTGATTTTTTGAAATTGACAAAACAATCGGTGTATTGTATAAAGTGTCAACATTTTTGTTTTATTTCAACAATTTATTTTTGTCAAATTTGGGTTTGAATTTGGTCCACTTTTTCTGTAGAGTATTTCCTCGTTGGAATGTTTTACTCAATAACATTTCCGAATCATTTGGAACAATTGTTCCGAGGAGAGAGGAAAAGAAATGTATTCGGTATACCGGCCTAAACCAAACAGAAATATGGAAGACCTTAAAAATGATGACGATTAGAATGGTTTAATGCCCTTACCGCAATTATCTTCAAATATTCATACTATTCACTTTAAATGATATTATTTATATTATCTTTAATTATACATATTATGTATGTAGTTGTGATTAATCAATACCTAATAGTGTTTTATATTTTCTTTTTTGTAACCTTTAATTTTTGAATAACATATAATACTTCTTTGTCGTCAAGATAGGAATATTTGATATACATTTCTATAAGCAGCATTATTTAATTGTTTAATATAACATACATATATACATAAAACATTTTAAAGCTTTAGACAAGCTCTCTAAAAACCAAGCTCTAGTGGCTTACAACTCGTAAGGCTTAACCCTCTATTTTAGTAAAGCCATGAATGTTGAAGACTTACCATTTTATGCCGAATTTGAAGGTTAAGGTTAGTAAGAGGTGTGTCCAACATAAGATTTCTACGTGCTATCATATCTTCATATGGAAGTTATAACTTACATAATGTATATTTAAAACAATAAAGTGGTTAGTAAAAGAAAAAAAATCTGTACGAACAAGTTTTTTGACTTGTGCCAATAAAAATGTTGATACTAAAATTCTGTGCTATGTACTATGAATGTTTATTTATTTAAACCTCATTTACATCACGACAAAAAACGGTGTAATCATGTCAGGGGGTCCCTTTGTACCCCACAGTGTTTTTGATTTGTTTAATATCTAATTTATGTAATATTTTTTATTTTATTTTAGTTTTAATTTTTCTAACTTATTCATGAATGATTTTCAAATAATTAGCTATGTATCAAAAAGAGAGAAGTTTAAGTTTTGCTAGGCAAGTAGTTTTTCAGTTTATTTGAAAATATTCTAACATATACTTGAGTTCAAAACTTACAAGAAATCTCATACATTTCTACGTATCGGATCACCTTCGATCCGATAATTGGAACAATATGGTTTTTGTTAGATAGTCTATAGTGGGTTACAAACTGAATCCATGCCAAGTTTATGGATTTTTTCAAGAAAACAAAAAAGTTACAAGTATTCTGGAGTATACTGGGCTACCCCATGACGTAAACGAGGGCCTGCAGCTGGAGCCGAAACAGGTGTGTCGATATAGTGACAATATTTTCCCATTTTTATTAGAAACATCAGAAATTGGACGTTATTTACATAAGTACCACATACACATTGCTATCAATAAAACAATACCCTAGGGTACCCCATGACGTAAACGAGGGTCTGCAGCTGGAGACGAAACAGGTGTGTCGATATAGTGAGAATATTTTCCCATTTTTATTAGAAACATCAGAAATTGGACGTTACCACATAGATAAACATTGCTATCGACAAAACTATTTACATGTGTATGCTTCGTAATTGCAAAAATATTTACCTAATCGGCAAAAAATATTAACTAGCACTATATTAATAGATAAAAATAATCTATTCTTATATTATTATAAAGAGGAAATGTTTGATTTTTTGTTAGATCGTCACCCTGATTCCGAAAATGGAGGACAGAGCGCTTCGCTAAATATCAGAGGAAGTAATTTCAATATAGATAATAGATGGATTGTATATAACGTTAGGTAATGTGTTAAAATTAAAAAAATTCAAATTTTATTATAAATGCCCGTGCAAACCCGGAAAGGGCCGCTGGTATAAAATGAAATATGTACAATGTACATAGAAAATAATATATTAAACAAAAATATTATATGCAAAAATTATTTTATTTTCATACTACGTATACATATTATATTATGTAATGCACAATACATACAAATTATAAACGCTTACTATTGAACAACTTTTAAAATGACGCCAACAGAGCCTTCGATCCTTATATCCTTAGAGTCCCCAAGTTGTCTTTAATTAATTGATGTT
Source organism: Scaeva pyrastri (assembly GCA_905146935.1). Lineage (NCBI taxonomy): Eukaryota > Metazoa > Arthropoda > Insecta > Diptera > Syrphidae > Scaeva > Scaeva pyrastri. The sequence goes on along the minus strand of LR989928.1, from coordinate 45,755,420 downwards.
ATAGGTATATAATTCTTGTATTTTTACATATTTAGGTTAAATCTTACCCATCTTTTAATTTTGATTGTACTGAAGCCGTTACGATTTCAACCTTAGCTCCATTGATATCAAAGAAATCGTTTACATTTATTTGTTTGTCTTTTTTTCCCAGATTCAGAACAATGATATAGGAGTCACTTCCAATTTTTTCCCTTATAAAATAAATTTTGCAAATGAATTTAGTTTGAAAGAATAACTGAGTTATACTCTAAGGTAAATAACCTCTTATAGACCAAAATTCCATTTGTTGGTGCCTTAATATCAAACGTTCCTTCTTCGAATGCTGGAAAGTGTCTCAGACTTAATGCCTTCATGAAAATCTTTAAATGACTACGAGAAGCAGACAATTGATTCTCAACATTTTTGCTTGTATAGTCGGCGTTTGTTGGTAACCAGGTTTTTAGCGCGTTGCTGAAACCTAGAAATATATGTATATTATATACATGTATAGGTATGTTTACGTATATACATGCATACATTGTTATTTAATAAGTGTGAGTGTGAATACCATCACATAATTTTCTTGATCGATACTTTGGAAAAAAAACTTACTTGTGACAACATTCACACAAATTTTATGAACTTTTTAACGCAAAATTTCAAGATACAAGCGCTTGATTTTTGTGTATATAATGTACTTCATACCAGAAGAAGGATTACGGAAATATGAATCATCGTATTTTATCTTTCTGGTTCAAAGATTCTTCAATGGTTTCAAGTGCTTTGATTGCTTTTTTAAGTCCTGAAAGATATTTTATTTACCTACCTGCATTTTTTGAAGAATTCCACTGGAAAGGTGTACGGGCTGGATCACGAGAATAACTATTGTAGTTGTCTGGATTTGCACTGCATCCCTGAGGATCAACTGTATCTTCCCATGAAATTGGACCATCTGTCATGCCGATTTCTTCACCCTAGGTGGAAATCGAAAAATTAGGAGCTAGTGCTAAAGGATCTAAATCTAAATCTCTACATAATTTAAGAGATAAAGACAACGTATGCTCACATTATAAGTCACAGCGATTCCTGGTAGAGTTTGTAACAATATATTCAACAAATCAGTTCGAGCTGGTCCAAAACGAGAAGCCAACCTTTTGTTGTCATGGTTACCCAAAACCCAATTGGCGTACACATCTTTCGGCATTGTTTTAAGCCATCTGGTGATTTGGTGGCGGAAGTCCTTGGCCGTACTATTTGCATTCATTGTGTTCAATAGTTCAAAATTAAATGGGACATGTGATCCGTTTCGGATTCCATCTCCGTACAATTTCATTAAGTTATCGAAACTCGTGTAAGCTTCTGTCAGAAGAACCTTAGTTTCGCCACCATTATCCTTCTTCCAATTATCGATCAACTCACGCCATTGGTAAACCATATCAAACGTTTCAGGTTGGTTATTGGTGTAAATATGTTGAAGATGACAGTAATCATCTGGATCAGGACATTTTGAATCTGTTGTCACTGGTTCATCAGGAAATTTTCCGTTTTCATCTATATATTCAAAGAGGAATGGCACAGCATCGATTCGGAAACCGCTGACACCCTTTCCCAACCAATATCGCATTACCTTTTTCATTTCTTCAACAACAGCTGGGTTCCTATAGTTTAAATCAGGTTGCATTACACCAAATTGATGCAAGTAATATTGTTGTCGCTGATCATTCCACTCCCAAGCACTGTAACGGAATGATCCAAGCCAATTGTTTGGTGGTTGACGTTCTCCAGTCTCGACATTAATTGTTCCATTATTCCAAACGTAAAAATCACGATATTTAGGATGACCAGCGACTGACAGCTGAAACCATTTATGCTTATCGCTTGTGTGATTTGGGACAAAGTCAAGAATAATTCGAATTCCAATTTGCTTTGCTTTTTTCAAAAGATTTTCAAAATCTTCAACTGTTCCATATTCTGCCTGTATTTTGTAATAATCTGAAATATCGTACCCAAAATCTTCCATTGGAGATTGAAATATGGGTGATAGCCAAGCAGCAGTGATCCCAATGTCCTTTAGGTATTGAAGATTTTCGGTAACACCTGGCACATTAATAAGAATGATAATAAATTAGTTCAAACTTAAATTTAAAAAAATAACTTAAAGTCAACTACCATTTAGATCACCAACACCATCTCCATTACTGTCTTTAAATGAGCGAGGGTATATTTGATAGAAATTTCCGTTTTCCCACCAATCTTTGGCACTAGAAACTGTGCTTATGGCCAATATATTTAATAATAGAAATGTTGTAACTTTCATAATAACTGAGTACTCACTGGGTATTTACAGAACAACGAATGGCTCGAAACCAAATGATGATGGGTATTTATAGCAACAAATATAAAAAATCATTTAAAATACTTCGAAACCACCTGTTATTGAGTTAATTAACCAGGACAATTTAAAAACACATGGGCATGTTTATTTGTTTTTCTGTTTATTACTTTTGCTTGCACATCATTAGGTTAGGTGATTGATTACTTTAATTAAATTCTATTTAAAATCATATAAGGTGTTTTTAATCAAGCAGGAATTGGAAATGGTTACAGCAAAATTATTCTAGTGTCTTATATTCTGTATGTTTTCATTTGCGTTATGTTAAAGTTTTGAAAACACAACAATTAAGAGTCCTCCACCCAAAATATCGAACTCAGATTCAAAGATAAATCCAACTTCGAATCTAAGAAAAAATTTAAGATTATCATCAAATTTCGAACGTAAATTGTACAAAAACAAAGGAGATACCTACTCACAATCAATAAAACAACCTTTTTTTCTTGTTGTTGTCCTTGCGTTTATGTAGTATTTTGTGTATGATTTTTTTAATTCCTTTCATAAGGAAACCAGTGGGACAACTTTTTTTATAGCAAAACTATTTCTTTGTATGTATGAAAAATGAGTTTTAAATTAAATTGAAAACAATAATGAACAAAAAGTACATACTAGGTTATTGTGAAAAACACGTTGGGCGTCTTGTGGCCACCGCACTATTTTGGATCATGATAGTTTATTAAATTATATTATACATACATACATCATGTACATACATATATACATACATACAAGATGGCAATTGCCACAATCGTAGAGCTCCAGCTCATCTTCGACTCAATAAAGAAAAAGAAGTCATCAGGTGTCGATGCTATATCCAACATAGTTCTACGGCATTTACCTAAGGAAGCAATCGATATTTTCGTCACACTGTTTAACAACGCGCTAAATAATGCATATTATCCAGTTCGTTGGAAGACAGCTGTGGTACATTCTCTCCCGAAAAAGGGAAAGGACTCCTCCAATCCGGCAAATCTCCGGTCTTCTTCCAAGTATGAGTAAGGTATTTGAAAAAATTATTAATAGAGCTCTATCCACGTGGGCTGATTACAACAATATCATATACCGGATAATCAGTTCGGCTTCAGGGCGGGTCATGACACTATTCATGCCGTGTCTAAGCTTGTATCTGATATCCAATGGAACAAATCTAAAAAACAGTGTACGGGTGCCTGTCTGGTTGACTTGGAGAAGGGCTTCAACACTGTATGGTTAGAAAGTCTCTATCTCAAGCTAGCCCGTCTAGGTATAAATAAGTACCTGTTGTATATGCTTTATGACATGCTCAATGGCAGAAAGTTTGTTGGTCTTCAGCAAGGAGCCGTTAACTCACCGATTCTATTCAGCATTTACACCAGCGATCTGATAGGTAGTCTTACTCAGGCAACTGCGTATGCCGATGATTTAATAGCGTACAGGACGGCCCCAAAAGTCGAGGTCATCAAAATTCTTTTGCAGCGTGACTTCGACACGATTCAGCGATATTGCGATGACTGGAAGTTAAAAATCAACTTCCAAAAATCGGAAACTATTCTGTTTAGGACTCCATTGTCTGGAGCCTCAAGGGATACGAGAAAGAACTGGAGAAATCTAGTGATCGTTGGACCAGACCAACAACCACTGGCGAATAAAAGTGCAGTAAAGTACCTTGGCATCTGGTTGGATCAGTACTTATATTTCGATAGACATATAAGTACTGCCCTGACCAGGGCCAGGGGAGCTTTTGCCCTGACGGAATGGCTTTTTTATAGCAGTCGGCTAGACACCAGGGTGAAAGTGATTTGCTACATTGCCCTTATTCGGCCAATGATTGCCTATGGTTGCCCGATATGGTTCAACGTTGCCCCATCTCAAATGGAAAAGATTCGGGTGTTTGAGAGACAGTGCCTTAGACGCTGCCTTGGATTGCACAGAACACCAGAGTCGGAGTACAAACATTACTATTCCAACCAGGTTCTATACAATAGAGCCAACATAAACAGAATAGATAACTTCCTCATAAATCTGATTCGGGGTCACATTGCAAGAGCGATTTCCTCGAGTAACAGTTTAATTTTTGGGGCCTATTACCCAAAAAATCAGTAATACGAGAATGTGCGTTTAAGTGGATTTATTCCGCCCAATGCTTTCCTCTATTTAGATAGTCGAGGTCTGATTCAGGATAGAGACCAATTCTGGTGGTTGCAAATTCAAATTGATATTTAAAAAGTTGACCGAGTCTCTTGACCTTGGCCGGCTTACATATGTTTAGGTATTTTTTATTTTTAAATTAAGTAGGGACAGTTGTGGTGGCACCAAAAAAACAATAATTTTTTTTTTTTAATTTATTCGAAACTGACCTAATCGAGTTTTATTTAATCACTTCCTTAAATTAATAAAATCTTATAATAAAAGGCATTCAGGAAAAACAATGCAAAACTATAACTATAAAGTCTCATAATATCCTTTCGATTCCACGGGGAACGCACAATATCACTCCAATATAGACTCACGCTTCTAAACAAATATTATTTATTTGGAATGCATACCAGCTAAGCATTCTGATATATCGCCTACCCTCAACTCTCACTCAATTTCGTTCAAAGCAAATTGTTTAATTTGTTGGCGTTCACATAAGAAGTGAAGATTGAATTGAGTGAACTGATTATGAAAACTTGTGAAAACAAAAGTAGAGCAGAAAAGTAGAGATATGAGTTATTTGCTTCTTCCTATTCATTGACAAAGGGGTAGATAAGTTCATTTAACACTTGTGTGTTCCGTGTTATGTTTTTTATCTGTGTGTGTGCAAATCGCATTGTCAACTACTAATGTTTTGTGATCAATGATAATTTTCTTAAAAAATGAAACTGACATTTAATTTTACATTAGTTTAAACTATATATACCTATGTAGTTAAATAAAACAACTCATGTTTTATTTTTTTAAAAACTTTATTAAGACTTTCGTCTTTGGTCTTTGCGAGTCAACTTAAGACTAACTAGTAAAGGCCCAACTATAATAGGCATAAGCTAGCATATGCGCGCATAAGTAAACGTGCGAATACAAAGAACCTCAATGCGAGTTAACATAATGGAGTCCAGTTCCGTTTCGTTCAATTTTTCTCAGTTTCGTTCACTTAAGCAAACATAAGCAAGATCGATCCCAGTCGCTCGCCGCATAAGTATAATCTGACAGCTTTGATCAAATACGCACAGAACAACTCCACTGGAGATAATTTCTCTCAGAATGTTTGTCAAGACAGAAAATATCCAACTATGCCCATACAAAAAAGACAAAATCTTCTGATATCAAATATATCAGATATTTCACATTTAGTTGAAGAGAAAAATCTCCTGTGGGGTTAGCACACAAAGAGACAGTGTGCACGTGAATTTATCATTCTGATTCTATTGTGTATTGTGATTGTTGTGACGAGTTCTTGCTTAAAACAAAATTAAATAGTTAATAAAAGAAAAAAGAATCAAAATAAAACAAATTAATTTGGTATTGAACTCCATTTTTTTTAAACAAAAATAAAGTTACCTTGAATCAAAAAATCAACCAAATTACACAGCTGCGAATATTATTTTGACATGTATGTAGATGCGTGAGCAAAATTGCATTATGGGTATGCACCGTAATTTCACAAACATAAGTGAATTTTCGTTGGGTTTTTGACATAAGCTTATGTTTGCTTATGCCTATTATAGTTGGGCCTTAACTCATCAAATATTTTCAAGTTAATAAAATGGCATGAAATGTATCTTTCAATACGTAGATATAAACTTTCCCACATGAATGTTCTTTACTTGGTCAAGGGAGATAATCTCATCGAGGATGTTTACATCTTGTAATGAACTGAAGCTTAAACAATTTAAAAGATCAAATGCGTAATTCAATACTTCCTTCCAAATTTGTAATTATATAAACTATGCATGGACTTATGAACAACATGATGTAATATGATATGTACTTAACTTCTCCCTCCTTAAGAATTTTTGTCCTCAAAAATTTAAGTAAGTGTTACGAATAAATTATCATTAATTTTCCTTTGAGACAAATCTTTTAGTACAATAATTTCAATTTTTGGCATTTCATTTACTATTTTTATATTTTTGAAAATATATAAAGATTACAATTGATATTATTAAGATAAACAATATAAATTTACTTGTAAGGGAGTATTTGGTAATAGTTTTCATATAGTTAATTTGTTCGATATTTTTTAAATCTAACTGATCAATATTTAGTTTTACATATTGTTCAGTTATTTTACTTTGGAATATTGCTGGTAATGGCACTGGTTTGTTAACAATTTCTTTGTATTTTTATTTTGTATCTTCAATTTCTATTGTACAATTTTTCATGTTTATTAAATAGTTGCCGTTAAGGTACTTAGTTACATTTTCGCATTCTATGTATATTTATGTTACCCTTAAAATTATCAATTGCCATTATATTGTCTGTTAATCGTTTCACAGTTGATCCTGTGTTATAAATAAAGGTACAGCTTGCATGCTTTGACTTGAAGAGTCCTTTTATTTTCTTTTATTTTTTCAATCTGTTCTCTTTTACATAGTATGATTTGTAATGTTTGATTACATTTTTCTTTTATTGCAAACATCTCATTTGTATCTGTTAAAATTTCTTTAAATGTTATAACTATTTGTTTTTTATTTTGAGCAACAGGTATAATTTGGATATGATTATAGGATTTGGGGTGGCTGATGGTAATGATATAATATAAAGATTTAAATCATCCTTTGCAGCTATAGAGGGGGTTGCTAAATTGAATGCTTGTGCATCATTCTTGTATGGGAGATTTTCAATTTTTTCTATTATTTGTATTATTTCTTTCCTGTTTGACAATTTTGAATTTACTATGCCTTTTTTTGCCCAATGTATCGCATTGGTAATATCTTCTAATTCTTCTTTAAGCATATATAGTTTATTGAAAATGGCTTGTGCAAAGTTCTCTCTGGGGTTAACATATAATTGTTTTACTATGAAATTGTAATCCTGAATTATTTTGTTTGTTTTTCTCATTATATCTCTGTTAATGATCACTTGTTGGTTATTATTTTTAATCAAAGAATTTTGTCCTTTTATAATTTTGTCAAGATAGTATGTATCTGCTGTATTTGTAATTTTATTGGTGATGAATCGTTAATTTTTGATCGGATAAAGTGTTTCATTCATAAATGGATTTCGCTATAAGCTGTTAAGTTTATGACGTAGATAATTTTAAAACTTCCATCGATTATTTTGCCAAGTCCCATTTCCCATAGGTGAGTTCGAATACTCGAAAATTTTGACGTCTCCATATGCTGCTCATAACGCCATTAATCTGAAAAAAAGAGGTTAGGTTAATCATTTTTAATATTGGTTTTGTGAATTTTCCTTCCAATCATTGTTGTAACAGTGACTCTGTGACCATCTTTTACGATTTCTTTGATGAACTTTTGTTTTAATTTCCCTTTTCTTCCTGGAGCTTTAACATATATAATATTTCCGGGTCTGTACTTCCTTGGCTTATCTCGAATTTTGTTTTCGTACTCCAATCATTGATGTTGTATTATTTCAATCAAACCTTTGGTTTTCATGTTCTCTGGCCAGCAGTGGCGAGGCGTGAATAATTTCAAAAGGTAAGTCGGAGAAAAATTGGTCACCAAAATATTAAATTCCAAATGATTATTTGAAATAATTTCGTGTAATGTGTATCTGAGTATCAATCTGTATGAATCTTAAAAACCCGACATATTTCGGGTTATTTTGTTGCTGGTATAGTGTTGTATTTGCTTAGGAGCAGGTTGATAAGGAGATGAGATGTCTTGTAACTCGACATTTTTCGTGTTATTTTGTTGCTGGTATAGTTTTGTGTTTGTTAAGGAATAAGTTGAAAAGCAAACATGTGTATAGAGTAAAATTGAAAGCAAAGTTGTTAAGGTAATGTTGACAGCGTGTGCAGGTGTGGGATTAAATTATATTCATGTCGCCAGAAGCTTAAATTGTTAAGGATCTATTTTTCAAAAGGTAAGTCGGAAATAATCGACTTAAATGGACGCCTCGCCACTGCTGGCCAGTTGTAATTCTTCAAAAGATTTTGATGGTATTCTTCAAAGAATATATTAGTTGGGATATCCTTTACTTTTGAATGAATTGTGTTATTATATCTGTCTGTTGCTATTGTCGCTAATTCTTTTATTGGAGTTAAATTATGTTCTTTTTGAAGGCATCGGATTATTTCTTGAATTGTTGAATGTACTGAATGTAGTAGAAACTTGTCCATTTACTTCACTTCTGCTTGAGGGTGTGAGGTAAATATTAATTCCTAAGTTTGAAAGAAAATCTGTAATTATTGGACTAGTTAAGGCTTTATCTCTGTCCATCACTGATAATTTCGGTGTTGTGTAATAATATACTAGTTCAACTATATTTTATCTTTTAAGTAAATGGCGGATTTGTTTTCTATCTGAAAAATGTTTGCGAATTTAGAAAATTTATCTATGAATGTAAGGAACAGTTGTCCATCTATTTCCATTATGTCTATGTGAACAATTTCTGTTGGATAATTTGGAATAGGGGTTCTTTGTAACTTTTTTTGAGTTGGGTGTCGGTTATATTTGTTTTCTTTACATATTTTACAATTTTTAAGAACTTCTGTTATCCTAGAATTCATTTGAGGAAAATAATATTCTTGTAATGTTTTTTCTTTATTTTCTTTGATACATCTGTGTGCTTTTGTATTTTCTTGAGGACTCAATTCTAGGATTTGTTCATCATCTATTAGGTCAGTTACGATATTTGAGTATATCTTACGAGTATTTTAAGGTTTTGTCCGAAATATTGTCTGTATACATCCTGGACTAGTTGCATAATATTTTCTGCAGCTTTTAGTCCGTTTATTACATCAGGTCGCATTTCATTTTTAAGGATATCTTTAATTATTTGGGTAGTATAATAATTTTGAATTATTGTTTTTCTATGATAGCCAGGATGAGGAAGTTCATAAAAACTATCTTCTTCTTCTCCTTCAATTAATATTACTTGGTTTTTGAATACATTAATTGGAACTTCAGTACTTGGTATTAAATCAGGGGCCAACTATGTAACTCGATTCTAATTTTGATTCTATTCGAAACCTATGTATTTGCGATTCTACTTTTAATTGCTACTATGTATGAAAAAAGAATAGAGCTCCAGTAATGTCAAGCATTTTTGATGTTTGCTTTGTTTTGACATTAACTTTCGAGTTAGGTGGGTCCGATTATACGAAAGTACATAAAAACCAAGCTGGCACCACTATAGCTGTTCGATTATCGCATATTACAGCGTTATTAAAGGAGTTATAGAGTCCAGAATTTGCGTATTCGAATATTTTTATTATAGAATCGAGTTACACGGTTGGGCCGCAGTACTGTCTTCTTCTGCACTATGTGTCATAGATGTTGTTGGATTATACTGACTAATATTCATTCTTGAAAGAGCGTCAGCTACATAATTAGTCTTTCCGGGTTTATATATAATTTCATAATTATATTCTTCAAGTCTTGCTTTTCATATTTTTAGTTTTGAATTGTAATTTTTATTACTTAAAGAAAAAGTAAGGGATTGATGATCAGTAACTATTCTTATCTTTCTTGCACTGTAAAGGTAATTCCTGAGGTTATCTAATGCCCATATTATTGCAAGCATTTCTTTTTCATTAGTTGCATAACCTTGCTCCGTTTTATTAAGAGATCTAGAGATAAAAATTATTGGTTTACCTTTACCTAGGTCACCTTGTGATAGAGCTGCGCCTAAAGCGTAAAGCATCTATCGTTAAGATAAAGGGTTTATTAAAATCTGGAGGATTAAGGAGTTTCTTCAAATTATTGAACGCTTGAAGTTCCTGTTCTCCAAATCGAATTTTTACTTTACGAGATTGATTTGCTTTGATTTGAGCGTTCTCGCCTCTTGTAAGGTTAGTTAAAGGTTTTGCAATTTTTGCGAAGTCTTTTATAAATCTCCTGTAATAGGATGTCAATCCGATGAAACCTTTCAGTTCTTTAAGATTGCCTGGGGGATTCAGTCTTTCTATTGACAAGACAGACAGACAAGGCTGCATACTATCACCAATCCTTTTTTTATTGGTGATAAGTGATGTACTGCGGATGGCTTTGACAGGAAGCGGAGGAATAAGATGGACTCTGACAACTTACCTTAAACATCTTGACTACGTTGACGATGTTTGCTTACTTACTTACTTACTTAGGTCCTCAGACCTACGAAGTCCGTTGGTGTTCCCTAGCGGGACATAGGGCCTCAACTACACCTACGCGCCATCGTGTACGGTTTCCAGCGATGTGTTTGAGCTCCCTCCAGCTCTTTCCTAATCTCGCAGATTCCTCCTCGACTGTTCTTCTCCACGTGCTTCTCGGTCTACCAACTCTTCTGCCTTCTTGTGTGAGTGGATTCCACTGCATTGCCTGGACAGCAATGCAGTCATTTCCTTTTCGAAGCGTGTGTCCAATCCACTGCCACTTGCGCCTTCGTATAATGGTGTCTATGGGTTCCTGACCTGTTCGTCTATGTAGATCCTCGTTGGAGATACGATTAGGCCAGAAAACCCTTAAGATGTTTCGAAGACACCTATTGACGAAGGTTTGCAGTTTCCTGGTTATTGTAGTTGTTATTTTCCAGGTGCTGCATCCATATAGCAGAACTGATTTGACGTTGGAGTTAAACAGTCGTAGCTTTGTGTTCAAGCTGAGAGATTTGTTCCTCCAAACATTGGACAACATCCCGAACGCAGCCTTTGCTTTTCCGATGCGGCTGGCGATGTCTAATTCGGTTCCCCCTTCAGGAGAGACGATACTTCCAAGGTATTGGAAGCTATCTACTTTCTCTACTGCTTATTGACCAATGTCCATCAGAGCGGATGATTGCGAGCTCCCGAGGCTGAACATCTTTGTTTTTCCCGTATTGATTTTCAGCCCCACGATTGCTGCTTCTCTCTCCACCCTTGTTGCCATTTGATGGAGATCCATGATCTTATGGGAAAGCAAGCAAACATCGTCAGCGTAGTCGAGATGTTTAAGGTAAGTTGTCAGAGTCCATCTTATTCCTCCGCTTCCTGTCAAAGCCATCCGCAATACATCACGATGTTTGCTTGCTTTCCCATAAGACCATGGATCTCCATCAAATGGCAACAAGGGTGGAGAGAGAAGCAACAATCGTGGGGCTGAAAATCAATACGGGAAAAACGAAGATATTCAGCCTCGGGAGCTCGCAATCATCCGCTCTGATGGACATTGGTCAACAAATAGTAGAGAAAGTAGATAGCTTCCAATACGTTGGAAGTATCGTCTCTACTGAAGGAGGAACCAAATTAGACATCGCAAGCTGCATCGGAAAAGCAAAGGCTGCGTTCGGGATGTTGTCCAATGTTTGGAGGAACAAATCTCTCGCTTGAACACAAAGCAACGACTGTTTAACTCTAACATCGAATCAGTTCTGTTGTATGGTTGCAGCACCTGGAAAATAACAACTACAATAACCAGGAAACTGCAAACCTTCGTTAATAGGTGTCTTCGAAACATCTTACGGGTTTTATGGCCCAATCGTATCTCCAACGACGAACAGGTCAGGAACCCATAGACACCATCATACGAAGGCGCAAGTGGCAGTGGATTGGACACACGCTTCGAAAAGGTAATGGAACCCACTAACACAAGAAGGAAGAAGAGTTGGTAGACCGAGAAGCACGTGGAGAAGAACAGTCGAGGAGGAATCTGCGAGACTGGGAAAGAGCTGGAGGAAGCTAAAATACATCGCTGGAAACCGCACACGATGGCGCGTAGGAGTAGTTGAGGCCCTATGTCCCGCCAGGGAACACCAACGGACTTCATAGGTCTGAGGACCTAAGTAAGTAAGTAAGTAAGTAAGCTTTAATGGTATGTTGCAGGATTCATTTGGATAATGAATTTTGTCTTTATTTGGAGGTCTGTTCGTATTATCTACGTTACGTGTTTGGACCGATATGTCCATTGGAACTGGAGGTTTTGGTTGAGTTGGTCTTGGAGGTGAATTATTATCTTGCTGATATCTTGGGAGATATTTGGGTTGATAGTTTTGATTATTTTGAACACGTGGATATTGATGCTTGGGGTTTTTGAATGATTTCGATTCTAGAGAGTTCGCCGTTGAGGCAACGGATGAAAACATCCAATGCTCTGTTTCTATAATTTTCAATCAAAGCTGTTATCGTTTCAACAGAATAATCTTCTGATTTTAATTTATTAATGATCAGAGAAAACTGATGGTTAACACCAGCATAAAACTCATCTAATGAAGAGTTCTTTTGGGTCATTGATGTTCAAGAGTACGTATGTCTCTGTTATCTGCGTAATGCAGAGAAAGGCATTTTTTAATCATTGACCAATCTTCATTGAATATGTTATACGAGATCAGAGCTGTGTCTGCATGACCTCTGAATTTTTGTCTGATGCTCTGTAAGATGGCTCTGTATAAGGGTTTGTTCCTTATCCTTACACACTCATAGTCGTGTAGGATAGATTCAACCATGTGAATCCTTCACCTTCTGTTCATTGATTTCGAGAAGGCTTTCGACAGCGTCAACAGGGAGTTTATCTGGCTTGCTTTACGGAGGAGGGGTATACCGGAGAAACTCATTGCTATTATTAAAGCGACTTATGATGGGTCCAAATGTCACGTCTTACACGGAGGTAGGTTGTCCGAAGAATTTGAAGTCCAAAGCGGGGTCAGACAGGGCTGCATACTGTCACCAATCCTGTTTTTATTGGTTATAAGTGATATACTGCGGATGGCTTTGACAGGAAGCGGAGGAATAAGATGGACTCTGACAACTTACCTTAAACATCTCGACTACGCTGACGATGTTTGCTTGCTTTCCCATAAGATCATGGATCTCCATCAAATGTCAACAAGGGTGGAGAGAGAAGCAGCAATCGTGGGGCTGAAAATCAATACGGGAAAAACAAAGATGTTCAGCCTCGGGAGCTCGCAATCATCCGCTCTGATGAACATTGGTCAACAAGCAGTAGAGAAAGTAGATAGCTTCCAATACCTTGGAAGTATCGTCTCTCCTGAAGGAGGAACCGAATTAGACATCGCCAGCCGCATCGGAAAAGCAAAGGCTGCGTTCGGAATGTTGTCCAATGTTTGGAGGAACAAATCTCTCAGCTTGAACACAAAGCTACGACTGTTCAACTCTAACGTCGAATCAGTTCTGCTATATGGCTGCAGCACCTGGAAAATAACAACCACAATAACCAGGAAACTGCAAACCTTCGTTAATAGGTGTCTTCGAAACATCTTACGGGTTTTCTGGCCTAATCGTATCTCCAACTATGACTTACATAGACGAACAGGTCAGGAACCCATAGATACCATTATACGAAGGCGCAAGTGGCAGTGGATTGGACACACGCTTCGAAAAGGTAATGACTGCATTGCAGGCCAAGCAATGCAGTGGAACCCACTCACACAAGAAGGAAGAAGAGTAGGTAGACCGAGAAGCACGTGGAGAAGAACAGTTGAGGAGGAATCTGCGAGACTGGGAAAGAGCTGGAGGGAGCTTAAATACATCGCTGGAAACCGTACACGATGGCGCGTAGGAGTAGTTGAGGCCCTATGTCCCGCTAGGGAACACCAACGGACTTCGTAGGTCTGAGGACCTAAGTAAGTAAGTAAGTATGTGAATCCACGATACGTATTGTACGTTGTTTCCGTCAAATACTTGCAGTTCTCTTACACAATCTGGAAGTTTTGAAACATCTTTTAGACCTTGTTCTGTTAAAGGAACCACAACATTTGGAGCAACACTTTGTTGTTCAGAAGCTTGAAGCTTTGTTTCCAGAATGGAAGTTCAGAAAAATATAGGAAAAAATTGTATATAAGATACAAATGTGAGAAATTTAGTATGAGATATTTTTTAGTTGATTCTTTAATTCTTTAAATTAATAATAATGAACATAATAATAAAAAAATTTAATTTAATTTGAATTCAATTTTTAAATGTTCTTAAATTTTTAAAGTTATTAATAATAAAAATAATGATAGTGAAAAGTTTCAATTTCACCATTTGTCTTTGGAATTTTGATGATCTTAGGCGTCTGAATGATTTTATCTTCACTTGATTTTTTGTTGTTTCGTTTTTCGTTGAATTTTTCGTTTTCGTTTTATTTCTTTAAATTTTTCGATATTAGATATATTTATTTTAAGGAAAGTTATTTCATCGGTTTAATTGTGTATTTATTTACTTTTGATTTTTCAATATAGTTTCCACTTAATTCATTTTAATTTGATTTCTTTCAAGAAAAGTTATTTTTTTCAATTTGATTTTTTATTTATTTGCTTTTGATTTTTTCAACATATTTTTCACTTGATTTATTTTAATTTTTTAGTATATGTATGTAACAACAATACAACATATAAATTTAGTATAAGACATATCCCTTGAATGTACTAAAAATAAAACGACTTATTGCAGGGTACAGGATCTCAAGTTCTCACTCCAAGTCCAATTATGACTGAAGTAACAAAACAGCACATAATACGAACAATGATGTTGTGCAGGACTTTTCAGAAGAGGATGAGGCTAAGTAATGAAGATTAAGATAATGATAAGAGGTATATCATGTTATCTTACCCAAAGATATACATATGTATGTATGTATCATATCATCTTATACTGGGCAAGTGGATAAAATTTAAAATAATTTTAAAAAGACTTATACCTAGGTACTTCTTTGAATTCCAAAAATTTTAAGTTTATTTTTGCTACAAATTATTGTAAATAAATAAACTAAATTGACTTGGTTTTCTGATATCAGTCCTAGATTAATTTTTATTTTCAGCTTTATAAAAAAACTAAGTCATCTTCAGCACATCTCTCCAAGGTTGTTCGCATAAGTCGTGTCTAATACCCGAAATTTACACATTTTTGCACCCCGCGGTGAATAATACTCTGCATTTTATCTTTTTAAAATGTTGGTATTCAAAATTAATTATTTTTGCCGAAGCGAATTACATTTTAACGGGTATGGTTCGTTTTGCCTTTTTTAGTTGGTTTCGTTTAGGTATATCGTTTCGTATTTCATTGTTTCACTTTGTTTTATTTGTTTTTTTTTTTTGTTTTAACAATTTTTGTTTTTATTTATTTAGTTTTAGTTTTATTTCGTCTTTGATTGTTTTTTTTTTTTGTCTTACCTTTATTTTATCTTTGATTGTTTCGTTTTAGATTCTTTCTGTTTTTTCTATTTCTATTTCAATCATTTCATCACCGTGTTGGTATATACATATGAATATTCTGTTTTAATTTTTCTGCATGTGAAGAAATTCGCGAGATAAACGTAAAGGCAAAGTGCGTGAAAGAACCCAATAATAGTTGGAGCGGAAAAACAAAAGAACTAATAAACCAAACAAGAATTTCGAAGTAATAATAAAACTTATAAACAAAAAAAACCTTTTCGAAGTAAACATAATTAATTATGACAAGGTGGTTGGATGTAGTAGGAACTGGGGGCCTAAGCATCAAAAGCTTACATTACCTCTACGTTGGTAACCGCCGGATACTGGTCTTGACTTTATGCCATGACCTGCTAAACTTGTTGCGGGTGTTTGACCAAATGAACAAAATCGCAACACTAAACCCATGGCCCTACAGATTGAAGGTTAGTGCGTGGGGCTAACAACCCAGCCACAGTGGGAGAGACGGGTGAAGCCTCGGAAAATGACCCCTTTCAAATGATAACCAGACCCAAAACAAAAATGGACTACGATTTACTAGTATGCACTATATGCACCTGGAATGTTAGAACACTTTTTACACCAGGTGCTACTCAAAAACTTGAATCCGTCCTCTCACGCTACAAGGGAGATATTATACCGCGATCCAGGAGATACGATGGATAGGATCAGGAATGACGAAGAGAATTGAAGAGATGATGAGCCTGTCCGGAGTACGATGTCAAAGTCGAAACAACGACAACAGACAACGGCTTCCGACTAATCGACTTTGCTGCAGCTCGTAATACGGTGATCAGTAGTACTAGGTTCCTCAGCCGAAGGATATACACACAAAAGCCTGGCAATCTCAAGATGGCCGAACTACAAACCAAATCGACCACGTGATAATCGGACCAAGACACGAATCTAACCAGAGTTGTAAGGCACTTAAGTACCTTTGGACTTGAATACTTTCCAAGTACCAGTACCAGTACCCGGTACTTGCAAGTGCCTGATACTTGAAAATCACAAGTACAAGTACTTTCTCAAGTACTTTTTTTTAAGTACTTTTACTGGATACTTGAATACTTGTACACTTTGCAAGTACTTTTACTGGTACTGTGATACTGGTAAGTACATTTTTAAATACTTTTCAAGTACCATAACTGGGTAATGTAAAACCGCCAAGTACAAGTCATATCAAGAAAAAATATACTGAATTCAGTAAAAAATGGTATGTGTTTTTTATATACATATCTACGTCTTACATATTATGTATGATACATTTAAAATATTTACATACATAAACAAAAAACTTTTCATTTGGTACCAAAAATCTTTACTCTGCCTGTTTTTTTTTAAATATTTATGAACGATTATTTCAAAAAAAAAATTAAATTACATATTCACAATTCACCAACATTAAGTTCAATTATCTCAAATCATAGAATTAAGTCAATTTTATTTAACAAAACTAAATCAAAATTATGTAATTTCTCTAAAATATTTCCAATGGATTTTGAAAAGTACTTGAAATTCTACTTCCAAGTATTCAAGTACCCAGTAAAAGTACCTTATAAAAGGTACTTGGGAAAGTACATGTACTTATGATTTTTAAGTACCAAGTACCAGGTACTTGAAAATTTACAGCTCTGCATCTAACATCTTGGGCGTGTGAACCTTCCGGGATGCAAACGTGGAAGAGCGCAATATCTCAGGCTGAGATCCTTAATGGATTGGGAGCCGGATAAAAAATCAAAGAGACGGAACAATAGCCCCCCCAATTTTACTTTTGTAATAGTAAATTATTTCAATAAAGCATTTTTTCAGTTTTTCAAACTTCATTGTACATGCATAAAGGTAATATGTACGTTCATATATATATGTATAAATACATAATTATGAATGTATGTAGTAAATACTAAATTAAATTTATTCAATTCTATTGAAATTTAATGGTTATTGCTATTTATTTAAGGGCTTCAAAGCGAGCGAAGTCAATTTCAATTTCTTCTTGTGATTGTATGAATAGGGCTATGTACATTGTTAATGAAAAAAAAATCATAACTCATAAATAACAATGGCCTGCCAATTTAATTGACATTAAATTTTGAATATGAATGATATGAACACGAAAAAACATCCTTAAAGTAAAAATGATGTCCAACTAATTATAATGTCAGTTTTTTTTAACTTGGACACTTCAAAATTTGTATTTATGTATTAATATTGACTTTTCCAAACAAGTCATGAACTTTTTCTTATACTTCTTTGAGACTGTTTCAAGAATTACCATCTTTTATCTAAGCAAAAGTTTAATTTAATGTACAATTATTGTAGTTACCACCTTAACAGATTTAATTTCTCCTAAATCTAAGAAACTAAGTACTGAAAATCAACTCTAATAGGGTTCTCTTACAATTATTTAGGATTTTTTTTCAAATACATGGGTAAAACTTATCATGGTCTTGTAACTTTTTTTTTTTTTTTTTTTTTTGAGCGCCTAGAATTTTTTTATAAATAAGAACTACAAGAATCATTACTTAAACTGATTAGCTATCTAAAACATCAAACACCTTAAGAAATATCTAGCGTAAGAATTTAAAAGATTAAATTTCAAGAGTTCTTATAGCTATTCGATTATATCTCCTGTTGACAATGCAATCGACAAAACTTTACTGGATAACACATTGGCAAAAATATACCATGTATTTATGAATATATAATGTACAAGAAAACGACATCTATATAAGCTAAACGCATTTAATAAAGCATTCAAATGTAATTGGTGCTCCTGTGTACAATCGCGGCGGAGCGTTTTTAGTCTAAACTATAGAAAAGGAATCTAGGATGAAATTAAACATAATATTTTTAGTTTTAGTAATCGCGATTACGGCAGTGAAAGCTAATGATTGGTGGATGAACGGAAATTTTTACCAAATTTACCCACGATCTTTTCGGGATAGTGATGGCGATGGAATTGGAGATTTGAATGGTATATGAAATTTGTTTTAAATTTTTAAAGAAAAATATTTTTTATTTTTGTTAAGTCGGCCTTTACTTTACTCTTCCACTGATAAACTCTACATAAAACAGTTTATAGCATAGCAGAGATGTCAAGTTTTCCGATTCGATGATAAATGATTCATGATCATCTAACATGTTGTGTTCAAACCAAATTTGATGTTAAAATATTTCAACTGAGAACACAATGTTTCCAAGCACTCGTAGGAAGATTTTTCTTAATCAATCAAAAAACTTGTTACCAAATCATTTTAAGAATTTTCGTTGAAAAAAGTGTGTTTTACTGCAAATTTCTTATGATTCTTAAGGGGTATTCTTGTCTAGAAAATTAAAAAAATAGTTTTTTTTCAGTTTTATACAGTTTAAACATTCACGAAAAAAAAACTCCACAACGGGTTTATTAAATTCGAATTATTTCAAAAGTTACGGTTAACTTTGTCAATTAAATTGCTTTAAACTTAAAGTAAAACTTTAAATGGGTATTTTCTAAACTGCGGCCATAATACCTCGAGTTCGAGTATAGTTATTATTCTATATACATATGTATGTTACACATTTATTTCGGATTTTGTACATTAAAGATTTAATTTTTTTAAAAGCATTAATACTAATCAACTGTTAGTGTGCCATTGTAAAACAAACTTATAACTATGAAACATAAAATCTTGATTTGAAAAATTACAGGTGTCACTGAAAAACTTCCATACCTGAAGGAGGTAGGATTCACCGCTGCCTGGCTATCTCCAATCTTTAAATCACCAATGGCTGATTTTGGATATGACATTTCTGATTTCTATCAAGTCCATCCTGAAT
Source organism: Scaeva pyrastri (assembly GCA_905146935.1). NCBI lineage: Eukaryota > Metazoa > Arthropoda > Insecta > Diptera > Syrphidae > Scaeva > Scaeva pyrastri. The sequence continues at coordinate 45,735,985 of LR989928.1, read as the reverse complement.
ACGGCACGATGCAAGATTTTGAAAATTTAATTAAAAAAGCAAAAGAAATCGGCATGAAGATCATTCTTGATTTTGTTCCTAACCACACCAGTGACGAAAATGAATGGTTTAAAAAATCGATCGATGGTGATCCAAAATACAAAGACTATTATATTTGGCATAATGGCGTAGTAGATCCAACCACTGGACAACGTAAGCCTCCAAGCAATTGGCTGAGTGCCTTCCGATATAGTGCGTGGGAATGGAATGATGTACGCCAGCAGTATTACCTTCATCAATTTGCCATAAAACAACCTGATTTGAACTACCGCAATCCCGCTGTGGTAGAGGAAATGAAAAATGTTATGCGTTTCTGGCTTGCTAAAGGCATTAGTGGATTCCGTATTGACGCATGTCCATTTTTGTTCGAAGTTGACTTAGACCGTAATGGCTTGTACACCGACGAACCCCCAGTAACCTCAGGCTGTCCAGACCCTGATGATTATTGTCATTTGCAGCATATCTACACTAATAATCTTCCAGAAACCATGGATATGATTTATCAATGGCGCGAGCTTACTGAAAGCTTCAAAAAAGAAAATGGAAGTGATACCAAAATACTGCTCACTGAAGCTTATACTGATTTCGACATTATGATAAAATATTACGGTGATGGCAAACGCAAAGGCTCTTATGTTCCATTCAACTTTGATTTCATGGGAAACGTTAACAAGGACAGTAAAGCTATTGATGTTGTACAAAATGTTAACAAATGGTTAAATGCAATGCCAAAAGGAAAGGACTTTTACCCGAATTGGGTGCTAGGGAATCATGACAGCAAACGAGTTGCTTCTCGTTTTGGCGTGGAAAGAGCTGATTTGGTAAATATTATGCTTCAAACTCTTCCTGGTAATGCTGTTACATATAATGGTGAAGAACTGGCGATGACAGATGTGTTTATAAAATGGGAGGATACTGTTGATCCACAAGCCTGCAATGCTAACCCAAGTAATTTCAATTCATACTCTCGAGACCCAGCTAGAACACCATTCCAGTGGGACGCTTCACCTAATGCAGGTACCATTTAAGTATGTTTTACCTTTTTTGATGATTTAACTTCCCCCCGTTTCAAAAAGGCTTTACTGAAGGAACAGAAACTTGGTTACCTGTTTCGGAAGACTATAAAGTAAAGAATGTTATGATGCAAGAAAGAGCACCGCATAGTCATTTGCAAATATTCAAAAAACTTGTTCGTTTGCGGAAAGAACCATCGTTGCAGGATATCTCCAACTTACAAATCAAAGCTATCCCGGATAATATCGTCATCTACAGCAGGTAATAAATTTATTAAAAAAAAAAACAAGGTGCTCTACATTTAGATTTTACCCCTACAAAAATTGGTTATTCTATCCAATAAGGTAAAATTCTTGTCAAAGGTTTCTCATGTGTGTAAATTGATTAGTACACGTTTTAACATTGATTTGGTTACTAACTTCAGATTGTCTTATAACCTTAAGATTTAACTGAAGAATGTTAAACATTTGTTATATAAAAATATACGTATAACATAAAATATGCTTATTTGTTTGGTTCTGGTACCTAAACAAAATAATAATATTTTGAAAACGTGTTTTCAATTAATCCCTTCTCAGGTACACTCCGGGGAATAGTAGGTACGTCATTATTTTAAATCTAGGATCGACAACACAGACGATCAATATTAATGACCATTTTCCGGTAGGACAAAAAGTTGAAATAATTACCGCTTCAATTTCATCTGATTACAGTGATGGGTAAGATTTCCTCATAAGTAAATATTGTATTTATTTATAATTTTTAAAAATTAATTTTTAGGGAGGTTGTTGACGCAGCAAGATTTTCTGCTAAGGGACAGGTTGGAACAGTTGTCGTTGCAGTTCAGTAAATTATCCTCAATACATGCATACCTATCTACTTTAGAAAAAAACCATTAAAGTTGTAAGAGGTAAACTATTAAGAATAATTAATTGCATGCAAACAAAGCAACGACTCATTTTTATATTCGAAAATTAAAGAAACTCTCCAGAATTTTAATTTTTTGTTGTCATTACTTTAAAGCAAAGTACATAAGTGTTGTGCACTGTAAATTCTGTAAGTTTTACTGAGAAAACATTAGATTTTTGTTGAAAAAAAAATTAATAAAATTTGATTATTTTCTAAAAGAATACCTACATTTTTTGATAAAAACGGGAAGTTTCAGTGAAAAGTTGTTTTTTATTTAGGCAACGGCCATGTCCCAGTCACTGATAAAAGTGATAAAGTATCAGTCTCCATCTTATATCAATCATCTGATACCATCAATTTTTTATCCGTACGAATTATATGAATGGAGTAATATAAAATCTATGCATGTAAGTATGTAATTTAATATAACGAATTTGCTCTAGATGAAAACATCAAACAAAGAAATTACCGACATAGATTTTTGTTTTATAATATTTGTTCTCAAATTTCGTTTAATTTATGAAATATTATCTTCTCATTTAATAATCTTTTTTGAAATGATTCAGAATACATATTAGATCTTGAATCACGCTAGAATACTCAAGTAGTCATATTATCTAAACAGCAAAATTGATAAAATTAATAAGTATTGCAATATGTTAGCCATACAACTTACAAATGTTCTTAAAGAAAGTCAATAAGATAAGAAGACCACAATTGCATATAAACTAGATACTCTAATTTAAGATAAAAAAAAAAACAAAAAAAAACTACTAAAACAATCTTTAAATATCTATATAAGAAAGGGTTATTGGGCCTAAGCAGTAGTTCACGTTTCTGTATTCAATTAATACAGAACGTTTCCTGAGTAAAAAAATAAAGAAAAGTTATATACAATTAAACACATGTATAAAATGAGGTTATGCGTTAGTTTAGTCCTGCTGATAGCGTTAAGTGTTAATGCTGATTGGTGGCAAAGTGGAAACTTTTATCAAATCTATCCAAGATCCTTTAGAGATAGTGATGGTGATGGAATCGGTGATTTGAATGGTGAGTTTAATCACATTTTAACCAAAAATTAAACAACATATTTCCAAAACAAAGTAAAAATTTGTACGTAATCTTGGTTAAAAGTAAATATTTACATACGTCTATGTATGTAGTACTTCTGAGAATAAAAATATCTACAAATTCATAAAAATGCGAACTATAGACAAAAATTTCAAATTGTATTCAATGCTTCAAAAAAAAAATTGGTATTCGGAATATTGGATCTGAAATGATGCATTAATTTTTTCTTAGGTGTAACTGAGAAGCTCCAGTATCTAAAGGATGTCGGTTTTACAGCAGCATGGCTTTCTCCAATATTTAAATCACCAATGGCTGATTTTGGATATGACATTTCTGATTTCTATAAAATACATCCGGAATATGGAACCCTTGAAGATTTCGAAAATATGATTAAAAAAGCAAAAGAAATTGGCATGAAGATCATTCTTGATTTTGTTCCCAATCACACCAGTGACGAAAATGAATGGTTTAAAAAATCGGTGGAAGGAGATCCAAAATACAAAGACTATTATATTTGGCATAATGGCGTAGTAGATCCAACCACTGGACAACGTAAGCCTCCAAGCAATTGGCTGAGTGCCTTCCGATATAGTGCGTGGGAATGGAATGATGTACGCCAGCAGTATTACCTTCATCAATTTGCCATAAAACAACCTGATTTGAACTATCGCAATCCCGCTGTGGTAGAGGAAATGAAAAATGTTATGCGTTTCTGGCTTGCTAAAGGCATTAGTGGATTCCGTATTGACGCATGTCCATTTTTGTTCGAAGTTGAATTAGATCAAAATGGCTTATATGCGGACGAACCCCCCGTTACATCGGGCTGTCCAGATCCTGATGATTATTGTCATTTGCAGCATATCTACACCAATGATCGTCCAGAAACCTTTGACATGGTCTATCAATGGCGTGAGCTGGCTGAAAACTTCAAAAAAGAAAATGGAAGTGATACCAAAATATTGCTCACTGAAGCGTATACATCTTTTGATAATATGATGAAATTCTATGGCGATGGTACACGCAAAGGCTCGTATGTTCCATTCAACTTTGATTTCATGGGAAACGTTAACAGGGACAGCAAAGCTATTGATGTTGTACAAAATGTTAACAAATGGTTAAATGCAATGCCAAAAGGAAAGGATTTTTACCCGAATTGGGTATTGGGAAATCATGATAATAAACGCTTAGCTTCACGATTTGGAGTTGAACGTGCTGATTTACTAAACATCTTACTACAAACTCTACCAGGAAATGCTGTAACATACAACGGTGAGGAGCTGGCTATGACCGATGTATTTATAAGTTGGGAACAAACCGTTGATCCTCAGGCTTGCAACGCTAATCCAAATAACTTCAATGATTATTCACGTGATCCAGCCAGAACACCCTTCCAATGGGATGCTTCCCCCAATGCAGGTTTGAATAATAACTATTGAATCGGGCTACTATTTTTTCTATTGTGAGTGCGTGATGTGGCTATGATATCATTAACAGACAAAATTTTGCCCGAAGAAAAGTTTGCAATTTTCGCTCTGCATTAGATAAATTGTTTAGTTAGTTTTTAATTTTCTCATATTTGACTAGGTTTTACAGAAGGTTCTGAAACATGGCTACCAGTTTCGACAGATTATAAGACCAAAAATGTTTTAATGCAAGAAAGAGCTCCACACAGTCATTTACAAATTTTCAAGAAGCTCATTCGACTACGAAAAGAATTATCAATGCAGGATATAAATAACTTAAATATTAAAGCTGTTGAAAATGTTGTTATCTACAGCAGGTAAGAAATTGTAATAGTCGTGTTTTATTCACTGCTGCATGACTCAGCTACTGCATTCAAGTGAATACCTATAACGATCAAACATATTCCATGTATGCTGCCATTGCTGCCACAGCTGCAGTAAAATTGTTATTGTTTGCTGAGCTGCTATGCAGCAGTGAATACAACACAGCTATTATTATTAGCAAATCCGAAGTTGCAATACTTTTTCCATTTTGTTATATTCTTAAAATTAAAACACTAAAATACTTATTTATATCTTAATAATTAGTTTTTCAAGACTATTGTAACAAGAATTTCTCAAGGATAAGAACCTATGTATATTATTATAATCTATTTTTATTATTAACATTTAACAAATATAGGACTTTTTCGTAATCCATTCTATAGAATTAAAAATCAAATCAGTACACAACAAATTAGTATTTAAAAATTAACAAAACTTCTTTTTTTAATAGATATACTCAAAACAGTGATAGATATGTGATTATTTTAAATTTCGGAAAGACCGATCAAATTATCGATATCAGCTCACACTTTCCAGCTGTTAGGAGAGTTGAGGTTATAACCACATCAATTCAATCAAACTACAATGATGGGTAAGATAAGTTTTTTAAATTGCATAAACTAAAACTGCAAAGTACATCTTTTTTTATTTTGATAGGGAGGTGATCGATGCAACAAGGTTTATTGCAAAAGGACAAGTGGGAACTGTTCTTGTTCAAATTTAATAATTTTTTTTTTCAAAGTAATTTAAATCCTTAAAAATATAACCTACACTTTATAAAATAATGTCTAGATTAGAATCAAAATTTGTATTGCTTAAAAAAATAAATAATTTGGGAATAAAGTTGACTTTTTAACTAAATACTTTTTTTACATTTAGCATAATATTGTAATATAAAAGATGGGCTGGAGCTTAGCAGCCAAATGACTCCAGGGGATTAAGTTACCTTTGCTACAATTAGTAACTCTAGCTTAAATGTTTGATAATAATTCATTAGTTCTTAAGTTTCACTTCTGGCAACTAACACTTAGCTATGATCGCTCTCAAAAATAATTATTAAAACCTTGGGGAGAGTACGATAACTAGGGCGCCAAGATTCTTTCTTCAGCGATATCTTAAGAACGGGTAGAGATATCGACTCCAACTAAATATTTTCGACAGGTTATAACTTCTGAAATACTAAAAAGAAAAACTGAAAAATGTTACCAGTGACATAATTTTTTTTTTATAAATCTTTTTTTTTTCAATCTTAATAGCCTTTTCACACCAGAAATGTGTTCACACCACCACACTACCATGCCATTTGCCATTTTGACATTAATTGTCACATTTTGCGTTTTTGAATTTTATTTTATTTATACTTTATAGATTGTTTAAAAATAAGCATAAATCTTGATATTTTAAGACTATATTTAATATAAAAACTTAAACGGATCAAATTTATTTTTCGAAATTGGAAAAAAAATGTCGTTGCGATTGCATATGACTGTCTCCGCTCCCTTTGGTGTAGGCATTTTCACTATATATCTCATTCTTAATTTTAGGCACTTTATTTTTTCAACTTTTGTATATTGAAATGTTTCAATGTTTTCAATAATTCCACCCCATCCCAATGTCACACACAGACATATTTAACTTTCAATTATTCATTTTATTTAATTAATTATTACTTTTTCTTGAAATTCTTTGGCTTCAAGTACTTTTTCCTACTTTATTTTCATATTTCTTTCATCTGCCGCAATCGATTGCAAAAGAATTTGCTCAATCCTCTGATCGATATTGTCTTCTTTTTTTTAACCTTAGTTACGTAGGTTATGTATATCTACTTCTCAGATTAGAATTTTCTTTTTTATTTCTTCGGCTGAAAATTCGACAAGCCGCCAATCAAATCCTACGCTACGGCCATTTCTTAAAAAATGTGTCTGTTTTTTCTTTTGCCACTCAATTGTGGATCCTTTTGTTCCACAACTACAAGATACCTAGTATTCATCAGCCCTAGTCCACATATGTATCTTTTATTTTGTTTTTTTTTTTTAATTTTATAGAAGAAAAATTATTTAAAAAGCGCTTGTTTCAAAAACTTGGAATTCCTTAGATATGTACATATGTATATTAATCGATTTACTTTTGATGTTGATTGATAACATATTTCTCAATATATTTTATTAAATTTATGTACCAATTTTTTTTTTAACTTTTTATAATTTTCAAAAATGTCAATTTGATATTCGTCAACATTTTATCATTTAGGTATCACTGCAAGTTGTGAAGATATTTGAGCCGATGAACAAACCTTTAACATTTTTGGTAAATTTTAATTTTAGTTTTTTTATTTTTCGTAAAAAAATTCGATATTTGTCAAAAACGTACCATATCTTAAAATTGTATCATGCAAAAAATAAAATAAATTCAAAGTTAAAATTATTGACTTTCCCCCACATATTCCAAATAAGAAACTACTTTTGACTTTTTTTGGTTAGCTTTTGTTTAAGTGTTTTTATTTTTGGTAAAAAAAAACTGTCAATTCGATATTTGTCAAAATTGTGGCATACATAGGTATACTAGCTAATTCCCACCCGCTTCGCTGTGTGCATTTATGATGAAAAAATGTAACCCTTGTAAAAATAATTTAAAATTGGACGGAATGTGATAAACTCCACGGTGATAATAAAACTCAGATAATTCAAATTTCAATGTTAATTTTTCCGCTTTAATTGGAAGATCAGTTGAAATAATTGTAGCCCATGGAATAAGGTCCTTTTCTCCTTTGAATTTTCCATTTATAATCGTCTCCATAATCACGTTGTTTTCATAAGTCATGTCCTTCAATCATGAACCATTGCACAATTTTGTATAATTCAGATTTCAGATATATTTTGCTTTTATCGTTTGCGTATGTTGTGTGCGATATACGACTGTAATAATACACAAAAATCAACCATTTGCAGAAAAATCAACACATTTGATCAAAAGAAAATGACACCTGTATAATTGAACACAGTCTAAGTCAGCGTATAACGACATCCATCAGATTTTGGCATTCAACGTACCCCAACGCCATCTATTTTTTTTATCTTTCTAATTTTTCCACCCAAAATAACATGCAAAACACTTCTATTTTCCAAAAAATCATTAATTTAAATAATTTCACCACTTTTTGGAAATGTTTTCCTTTTTTTCCTCCTGGCTTATAGGAAACCGTGTGTACTGAAAAATATAATTGTTGCTTTTCCATTTTCCATTCAAATTTAATTTGTCACCGTTTAAATTCTTACAGCCTTATACATATATAAACGCAACACAAACTTATATGAAATTATAATAACAAAATGTCATTAAAATTGTTGTCTATAATTGAAATTAAGAAATTAAAAAGAATAAAAATGCCTTTCCAATTTTCTTCCATTTTAATATTATAATGATTTAAATCTAATCTGAGAAGGAGGAAAGCATACAAAAAATTCTTAAACCAATGGGACTAATCGATGGAGAATTTAAAATTAATGAATTAAGATATGAAAAAAATTGAAATTGTCCGTTCGGATCTCATCAGCGACAATATAGGAGGCCATATTACCGTAGATCTCGAAGTTTTCGGACGAATCTCAATTTACTATGCGAATCCTTTTCGCTTTCAATTCCATTTTGTTGTATTATTGTTTATTTACATAATTGTAAGAATAAGATACAGCTGATTTTGTAATGCCATTTAAATGGAATAGATTTTCCATTTTTTTATACTTTTTTGACATAAGAATTGAATGACCATAATTTATAGCAAAATGTTTTATAAATTCGAACTAATGCAACGTTACATAGAGCCTACATAAATCCTTATGCGCTGCATATAGAGACTGTTAGACTGCCATAAATATTTCAAGCGAGAAAAACAAACATACATATATGGATTTTCATTTTGTAAGGAATTGTTTACGAATTTTATTTTTTATATAGCTACCGACAATTCTTTACAAAATGCCAAAACCAATTGGAATCGATACATAAAATCGCGCGTTAGGTGGCCACACACACATTCTTAAACAACAAAATCGTTCCAAAGTTTTCCTAAATACATTTGAAAAGAAAAAATGAATACACAACGGAGTATTAAAACACTCACTTTTTTGTATTATAACTCAAAATAACTTCACGTTTAAAAATTTAAATTGAAAACAAATTTCAAAATAAAATAAAATATTTTAAGTTTAAAAAAAAACTAAGTTTAAAGTTAAATTAAATTAAGTAAACAAATAAACACAAATTTGGACATCTTTACTATACATATGGAACTGTCGATTCCGAAAAATACTTGCACATCCTCGAAAACGCTTTAATACTATAATTCGAGCAAGTATACGATAAAAAAATGGAAACTTAGAAAATCGTGAACGCTAAGTATAAAGATCTAGTGGAAACAATGCCAAAACTGTTAAAATATTTACCTTTGTTCTTTATGTTGCAAAATTCCGTTTTTATGAATCGATTTAAATTTTTGTTATTTGTAAGGAATGGTTTGTTCGAATGTAACTTTTTTTCATATAGAAACCATCTACTGATGATTATCTTCCAAAGGTAAAAAACCAAATTGAAATTGGTACATAAATGCGCGAGTTAGGCGGCCACACACACATTTTTGAAACTCATTTTTATATATATAGAAGATTAATAATTATATTTTTTATGAAATTAAATAAATTTCAAGTCAATATCTATGCCCATTGTCGAGATATTCGAGTCAAAAAACATTTTTTACCAACATGTCAAAGACAGCATTTCACATACCAAAAAAAATGTTCCGAAGATGATATCATTTTTCCTCTAGGTATAGTATATTTGCGTGCCAAATTTGTTTTTTTTTTACTTTTTACAAAAATAACAATAACGGTATGTCGAACTTTTTCCAAACTTATACCAAACCTGTAGCACATTGCAATTTCGACAATTTTTTATAAATTAAATTTCTATTATTTTTTGAACTTGTAACCTATTGAACAAAATTTAATTCGAGTCGATATCCCAATTCGTTCTCGAACGTATGTACGTACACACACACACACACACACACAGACTTCTCTCTAAACATGACGGATCTAGATTCTAAGAACTATAAAACGGGAAGATCTGTCAAAAATTTCACATTTGGACAATAACTCCCTATGGAAAGTTAAAAATACTGCTAATCAGAGCACATATCGAACGAATACGAATGATTTGATTTAAATTGCTTTTTTATTTTTCATTTCTGACAGCGTCAAGATAACTGTAAATTCTTACATTTATTGTGTGACTGTTCTATCTCTTTGGGAGGTATATTAATAAGGTAGAAAAATACACATTCGCGACTTTATTACAGAGAGTTGAATTCTTCCATTTTATGGGCTTTGGTTGGTTTTCACAAAAACTCGTGTTTGGAAAAACCGAACTTTCAACAAATTTGTATGGTAAAACTAGTGTTTTGCATTAAGTTCTGAAAAAGTTTTGCAAAACCCTGTTTTCATCTAGATTTGTATAAGCTATAATATACTTAAGCTTAAAAAACAGAAAGATAACAATAGAAACTTAATAAAACTCAATATTTTGGTTTAAAACAAGGCTAGCTACTATGGTAAACATCATTTTAAATATGGCCAGGGTGGGTCATATTTGACGCAATACCGACTAGAAATTGCTTTGGTTTGTGTATACATCTGGATCTCATTGAGTCCCAAAGGGGCACGCCCAATATTTTATTTTCAACTAGACATTTTTTTAATATTAATAAGTAATAACAATAAAAAATGCAAAAAAACAAAATTAAGGTTTGAAATTGCTCCACAAAAGTTTGCGTACAGCGTAAACAGAAATTAAAATAATAATTATTATTATATAATATTTAGCCTTATAACTTCCCTCAAACGGTTTTTCGGTACAGGAACTGCTGATATTTTCCCATTCATTATTTTCCGGATTTCGTGGGTGTGGATCTTTTTTCGCAATACTTGCTGTATGCATGTTTAGGGTAATTTTGTTGCTGTATGTAATAGTCATTGAAATCACCCAGAATTTCGGCACTTTTGTTTGTAAATTTCTTTTTAGAATATCAATGTTGCTTATTCTGACATTCTCTTTCGTTCGAAAGTGAGTCGTATTCGTTGAAACTTATTTTGAGACTCGGCAATTAGAATGTTATTCGAACAAATCGAAAGTTCACTCAATCTATAGAAATTTCATTCGTTTGCGAAGGCTAATTCAATTTTGACATTCGAAAGAATAGAATTAAATGTCATTTTTGTGTCGTTTGAATTTTTCTGTCGAGTAAGCAACAAAACATTTACGTTTTTCATTATTTCATAGAAAATAAATTACTTTTATTAATTTTTTTTTGTTGTTGTTTTATGTTTATCTAAAGGTCGCATTTCAACTGGACAAACCGCGAACAAAAGGAAAAATTAATTAAAATAATGGAAGAAAAACCCGAAGGTAGCAATGGGTTTGAAGCATCCACTATCCTTCTCCTTCTTCAACACCATCATCATTTATAAACAACACAAATGCCATATTTTATTTATTATATTATGTTTTTATCAAAGTAATTTGAATACTTAAACAACAAACAAAACAATTACAAATAAACAAAGATTTCACTTTTTGGTTTTGACATTTCACAAACACTTCTCTTTTGATTTTGATATTTTAATGTGACAACTTATGTATTTTTTAAAGAATAGTTTCTTTATCCAACATCTATAAAATGTTTAGAAACAAAAAATGTAAAACGTTCATACTAATTCAAATAGAAACATAGTAAATTTCAAACAGCTGATACTGAAAATAAATCTTTTTTCAAGTTCATTTTATGCTATGTTTCGCAAATGATTGTTATTCGACCGAAACTCAAAATTAAGAAAGTTCATTCGAATGAATAGAATCATTCTAACGAATAGACTATTCATGAGAATGTCAAAATAAGCGCCAATAGGTGAGTTTTTTGGCAATGCTATCCGTAGTGAAGAAAAAAACGTTTATCCGCAGTGGTGTGATTTCAATTCAATTTAAAATTTGGTTCAAATAACTATTTGTCAAATATTTAATTGAAACAAAAAAAAACAAAAAACTTTTTGCCTGGCTGAGAATACATTAAACTGGAAGATTTACAAGATGATATGGTTATAAACATCAAAAAAGTTTATTTACCTTAGTTAATTCATGTAATAATGCCTATGGTTTACGATTCAAAAGTTGATAGGTTTTTTTTTTTTTTTTGCGTCAAATAGCAAAACAAAGTCAAGGGGTTCGTTTCTCAGACTTTGGTTGGTTTTGGATTTATACACTTAGTGATTTTTTCTTGGCATTCGTCAAAAAATCGGAGCTACAGAGAAATTATTTACAAACGACATGTGAGAGTACCCACATTAAAGGGATGCAACGCGCTATAATTATGAATATAAGAAACCCACCCATTTATGTAGCAACGACAGAAGTGATCTAACTAAGCTTATGAGTTTTTATACAAAAGGATGTAAAAAGCAAAAAATGTTAAAACGCTGCATCTGCAATAGTGTTTAGTAAAAAAAAAGTTTTACAAGTTAATTACCATGAGTTCTATATGATTTTACAAACAAATTCAACAAAAAAGCGCACCAATTTTCTGATAAAAATATTGTCCGATGAGTTTTTTAGTAGTGAGGAAGCCTTTAAAATGGGAAACACTGTTTTTTTTGTAGCGTTAGCTTACGAAAACTCGATCGAATATGCTCCAAATTCAATTTTTATCAGAAGCGCGTATTGCTTTATGCTGTTACTTTTCATGATGATTTGTCTTTAGTGATAGTGACTGATTAAAAAACGATATTTTAACAGAAAGTTAAAAACAATACGGCCACCATAAGCTGTCAAAATCATCCAGTCCATATTGGATTGGAATACTCTTTATAAAAAAAATCTCATACAAATATCTCATTTTTGGTGATGATTTCACAAAATCAGAAAAAAAGTATGCAAAGACAAATTTATCGCTACATAAACACTATGTAATGCAAGAAATGTTCACCTACGCAAAATTTTCTGGAAGAATTTCAGACCACTATTCTGTTTTTATCAATTTTTTTTATTGATGGAAAATACCTTTTTGAAAAATAATTAGACTTGGATATGTGAATAACCATTATATTAAAAAATATTTCTTCCTTGTACTTCTACAGACTTTTGTGAAGCACTGTTTAACGTAATCATAATTCACTTTTTGTATTCGATAATAGTTCAATAATGTTTATATTTACTTGTGTATGTATGTATGTATGTACTTAATGTTATTATTATTATTAGGAACTGTAATTTTTAGCTGTTCACGCGTAGGTAGTAATGTTGTTTCCCTATGGGCTCGAGTTGGGACACCCTTAATAGGACCGCTTTTGGATTTCCCTATTTGGACCTTCCTGGGATTTCCCCAATGGGATTGCCCTATTATGGCTGTAGATTTGCTTGACAGCCGTATGCGTAGTCACTATAGGGCAACCCAATGGGGGCCCAACGAGTGCCCAATAGGACTCAAATTAAAATTTCTAGTCGGGATGTTTTTCTAAGGAACTTTAACATTCTTATTATTAAATGTATGTATATAAAAAAAATTGCTGTTCGTTAGTCTCCCTTAAACTCGAGAACGGTTAGGCCGATTTGTCTGATTTTGGTTTTGTACTGTTTGACGTAGTACAGGAAAGGTTTAGAAGGTGAGACAATATGGAAAAATTGCGAGTTAGACAGTAAAAACAAAAATATAAAAATAAAATATGTACTAATTAAACAAACAGATTTTAATTTTAAATTCAATTTTGTTTTATTTTTAAGCAAATTATATCACAACTTATTTTATTTTTAATAAACGAACGACGCGTTTCGGAAATATTATTCCATTCTCAGGTTCCGACGAAAGTCGGAGATCCAAAATAGGGTAAGCCAAAAGAAATCGCAGAAATTACAAACCATGATAGTTTTTTTTGGTGTACAGATCAGGGAAATTACGTTTGCTTAAACAAAAAGAAAGTCAAGTGAGAGTGGTAAATTATTTTGCTGGTGGGTGGCTAAGAACAAAAGTGCCTGCAAGAAGCACGTGTGTCGTCGTCGTCGAGGCACAGTGGGCCAGACAGCTAGTTCATACGACTCCCTGTGTACAGGTGGAACTTAAGAGCGAACACGGATGTACCTGCCATCCCGCCCTCTCACGGAAGTGTACACGCTGAGTTCGCATATACGTATTTATATATATATGGTGTAACTATATGTCGTACATATGTATATGTGTGGAATATACTCCGAAACTAAATATCTACCTATACTTTGTCTCCTAAAAATTGTCAGTACAGGGAAGATAGGATGTTTGCCTTTCATTCGCACTATTTTCTTTTTTAATAAGTCTTTTTCATTTGAAAGCTCTTTCAAGCTCTTTCAGAGATGACTACTGCGAACAATGAAATGGCAAACATTTAAAGAAAATGTGGTGAGGGTTACCTTGGTTTAATATTGAAATTCTTTTTTTATTTATAAAAATGAAATAATATTTATCTTTGCCACACCACTAAGAGGTAAGATAAAAGGCGCGTTTTTGAAGGGTATCCCCAGTAGGCGTAATCCCTTTTAAATAAATAACAAGTGAAAAATAAACATGTATTCTTACATATTAATGTAACAAAAAATAAAATTAACAATCATTACATAAAACAATACCACAAAAATACACGAAGTATCAATAAACCGACCACACGGTACGAAAATCTACGCAAATAATCATTTTCTCTGCAGAAAAGAGCTTATACTTTTATAACTGCATTTAAACGGATTTCCCGCACAGTGCAATGCAAAATGTTCAACACCAAGTAAACACTTTCTGCTTAAGAACTTTTTTAAAAGCCCTAAAAAGAAAAGCTCGTGAACAGCAACCATAGGAAGAACGACGATACAAGTTACCTACAATGGTAAGGCAACACTGCATATTATAAATATAACATGAGGGTTGAAATGCCATAGACTATACTCAGTCCACACTCAGATGTGTGGCAGAATAGTCGTGTGGGAGTTGCGTCAGATTAAATGAGAAATTCAGTGGCGGGTAGTAACAATTTTGTTTCGACTTTTTTCAAGTCAGTATAGTGTGAAAATAGGGCAAGCTACTGCTTCAGAAAAAGCTCTCCCATAAGGCCTGTACTGACAATTTTTAGGAGACAAAGTATAGAATTATATATTTATATCCTACCTGCCAAACACATACATACCTACCTATTCAACAATCATCATCATCATCATCGTATAACATCACCATCATGAACATCATCAGCATCCTTTTCATCGAAGGCCATCGACCTACTAACAACCATCATTGCATTAACAATTAACCTAGATCTAGTTCCAAACAAAGTTTTTTTTTAAAGTATGTCACTCAAAATATAATTTAAGCCATCGGAGTCACTCAAGAACAAGATCCACCATCCACGAAAAGCTAAGTATTAAGTTCCAACTCATTCTTATCACCAATGTTACGCCACGGTTGCCGTTTTGGTAGAATCCTAATCCTACCAAATTTGGTAGAAAATTTTAGCTCTGGTTGGTTGGTTGGATTCTTGTCCATTTGGTAGGTTTTTTCAATATAAAACACCCGACACTAATTTAGTGTAAACGCTTATTTATTTGTACTTTATTTGGCTGGATTCATTCCTTAACATTGTCGCCTGCATGCGTTTTTAATTCTAGACATAAATAAACATAAATGTCTGTCTTTGTATTTAAGACATAACAAATCTCCTGTGAACATGGCCTTTTATATTAATCAATTTGACGTTTGAGTTAGTGACGCACACAATCGAAAGTTTCAAAGATATCGAAATGTTACCTCTCCTTTCATTCATATGCGCACATCACTGATATATCTACATATGTTCATGTTGACATATCAGATTTGTTTTCATTCTGTTTGGAAGTTTTTAGAAATTGGTAGACATTTAAAGCTCTTTAAGATTAAACAGATTTTAAAACATGGATAGGTGAGTGCTCTTTTATTATTTTTTATTAACAGTACTATGCTTACCAAAGAATTGCCCCCCGACAGTAAAAAAGATTCACATTTTGTGTGGTCAGCCAAAAATGTATGTATTTTAAAGTAGTTTTAAATGTATCGTGTTATTTTAAGTAGTTAGTGTTTAGTTTTTAGTAATTACATATACAGCTGTGGACAACTAATTAGAAACATTACTTGCCATCTCATTTCCACATTCGCTTTGTCATGTTTGACTAGAATAGCGGTATCCTAAACGGTGTAATGCAAGCGTTATTAGCTAATTGTTTGAAAATGCATCATTTGTGCCTTAGTCTTTGCATAGTATACAACAAAATCAAGGTAGAGTGTAAAAAGTGTTCCTTTTAGCTGGTCAACTAATTAGAAACAGTTTAATTAGATTTGATTTAGGTTAAATAAAAATAAACTTTTTATTTTACACTAGTAAGTAGAAAATCCTGTATTGTATGCAAACATTTTCAAAGCATAATTTTTAAATATTGGAGGCAATTGCAATGGGAAAATTAAAGAGTTGTGATCCTCCTACAAGGAAAGCGATTCTTGAGCTTTGGAAGCTTAAAATGTCCTATAGAGCAATTGCATCTCAAATGAACTGTTCTGTAAAGAAAGTTTTCAATGCAATTAAGCATTTTCAAAACTTTGGGACTGCTCAAAATGTACCTCGTAGAAAAAGAGCTCGTAAGACAAGCTGCCAAATGGATCGAGCAATTAGTAGGCTGGCCAAAAATGATCCAAAAATAAGCTCCACAGAGATACAACGCCAACTTTCGTTTCCATTCAATGTCCCGATAGGCCCACGCACAATCAGAAGAAGATTGGTGGAAGTTGGGTTACATGGTCGTGTTTCTCGAAAGAAACCATTAGTAACCGCAAGGCAACGTAGACTAAGAATAGAGTTCGCAAGATCACACGCCAACTGGACAACAAACGAATGGAAGTACATAGTGTGGAGTGACGAAACTAAAATAAATAGGATGGGCCAAGATGGTGCACGATATGTCCGAAGGCCAAAAGGAACAGCGTTCCACCCGTAATATGTTTTGCCAGTAATTAAGCATGGAGGCGGCTCGCTTAACGTTTGGGGTTGTTTCTCGTGGTGTGGAGTTGGCCCAATCCATCGAATCGATGGGACGCTGACAGCCGTTAAGTACATTGACATTCTTAAGGAACGATTAGTGGATTGGGCCGATGAAAACATGCCAGTGATATGGAAGTTTCAGCAAGATAACGACCCCAAGCACACTGCTGGAATAACAAAACAGTTCTTTAGGGATCATTCCATAACAGTTCTTGATTGGGCATCATCAAGTGCAGACCTTAATCCGATAGAGCATCTTTGGGCGGATGTAAAGAAAGCAGTTGCTCTCAAAAATAACCCCAACAATGACGTTCTTTTTACGAATATCGAAGCTGCTTGGAAGGCTATACCCGTAGAGCGGTGCAGGCGGCTTATCACATCAATGGAACGAAGATGTCGCGAAGTTTTAAAGCAAAAGGGTTTTGCAACAAGGTATTAATGGTAAATTTTAGGTAAATGATATTATAAAGTTATAAAATGTATAATAAGATATGATTTTTCTCTTTGTTTCTAATTAGTTGTCCACCTACAAAAGCTGTATTTTTCGCAGAAACTGCCATATGAAATAACTGTTATGTTTGAGAAACATTGTTTAAATTTTAAAATAATCTATTAAAAAAAAATAATCTTTTCACAAAAAAAAAAAAAAAACAAAAAATAAAGTAAATACCTAGAGATACTGCTTTAAAAGTGAATTCAACTTGTGTTTCTAATTAGCTGTCCACAGCTGTATTTGTAAACTTTGTCGAGATCTGATAAAAAATTATTTGATTTGAAATACCTACCTTATTTTATCTTAAGTTTTTTTTTAATAATTTATTTATTAAATTTATCAAAATGTGGTAAATGTGCAGTGATTTGAAATAATATTTTATGTTTTAATATTAAGGTTTCTTTTAATAATTTATTTATGAAATTAATCAATATGTGATAAATACATACATATAATGTATGTGAAATACTATTTTTGTAGTCTTAAGTTTCCTTAATAGGTAATATTTATTAAATACGTGCTGTGAATAAAAGTTTTATGTTTTAGTTGTATGGTTTTCTTTTGTTACATTAAACCTAATAGGTATTTGTCGCATATTAAGCTTTGGTAAGCTAAGCACATAATTGGTAGGTTTTTAAAAAAATATTTGGTAACTTTTTTTTGGAGGGAGCGGCAACCTTGTGTTACGCATGTGGTAAAGCTTTTCCTTATTTTTTTATATTAGTGATAGCGTATGAGCACAAATAATCATATACAGATGTCTCATCCCCATACAAAAAAATGTCCTAAGAAATTTTATTAGCCGACAAAATATCAGCTGACAAAACTACAAAAATCAAAAAATTCAAAGTTCAAATGAAGAGAGACCAAAAGAAGAAACTGACAAAATGTAAAGCTTTTCAATGAATTTCTCCGTCTCATAAGAATGTGGCACAAAAAATATCACGCATCCCTTTTTCTCTAATTGTTATTTTTGTTGATTCACTTCTTTTCCGCCATATGTTTATTTATATTCTTTTTTCCTCCTTTTTAAAACCAAACACTGTACACCATTCAATTTCTTTGTATCAAAACGAGTACACTGTTTGATTTCTTTCATAGGCTTGAAAGCTTAAACCAAATAGAACAGAACAAGCCTAACACACCGAATACACCGAATACAATATTTGGTGGCGCTCTCCTAAGGTTGACTTCTCTCGTTTGAAGAGACAAAGATTGAGAGATCTGAAGAATTTAAATTTTTTTTCTCATACTCATAGACTGGTGATGGACAAGGACAACCTTTCTATTTGTCACTCTTACATTCTTTAGTGATTGAAAATCGGCTTGGTGTATTCGTTGTGTTCGATGTACACTCGCTGTATTCGGTGCATTCGGTGCATTTGAGAAAAAACCAAATAGTGTATTCGTTATGACCAAATACACGATTCTATTGTTTTGGTATGTTGTGATGATTCATTTGTTCTGTTTTGAAAAAAGTGAGAGCAGCAAGTAGTGTTTTTGCAAAAATATAGAATGGCTTGGTATTCAAGCCACTCGTTGCAGATGTCTAATTGATACATTGCCTTTTTTTAAGGAAATAATTATTTTAAGGTGAAAGAACTATGGAACAGTAGGTCAATAAAAAATATGTCCTTAAATCAAAAAGGAAAAAAAGAATATTCAGGGATAAAATTGTGTTACTGTGGCAACTCCAGTATAGAGATCTTTTCCTATTGAAGAATATTTCTTTTTCTTGATAGAAAAAAATGTTTTCTGTTTATTTGTATTTCTTCTATTGTCTGGGATCTTGGGATGCATTGTTTTTGTATCACTAGTCGGGTTGGTAGTTTTTGCAGATGTGTACATTGTAGATATATATTTCTTATTGGGATGTACGAGTATGTAACTGCATAATGAAAATAAGAATTGCAATCTTTTGGTTCTCATTTAGTAAGTTTTTTTTTCATTTTTAAGCAAAACGTCCTAGCTCATAATGTTAAATATCGCGTACATAGGCATGTTCATTTGCACACAAGAAGAAAATATCTAATTTGAAGTCAATTGGTACGTGGGTGGATTATACATCATTCGTTTTCAACCACAACAAGCTAACCACTGACCTACAAATAGTAATCACTAGGTACCTAGATATTTAAAAATAATTGCAGATAAACTAAAAAAAATCAAAGTTAATAAATAAAAAAAATGTAAAGCAGGTACCTAACTGATTATTTCTCTATTTAAAAATATACCTACCGACTTACAGGAAAATAAAATTCGTTTTATGTATATTCATTCATTTTAACAAAATTTATTCCTAGGAACCAAAATTTTTCAAATATTCATTCCAGAATGAAAAATCTGTCCTAGCCTACAAAGTCAAACCAACCAATTCACAATATATGTGTTTTACATATGTACATTGTACATGTGTGTATTTCAACACATTCAATTGCTTCTCCTTTTATTTTTTCTCAAATCTGAGACGACCTTACAAATTATAGATGCAAATACAACAACAAAAGCATAATAAAAAAATATAGTTTGAAAAAAACTAAAAAACACGCTTTTAAAACCCATCATACTAAAAAAGCGGAAAATAATTTTTAATATAAGCTGAACACAATAATGAACTAAAAATACAACTATTTCATTGAAGGAAACTGTTGATTGATACATAGGTACATCATTATTGTGGGTGATTTACTTTTTTTTTAATCATTCAATACAATTTTAATAAGTTCTCAATGAATTCATCTTCTATAATTTGTTTTTAGTTACATAATACATAATGTGTACACAAGTACGTTTTAATTCCTTAAACAAAAAAGAGGCTGGGTGCGACCCACACTAAAAACTTCCCATTATGCATAATTTGAACACTTGGCGATCCTGATAATAATTGATTAACTTTTGATGTTAGTTGATAACAATTTTATTAACATATAAAATCTGAGATATATTGAATCTGAAAACAATATTTTGTATTTATTGTGAGAATTTCAATTTGATATTCGTCAATATTTTACCATTTTTTAGGTATTGACAAATGCATTACGAGTAGGTTGAATATAAAATACGTTTAAAGTCAATATCATTCCTTGTTGGGATGATATTTAAGCGGAAAAACAATTAATGACACTTTTCTGTAAATTTCAGTTTAAGTTTTTTATTTTAGCAAAAAATAACTGTCATTTCGACATTTGTCAAAAATATACCATAAGTTGACAATTCTATTATGCACAATATAAAATAAATTAGAAGTTAAAATGATTTATCACTCTGGACATATTGAAGTCAAGAAACTACTTTTGACATTTTTCGAACGTACATACGTACGAACGTACATACGTACGAACGTACGTACACACACACACAGACATCTCTCTACAAATGAGGAATTTAGATTCTAGGAACCATAAAACGTCCAGATTTGTCAAAAATTTCAATTTGACAAATCGGACCGATTACAATAACTCCCTATGGGAAGGTAATAAATCGTAACACATGTAAAAAATGAATTCCAACCGATTATAAAATTGTTCAAATACACTAACACAATGTATTAAAACTAGTCCCCAGTAATTATGCATTAATTGCCATCAATGAACATTTTAAAAAATTTATCAATATAAAAAAATAAAACTCTTAAAATCACCTAAGACATTTTTTCGCTAATCATATTTCATTTCGGTACCAACCTATGTATGTATGTGTATCAACATTTAAATTGTCTACATTTTATTCATTCAAAAAGACTATACTTTGTCTCCTAAAAATTGTCAGTACAGGGAAGATAGGATGTTTGCCTTTCATTCGCACTATTTTCTTTTTTAATAAGTCTTTTTCATTTGAAAGCTCTTTCAAGCTCTTTCAGAGTTGACTACTGCGAACAATGAAATGGCAAACATTTAAAGAAAACTTGTTGAGGGTTACCTTCGTTTAATATTGAAATTCTTTTTTTATTTATAATAATGAAATAATATTTATCTTTGCCACACCACTAAGAGGTAACATAAAAGGCGCGTTTTTGAAGGGTATCCCCAGTAGGCGTAATCCCTTTTAAATAAATAACAAGTGGAAAATAAACATGTATTCTTACATATTAATGTAACAAAAAATAAAATTAACAATCATAACATAAAAGATAAAACAATATCACAAAAATACACATCAATAAACCGACCACACGGTAATAATCATTTTCTCTGCAGAAAAGAGCTTATACTTTTATAACTGCATTTAAACGGATTTCCCGCACAGTGCAATGCAAAATGTTCAACACCAAGTAAACACTTTCTGCTTAAGAACTTTTTTAAAAGCCCTAAAAAGAAAAGCTCGTGAACAGCAACCATAGGAAGAACGACGATACAAGTTACCTACATTGCTAAGGCAACACTGCATATCATAAATATAAATATAACATGAGGGTTGAAATGCCATAGACTATACTCAGTGATAAAGTGATCAGTTCACACTCAGATGTGTGGCAGAATAGTCGTGGGGGAGTTGCGTCAGATTAAATGAGAAATTCAGTGGCGGGTAGTAACAATTTTGTTTCGACTTTTTTCAAGTCAGTATAGTGTGAAAATAGGGCGAGCTACTGCTTCAGAAAAAGCTCTCCCATAAGGCCTGTACTGACAATTTTTAGGAGACAAAGTATAGGAAATATTTTGACCTGACCACTTCTGCATTCGTATTTTTTACGTATGTAGGTACCTACTTATTTTAAGTAGAAAGATCGCTACCAACTTTTTAAGTTAACCTACCCAAAAGCCCTACCTACTTAAACTTATGAAATACCTACATGCAAATGTATGTACATATGTTTGCATGTATTTACATGCATATGTACAGAGGTACCTACTCGTAACTATTTTTTTGTATTGTTAACCCTCTACTGCATGAATTATTGTTTATACAGAAAAAAATTAAAAGACTTTACAAATAGCTTCTTTGGGATGTTTTAAGACATCTTTTATTAAAAAATCAGATAAAATTATAGCAATAAGGGTTAGGTATAAAACAAATACATATTTCATATGAGGAATGAGATTGACCATGACTATCCTCCATAACAATTACGCGGATTTTTCTAACCAAAAACAAAATACCTAGTCTAAAACAATAATGCACATCACAAGAAGAGATTACAAAACAAAATGTGTAGGTAGTTTTATAATCCCTTGCTGCATACGAAGCCAAATATGGCTTACAAAGTCTTATCACTTAAACGACTAACATAATAGGTATTTTTTTTATTAAAAATTTTTTTGGTGGCAAAGACAAATAGGTATCATATATTTTTTTTGTCACTTAACTCACCTTTCAATAAAGTTATAATTTTTTAGAATTAGAAAATTTTTCTGACCTACAAATAGCAATGATGGATAAACTAAAAAAAATCAAAATTAATAAATAAAAAAAATTTAAAGCAGATACCTACCGATTATTTTTCTATTTAAAAATATACCTACCGACTTACAGGAAAATAAAATTCGTATATGTATATTCATTCATTTTAACAAAATTAATTCCTAGGAACCAAAGTAGGTAAAATCTTTCAAATATTCATTCCAGAATGCAAAATCCTACAAAGTCAAACCAACCAATTCACAATATATGTATTATACATACATGTGTGTAAATCAACACATTCAATCTTCTCCTTTTATTTTGTCTCAAATCTGAGACGACCTTACAAATTATAGACGCAAATACAACAACAAAAGCATAATAAAAAAACCATCACTTGTCTTGCCTTGGTCGTAGCACAAAGAAAAATATACCTGGGATGGAAGACTATTCAAAAATCAAGCAACGAATAGACAAACAAAAACAAATAATCTCGAAAGGGGTAAAAAGAATAGAAAAGAGTGACAGAGAGTAGAGCAACAAAATATTTCAGAAAGAGCTTTGATTTTGTAGGAAAAGATCTTATTTAAAGCTTTTAAAAATAAAGCTTTTTTCATTTCATAGGTCATTCTTCTCCATAAGCGTGAGACATCTGTATATGATTATTTGTGATTATAACTTTATTGAAAGGTGAGTTAAAATATATGGATATTTGCCTTTCCCACAAAAAAATTTTTAATAAAAAAAATATTATGTTGGTCGTTTGAGTGATAAGACTTTGTAAGCCATATTTGGCTTCGTATGCAGCAAGGGATTATAAAACTACCTACATATTTTCTTTTGTAATCTATTCTTGTGATGTGCATTATTGTTTTAGAATATTTTTTTTTTGGTTAGAAAAATAGGTAATTTTTATGGAGGATAGTCATTGGTCAATCCCCTTCCTCATATGAAATACATATGTATTTGTTTTATACCTAACCCTTATTGCTATAATTTTATCTGATTTTTTAATAAAAGATGTCTTAAAACATCCCAAAGAAGCTATTTGTAAAGTCTTTTAATTTTTTTCTGTATAAACAATAATTCATGCAGTAGAGGGTTAACAATACAAAAAAATAGTTACGAGTAGGTACCTCTGTACATATGCATGTAAATACATGCAAACATATGTAAATACATTTGTATGTAGGTATTTCATACGTTATAAGTAGGTAGGGCTTTTGGGTAGGTTAACTTAAAAAAGTTGGTAGCGATCTTGCTACTAAAAATAAGTAGGTACCTACATACGTAAAAAATACGAATGCAGAAGTGGTCAGGTCAAAATATTTCCTAGTCTTTTTGAATGAATAAAATGTAGACAATTTAAATGTTGATACACATACATAGGTTGGTACCGAAATGAAATATGATTAGCGAAAAAATGTCTTAATGCATAATTACTGGGGACTAGTTTTAATACATTGTGTTAGTGTATTTGAACAATTTTATAATCGGTTGGAATTCATTTTTTACATGTGTTAAGATTTATTTGTTTTAAGGAATTAAAACGTGCTTATGTACACATTATGTATTATGTAACTACAAACAAATTATAGAAGATGAATTCATTAAGAACTTATTAAATTGTATTTTAGATGTGTAATGGTTGTTAAAATATAATTTTACATCCAATAATGAAAACGAATGATTAAAAAAAACTAAATCACCCACAATAATGATGTACCTATGTATCAATCAACAGTTTCCTTCAATGAAATAGTTTCCAGGGGACACGAACGTGGACGTGGCAGAAACTTTGTTTTTCACTACCTCAGCTCAACATGTGTAACCCATCTACATACCAATTGACTTTAAATTAGATATTTTCTTCTTGTGTGCAAATTAGCATGCCTACGCGATATTTAACATTATGAGCTAGGACGTTTTGCTTAAAAATGAAAAAAAAATCTTACTAAATCAGAACCAAAAGATTGCAATTCTTTTTTTCAATATGCAGTTACATACTCGTACATCCCAATAAGAAATATGTATCTACAATTTACACATCTGCAAAAAACCGAACCCCCACTATATAGTGATACAAACACAATACATCCCAAGATCCCAGACAATAGAAGAAATACAAATAAACAGAAAACATTTTTTTTATCAAGAAAAAGAAATATTTTTCAATAGGAAAAGATCTCTGTACTGGAGTTGCCACAGTAACAATTTTATCCCTGAATATTCTTTTTTTCCCTTTTGATTTAAGGACATGTTTTTTATTGACCTACTGTTCCATAGTTCTTTCACCTTAAAATAATTATTTCCTTAAAAAAAGGCAATGTATCAAATTGTAAAGTTTAATAAACCTATTTACATTTTGTTTTGAAAATACTAAAAGGACTTATTTTTTTTCGTGAGAAATTCATATTTAACTTGCCCTGAGGCAACACTGCTTTCTGCAATCCAAATTATCAACTTCCAAAATCCTTCCCCACATTGACGTAGATAGATACCTACAAAATGCAATAGAAGTAGAATTATCCAGCCAAGCAGGCGCCTGCCAAAGAATGTATACAGGAATACAACAACAATATGCACACAAGAAAAGGAGGAAAAAAAGAATAGAAATAAACATATCTCGGAAAAGAAGTGAATCAACAAAAATAACAATGAGAGAAAAAGGGATGTGTGATATTTTTTGTGCCACATTCTTATGAGACGGAGAAATTCATTGAAAAGCTTTACATTTTGTCAGTTTCTTCTTTTGGTCTCTCTTCATTTGAACTTTGAAAGTTGTCGCTCTCAATTTTTTGATTTTTGTAGTTTTGTCTGCTGATATTTTGTCGGCTAATAAAATTTCTTAGGACATTTTTTTGTATGGGGATGAGACATCTGTATATGATTATTTGTGCTAATATAATCGTGTTAAGAAACCATCACTTGTCTTGCCTTGGTGGTAGCACAAAGAAAAATATACCTGGGATGGAAGAGTATACAAAAGCAAGCAACGAATCCACAAACAAAAACAAATAATCTCGAAAGGGGTAAAACGAATAGAAAAGAGTGGCAGAGAGTAGAGAAACAAAATATTTCGGAATGAGCTTTGATTTTTTAGGAAAAGATCTTATTTAAAGCTTTTAAAAATAAAGCTTTTTTCATTTCATAGGTCATTCTTCTCCATAAGCGTGAGACATCTGTATATGATTATTTGTGGTATGAGCAACAAAAACTTAAGGCTGGGTGTCCCAAATCGGCAAACTCAAACTTCATGTAAATGACTTTATTTGTGTTAGTGTCCTTTTTAACACGCTTATATTAGCCTCACTTGTTTGTATGTATGTATGTATGTATGTATGTATGTATGTATGTATGTATGTATGTATGTAATGTATGTATGTATGTATGTAACCGACACCTTTACACTCGATTTTGTACACATATCAAGAACCGGTGGCAAAACAATAATTTCATAAGTTTATCTCAATATCCTTATCAGGATTACCAGGATTAAATATTTTAATCCCACAGCTCCTACTTTTTCCTGATTTTATTATGCGCTTATAAATATTAATAGACTCTTTATTTAAGTGCTGCGGTGGATCAGTTGGTTAAAGCGCGGTCTCGTTTCAGTTTGAGCGTCAAGGGTCGTGGGATCAAATCCTAGCTATGGGTGACTTTTTTTTAAATTAAAATTACGAGATTTTAAATAATAAATAAATAATTCCAATTTCATTTACAATTTCAATCAACTAAATGGGTCAATGAAATGTTTCAATGTTTTCTTAAATCACAAAATAAATACAGTTTAAAAAAAACTAAAAAACACGCTTTTAAAGCACGTTAAACTAAAAAGTTAAAAATAAATATAGTTTGAAAAAAACTAAAAAACACGCTCTTAAAACCCATCATACTAAAAAAGCGGAAAATAATTTTTAATATAAGCTGAAAACAAAAATGAACTAAAAATACAAGTGTTATTGTGAATAAGCGTGGGGCGCTCGATATATGAAAAAAAAATATGGCCAATGCGCCCAACGCTTTTTCACAATAACACTTGTATTTTTAGTTCATTATTGTTTTCAGCTTATATTAAAAATTATTTTCCGCTTTTTTAGTATGATGGGTTTTAAAAGCGTGTTTTTTAGTTTTTTTCAAACTACATATATTTATTTTGTCATGAATTTCATGGCATCGCCATATGTGGCCAGAGGAATTTTGTTCTTGTTTGGACGTACACTTGCTCTAGTCAACTCATTGCCAAAAAAACTAACTCAACTCATTGCCACAAAAAATAACTACAAAATTGAAGTTTGTTTCACTCTCAGAATTACTATATTATACATTTAAAAATTATAATAATGTAGTGTAGTAGCCCTGTTTATTGAGAATGCATTAATTTTTATTTCAATCAATTAGCATTCGAAATGTAAACGTTATCGCTTTATTTGTAACATTCCAGCCGTTTTTTTTGGCTGGCCACCCAGCCTTAAAACGAAGTTCTTTGATTAGAGTTCGAGTGAAAGTCGGGCGCACAACTTCGCCAGAGGAGAAGAAAAGGGTGAGTCCAAATTTTTGTATGATTTATGTTCGATTGAGGACTAACTTTACTGCTTGTATGAGTAAGAATTGGTGCAGTGCAGAGCTTTTTTGTTTATGTTGAGTAAAGTCAGTTGACCAAAGAAAACTTAAATCTACTTTAATATCAAGTGGACAGAAGATTGTCAGACTTTTGCACTGACGCTGTTATACAGTGTTTAAACACAAAGTTTTTTTATAATTTTACCTGTTGTTGAGTGATGTCGATAGGAATTATGTTCATATCTTAAAGATTTTTTGTTTTACATAATAATATAAATTAATTACACTTGGTATGACTTACGGGCAACCATACAAATGTACCATAAAATAGATCCCTGTTTTGACATTTTTTTTAGTGAACTTTCAAAATTTAAAGCTCTACGTGAGTGTAAATTTTGAAGGGTCATTGAACCTTCTTTATTTTTTTTTTGAACTTTAAGCTATTTCTGTAAAGCAATTTAAGATAATTTTAACAATAAATAATAATAATTAAAGACAATAATGATTATTTTTCCTTTTCATGAATTATGATATTTTATATTTTAATTAAATAAAGAATTATGGATATATTTTTGAATTCATGGTATTTTTGCTTAACAGGATGTTAAGAGAGTAAGTTTTACAAAGTGAGCTTGAGAAAGGGTAATGATGAGGGGTAACTTAGTCGGCAGACATTTGAGTCAGGGTTGAAGCAGTCTGACTTCCATTTAGGGGTTGCCACAAAGAGTATTTTAGTGGAGTGGTAACCAAGGAGTATCTATCATATGTAGATTACAATGGGAGGGCCACTATAAGAAACTGAAGTCATCCATGGTTCCACAAATGAAGATGAGGTTAATACATTCAGTGACATTATTAGCAGCTTTTCTTCCTTTTTTTCCCCCTTTTTTATAGTATTAGGCACGTTAAAAGGTACACGGCCGGCGGCGGTTCAGTGGCGATTGCAAGATATCACCCCTCCGACGAGCTAGTTTAATTGGCATTCGCTAGCATGCCTACCTTCCTATCCTTCCCTAAGGATATCTAAGGGAATGCATAAAAACATACATGCCGTGATGCTAGGAACAGCAATTCCATTACAAAATTTACTTACTGTTTTAGTATATAATTTAAATACTTATATTAATTGTTAATTACTTCATTACATAAATACAATGTTTGATGTTTTTTTATTTTCCGGTAGCAAAATATGTATATTGGTTTTGTGGAGTTCCAACTTGAGGTAAACCAATATATGTGTACATAACTGCCCATGCGAAAAACACTCCTTTCTTAGATCAATGATTACCAGAGAAAATTTCTGCCCCTGAGCCTTATTTATTGTAAGGGCAAATGACACCTTCACTGGAAACTGAAACCTTTTGAAAAAGATGAGCAGGTCCGTTGTCCCACTGCTGGCCCGGTTAGTATGTTTGCTACAATTAAATTGTTGCGCAACTCTTTTATTAACAGCCTCGTGCCATTACACAAATTTGGAGGGCTTAAATTTCTTCCATGAGCTCGTGAGGAGGCAGGCCAGAAAAGTTCAAAGAATTTAAAAATTCTTGAGGATGGTGTATTGTAGGGTTACCATATATGTTTAGATGAAACTAGTACTCCAGTTTCAAAAACCCAGACTTTCCCGGACAAATGAGTTTTGAAAAAAGAGTACAAAAGGAGGACAGAATAAACACATTTTTAGTATAAAAGGAAGCATTAAAATAAGAATTAAGTAGAAAAATCACATTTTTAAGATAAAAAACATGTGTGATGTGTAAAAAAGGCATGTGTCCAACAACAAGCATATTTTATTGACAAAAAGTATGCAATACACCATTTTGCAGTTATGTAGCTACATACATACATACATACAAACATACACACATACATACATACATACATACATACATAATGAAAACAAATTTAAGTTCACAATACATGTTCACTCAAGAAGTGAATGACTGACAAGATAAATTCTTTTTGACAGAAATGACAGATTAAAAGATCTATTTGTTGCTGTCAAATTGAAATGTTTGAAAAATCTGGACATTTTTATTTCCCTAGAATCTAAATCCGTCATTTCAAGAGAGATGTCTGTGTTTAGGATAAATTTGGGAAAATGTGCAAACCTACCGTTTTTTATAAAAAAACTAAAAAAGAAATTTGTTTGTGGCTCAAATATTTAATGAATGAAAAATGATATTATCATCAAAATAATTTTCTGCTATGTTATATAATATTTTTGACATCTGGGAAAATTATGGACAGGAAAATCAATTGCCGTTATTGAACAAAAAAACAAACAACTAAAAATGTCAAAAATAGATTTTCGACATGAATATCTCGACAGTGTATGAATTTTTTACTTATTGTTATCAGGTACTTAGGGTAAATTAATTATTTTTTATACTTGTTACATCTGTTGACAAATGGTTAAATTTAAACAAATTTTTATAACAAACAAAAATTAAATTTCTTCTAAAAATTACTATAAATTTTTTTTCTCTTATATCTCGAGAGCGGGTAAGGAAATTGTCTTTAAACTTGTTTAATGTTATTCATGCTACTACTTTTAATTTATTGTACACTTTTAACAAATATCAAATTGAGAGTATTTAAAAAAATTTGTTTTTTTACTATCATATCCCCAGAAATTTCATATGTCTGATAACTTTGTTGTTAGTAAGATTGTGATCAATCAGCATCAAAATTCAATCGATTAATAGCAAGAATAATTTGATAACACCGTTTTTACAAAAGTTCATTCATAAGAATAAACACCTGAAACCTTTTCTTTGATTTCTTCAATAAATGGTAACTTTTTAAAGTACATATAATATGGGAAGTAATTAGTATTCAAGCCAGCCTCTTTTTTTCCTTATGTATTTGATAGTTTCGCTTACTTTATTTAAATGATAAATGATAAAAGTAAAAAGTACAATCCTGGACAATTAACAAAAACTATCCCGGACGTTCCCCACACAGTGAAAAAAGATTACATATCCATTATCCGGGATGGCAACCCTAGTATATTATGTCGCGCCTAAAAGTATGCCCGAGAATGTCCCCTTACCTTATAGAACTCACGCATGCCTGTAAAGCACCACATTTTGCCCGCTTTTCGCTGACTTGATTTGCATATACATTTATTTTCCACTTATTTTTTTGTTGAACCATAATAAAATATGGCCTATATCACTCCTGAATATATACATATATATATCTTTTTGTTAGTGAAAGAATTTTTATGATCGGATCAGTATTTCCGAAGATTACTCCCTGCAAACAAACAAACACCCTTATTACGGTTGTCAAAGATCAATACGATATTTGATATTTATCAATAAAATTAATGAATCGGTATTATCGTTGTCAAAAATCAAATTTTTTGATAAATTGTGAACGCTTTTCAGAAATTAGATCTATTGTGAATGATTTAAATTGACAGTCTTGGTATTATGGTTGTCAAAATGTTTGTTGATTATAAAATTTTCAGTCAATCACAAATTCCTTGTTGATAAAATATTTTACGGATCGCGAAAGCCAAAAGCATGTCTACTATAAAACTATTTTTCGGTGAAAATGAAATTGAAGACGAAAATACTTTGGAGCAAGCAAAGATTCGAAGAAAATTACGCGATTCTTCAAATCCCATGGATTTGGCTGAACACATGTATGTAGATAAAAGATCTTTTTTAATTACATTACAAAAACTAATTTGGCTCGCTTCTAGATTCATTCAAAACTGTAGACTTTCGAAAGAAGCCTTCCTTAATGTATTTTTAGATATCAACGACAAGTTAAAGCCAACGAAAAAGCAACAATTCATCCCAAGCATACTAAAATTTGCAGCTGTCTTAAGTAAATAGGCACTATTCACAATAGATTTTTTATCTTTGTTCACAATGGATCAAAAAATGATCAACTCGGGTTCATAATACCGATGCATCAATTGATTGACAAAATATTTCAATTGTCAATTAATTGACCTTTGACAACGGTAATAAGGCTGAAAGTTAGAAACTTTACCTCTTTATGTATTAGTATAGACATATTACAATTATTTTCCCACCGGAAGTGCATGCATAGAAATAAGATATTGCGAGACATTGCAATTCCGCTGAAATGAAAAATAAATGAATGCTTGATTAAGATTTTAAAAAAATTGTACTTTAAGTTTGATCGAAATAATAAAGACGTCTGTAAGTAAGATAAATAAATTTCTTTTTTTTTATTTTTAGATATGAGAAAAACGTAAGTCACGTGTGGGATTATGTGAAATGTACATATACATACCATACAATGTATACGAATGTGTTTGGACTAAAACATACCCGACTTCAACTTAATACAATTTAAAAAAGAGGATGGGTGCGACCCACACTGATAACTTCCCATTATGCATACTTTGAAAACTTGTCATTCCTGATGTTAATCGATTTACTTTTGATGTTGTTTGATAACGTTTTAATTAACAGAAAATGATCACACTTAAGAAATTTATCGGGATATTGAAGTGGAAAAACAATATTTACTAATTTTTCTTAGAACTTTTTTTAGTTTTGTTAATTGTAAAAAAATGTCAATTTGATCTTCACCAACATTTTATCATTTAGGTATTAAGCATTTTATTGAAAATAAAATACATTTGAAGTCAATATCATTGTTTATTGGGAAGATATTTGGGCCGAATACAATTTTTTACACTTTTTGGTACAGTTTAGTTTATTTTTTTACAAAAAAAACTGTCAATTGAATTTCTTCCAAAATGTTACCAGATGTCGAAGACGTGTAGACGTCATTTCACATTGTAGAAAATTATTTTGAAAATAATATCAATTTTCCTTCACTGTATATTTGAGCTACTACTAGTGGCGAAGCGGCGATATAAGTCGATTATTTCCGACTGACCATTTGAAAATTAAATCCTTAAAACATTTTTTTTTAATCGCTTCTGGCGACATGAATATAATTTAATCCCACACTTGCACACGCTGTCAACATTACTTTAACAACTTTGCTTTCAATTTTACTCTATGCACAATGTATACACATGTCTGCTTTTCAACTTACTCATTAACAAGCACAAAACTATACCAGCAACATAATAACCCGAAATATGTCGGGTTACAAAACATATCCCTGGATAGAACAAATCTGTTCTCTTTCATCTTTCATCGACTTATTTTTTGGTGAATTTGTGTGTATCCCCATGCTTTTTGAGGGGATAGTACGATAACTTGGCCGCCAAGAAAAAGTAACGGTTCTTGGTTCTTGGACATAAATTCATATAGTTTTCAGATTTTGATTAAGAATTAATTAGAACAACATGTTGTAAGTTAAAAAAAATTAATACTTCATAAAAAATTTGGTAAATTACTCTTCAAAAGAATTTTTAGCTTTTTTTTGGCAAAATGTTGGTTTTAAAATCAGGTATTTAAAAAACTATAAACTTTTTTCGCTTGATTTAAAAACAGGCTGATAAAATAGAGTATACGCTTTAAAAAAATGTATCATACTTATTTGTCGGTATTCCCGTTATTTTTAAAAAAAATTGTTTTCCGTTCAAAGCATTTTTATTTTAAGTAGGAGCTGCCTAATCGGGGGGAGATAGACTCCACCTCCCATAGTAAAAAATGCTTGTATTAAGCCAATCTACCAAAAACCGTTATTTCATCTTGGCGGCCAAGTTATCGTACTCGTGCCCTTTTTGACCTGACCCAAGAGTCTAGCTGATGAATCATGTGTTGCATGTCAATGTTGCTTGAGGTCGTGGTGGGTTTCATAGAAACAAAAATAACTCGGTTTCCTTCGACTTATTTAAAAAAATGTGTGTCTGTGCATCTCCCAATCACTGCGCTGATGAATTAACATGTATCAGGCAGGTTGACGTTGAAGATGTTTCTGCTTATTTTATGAATGTATCCACTGGAGTGGATTCTGTGTCTCAAAGGTTAAGGTTGCACCTTCATTTGCCAGTAGCTTGAATATTAGCTTTAATTTATTTTTGGCAGAAAGTCCAGAAAATAACTGCAACTTTCATAAAGTAGAACAATTGACCCTAATAAATGTGGAGGTCGCAATCAGAATTATTCTTATTTAAAAATTCAAATTACAAGCAGAACGCAATGAACATTTAAATTGATTTTGTATTCGGTGTGCAATTGAATATTGAACATTTATATTTGAATGCTTGAAACTTAAAGTGTGTTTTTTGTTAGAAAACTTTAGTAATTTGATTAATTTATATTTATAATATAAGACTTTAAGTTAATTAAAATGAATAGGTAGCTTTCAACATTATAAATATAGGAAAATCTTATAACTATAACTATCTTATAACTCTTATAACTATTTGATATTCCTTTAGGACTGCAAGCTAATATCATTTCGGAATAAACATAATATTTATTTATTATAATTTTGATTTAAAAGAATAATTCTTATATGTAGGTTTACAGTCTACTGCCTGTATTTCAGCGATTTAGTCTAATTTATTGTAATGAATTATATATTGAAACAATGAATATTTTCAATAAATCACAAAGATATTGATATCTATATTATATCATTATATTTTTATTTGGAACTTGAGTTTGAACTTCTTAAGAGTCAGCTTAGCTTGATACGCAGATACACATTACACGAAATTATTTCAAGTTAACATTTGGAATTTAATATTTTTTTCCGACTTACCTTTTGAAATTATTCACGCCTCGCCACTGGCTCCTACAATTTTAGTTTTTCAAGTTAAAAAACATAACTGTACGTTGAATTTTTTCCATATTTATACCAAATCTATATCACATTACATTGATAACAATTAAATTATTTGAAATCAATAGCATTATCCGTTCCTGAGATATTTGCGACCAAAATGTTCCCTGTTTTAAACTGACTATAACTTATCGAACAAATTTTAATTGGAGACGATATCTTTAGCCGTTCTTGAGATTGAGATACCTTGGACGAAAGAGAATCTCGAAAGTACGTACACACGCATACACAGACAACTCCCTAGAAATGGCGGATTTAGATTCTAGAAACCTTAAACACCAAGAAAAAATCAATTTGAAAAATCAGACCGATTACAATAACTCCCTATGAGAAGTTAAGAAGGTTATGAAAATTTAGTCGTTTGGCGACATATCGATAATGTACAGACATGTATGTACATATTTGTTGTAAGAATTTGTAAAAGAATCAAGTTTAGTGAAGGGAGCGTTTTAATATCGTTAGAATAACAAATAATACGAAGCCATATAGAAACTATAAAAGAATTGCATGGAAAATCGGAAAAGTAATAACTACATATATTTTTCTTTAACATTGAATTTCTGCATTAACTATTCTTTTTTTTAATTTAAAAAAACTGTAAAATAAAAATGTTTGGGGCCCAAATATAACATTAATGAAAAATGATTTATCTTAAATTCAATTTTTACTATGCGAAATGACGCTGGTCAAATTTTCCAAAATTAAAATTCTATCAAAATTAGGTAAAAAATGTGTTTCTATTTGAATATTTCGAAAACATTTTTAAGTCTAATATTTTTTATTTGTAAAATTGTTATAAATTAATGCTTAAAATAAATCGATTACATTATTATTAAAATTCAGTTTTAAGTGAAGACTGAAAGAGAACAACTTATACCTTTGCATTTGCATAATTGACGAGTTTATTATAACATAAAAACTTCAATAAATGTTAGGCTTTGAAAGTATAATGGGACGTTATAAGTGTGGGTTGAACAGATCCTCCTTTTATTAATTTTATTTCTACCTTCTTTTCCTTCTTGAATCCTAGTTTAATTAGCTTCTCATCCTTCAAGTTAAGTGATTTTCCCAAAGAATGTTTGTAAGGCGACGAGGAAATTATCTCCAACGAGGTGTAGGCTACATTAAACACACTGTGATTTTCTTTACTTTTTTGTATTTTCTACACATTTAATAAAGATTTTTATAAATTTGATATTGCACAAATTAATGAAATACATAACAGATTTTAATATTACAAAAAGTAACCAATTTAACAAAATATTCAATGTAAAAACACTTAACGGAACTTACCAAAATTACAACAAAAGTAAGAAGAATGAAAAAACCCGCGTATGTTTAACGACCGTTGAGCAACACACACCACGAAAGGCTGATACTTAGCAAGTTTGCACCTGTTCAAAATTTATTTATCTTATGTAAACCATAAAAAAAATTGTCATTTAAGCTGCATATAAAAAACACTATTTTTTTAATTTAAATATCAGAAGTAGAATTTATTAAACAATTTATACTCAGAAATTACGCAAGAAACATTTCAAAGGGAAAAATAATAGGGTAAAAACACATCCTTCCATAGATTTCGGATCCACTTAAAAGAATATTATGAAATCCAATTGGGGTGCACGCTGGTATGAATTAATTTTTTATTACTTTCCCAGCGATGAAAATTTAAAAGATCCTAAAAAGAATTATTTTAATGATTTTGTAATACATTTTTATTTTGTATTAAATAAAGTCAAAAATAAAATTATTCGAAATGAACTACCATTTTATTTGATACACATTATGATTTTATTTTTGTATAAATAAACAGAAAAATCAATACAATCTGTATATGATAACATGTCGGCTTTATATACTTCAATGCTAGAGAGAACAATCTATGTAAAAGGCTTGAACCATGATGACTTACCGGAGGGGCGAGCTGTTTTTGATTTGCATGATTTTTTACGAGCTTCATGACTTGTAGATGATTCACGTGATTCTGTTTGCATAGCTTCATCGGATTCATTAAGTTGAGTTTTTAAAGTCTTTTTGAGATTTAATAACTGTGAATAAAAATTGAGAATATTAATTTTTAATATGTCATACTTATATTTTATTTTATTTGAATACAAATTTAACTTTACTTAAAAACTGCACTGTTCGTAAAGCAGTAACATCGAACCTTCTGTGAAGAGCTTATACACCACTCGTAATTTTTTTTTTAACTGCAATATACACACTGTAATGCCTCTTTTAAATTAAAAGTGTTTATCAGACCTTATTCGATCTCAACAATCATACATACATTTATATCAACTTATCAAAACTATTACTGATGAACATTTGAATAAAATAGTGCAAGTTAGATAAAAGAAGCATAAACACATTTATGTATTTACAAAACCTCATACAAAAATGGAAATATGTTTCATACATAATTTAAGTTATAATTCAGTTCCCAAAAAAATTAGGACATTTAGAACAGATTAACCATTCTAATTTATAATAACTGTCATAAAAGGAAGCATTTAGTGATTTATTCAACGATTTGTTGTTCAAAACCATTTAAAAAAATACCTACTGGAAACATTGATATGGCCCTTTATGTATTTCAATTATTTAACTGCTGTAGAGTTAATGAGCTATTATCACTTTGACATTTATTATCTCTGCCACAAATTGAATTCGGCAATTACAATGGCCATCCCAACACATTGGAATCATAAATATTTAATCTACTTTTACATTATCTGTATGTAAATATATGTATCCTTGTTGTGAATTAAAACAATAGTTACTCCAGTTAAAATCACTACATACTAACTCTTTCCCAGTTGTTAGTTGTTTACCAATAAAATGAAAATGAATGTTTCAGGTCATCGAAAGGTTGACATTAATAATCATTGGTTCACATTTTTATGCCAATTTAAGTGCAATCCAAATATAACCAATTAAGTTATAATCTAAATGTCAGATTAGCATGATATAAAATATTAAAATATCATTTTATGGTCGTATATGCATTCTAAGGTGGACGGTAGAAGTAGTACAAGTCAAATTTTGGTCAAAATGAGTTCGACTGTAAAATTAATGGGGCATTTTTTTTTTCTATTTTTGAGTTCGGCGTACAAATAGAAACTTACAGTTTGATCCAAAAAAATATCAAAAATTCTACATTTTATAACGTTTTTTCGCTCTCCTGAAAAATTGCAATTTTTGGAATATACTACTTCTACTGCCCACCTTAGCATTTATAAATATGTTATATTTTTGGTATGTAAGTTTCCTCAAACAAAGTACTTTTCTTTAAATTCCCTTTTGTTTTTAATAAGTACAAAAAAAAAACAGTCTTCTCAATATAAACATACAAATTACTCACTTCTTTGTCGATGCACTCCTTTTTTCTTAAACGTTTAGCTTTTTCCGAGTTAGCACGATTTATTTGCTCTTCAATGCATTTGGAGATGGCATCACATGCATCTGACCATTCTTGTAGGGTATTAGCAATTTTGCTCGTGTAACCAGGTGGAATGTCCCTTCCCTGTGCAAAGTCAATTTCAAGAAACCTATTGTTTTGAAAAAGTTTTCCATGA
The DNA here is from genome assembly GCA_905146935.1 of Scaeva pyrastri. Lineage (NCBI taxonomy): Eukaryota > Metazoa > Arthropoda > Insecta > Diptera > Syrphidae > Scaeva > Scaeva pyrastri. The sequence goes on along the minus strand of LR989928.1, from coordinate 45,698,313 downwards.
ATAATATCTGTAATAAAAAACAACAACATTTCAATAAATTTCAACAAAACGGTAAAGATGTACGTACATACATATGAATATTTGTACAGCAAAAATATTTCTTATAATATAGCATGTACAAGCATACTTTGAAGAAATTTCAATTTAGGTAAGAAAATGAAGAGAAGGGACATATTTTAATAACGTGGAGAATAGATTTCCCAAGGGACCAGCAGCTTTAATGTGACACGAAATTTGGTTATTGCACGACTAAGTAATCTCGTTTAAATATTATCAACAAACTTATTTGTGCTGTGGTATATAAGAGGTGCAATTGTTTCCGTTAGAGAAGCTCACCTATCATTTTTAAAGTCCTCTTTTGAATAATATCCAGGAGACTCATTGGAAATGTTATAATATAACACGTGTCAATCTAATCTGCTTACTTGTAAAGCCAACGAAATGATTTAAGTGTCTAACCATTGTATATGAAAACTATATTACTCTCATGGTAGAGTGTTGTAGGGTAATCACATGCCGACTGGCGCTAGTGTCGCAGAGTAAAAAGGGATGCTTGCGTCAGCGGCTTAGCTTCTCCGACCGATTTTTTTATATTTTACTAAGGTTTTTTTTTTTTTTTTTGACTTGAACTTTTGTTATAAGATTCGGGGTAGTTCTTTTAACTTTGGAATTGAATGTTTTCAAGGTATGAATTTGTAAATGGAATCTTAAAGATTTCTGAAATGTTTTACTTTTATTTTAGGTATCTAGGTAAGGATTAAATTATTAAGGTAATTAAATTTCGGTTTGTAGGTAAATGGGAATCCCTACCTAATTATTAAGTACATATGTACATGCGCTTATGTAGGTTTCTATCGCAAATTTTTGTGCCTACCTTTTTCTTAATTCCAAAGCTAGGACGGTAGGTATCTAAATAATTAGAAAAATGATAGGTAATCCTGTATCTAGTGTGAAATCTGTAATATACGAAAGTAGATGCCTACACCCAAATATTCTTTCTATTTTCTTTATTTGGAACGTTCAATATTGGTTATTTTAAGGACACATAGCAAACCATACCCAATTTTTTTAAGGATTTTGTTTATTGTCCTGATTTCAAATAGTTCTTTTTTTGACTCTATGAAATCTCGAAAAACTTGATGCATCTATGCATGATTAAAAAAAAAAAGTTTTAGAGTCAAGTTCTTGATTTTTCATCCGAATAATAATTTAAGCTATAAGTTTTCGTTTTTAACACCATTTTTGGTTTTTAAAAAATATATTTATATATCTTTTTTGGACAACGTTTGGACGGATATTTTGGTTTCGCAAATACCTATCTCAGGAACAAAACATGTTATTGACTTCAAATAAATATTTATTCTATTCACTGGAAAATTTTCAACTTCTGTTATTTTTTTAAGGTAGACAAACTAAAAATAAATATTTGGCGCTCAAATATACAATGAAAGAAAAATTATATAATATTTAAAACTATTTTCTACTACATGAAATTATGTTTTTGACATCTGGTGAAAGTTTGAAAAAAATTCAATTGACAGTTTTTTTACGAAATATAAAAAAAAGTACAAAAAATTCTACCAAGAATTGGTAAACAATGTTTTTTAACTCGAATATCTCAAGAACGGGTAACGATATTTGACTTCATTTTTTTTTATTAATAAATATATGTAGAACTGTTAAAATATGGAATAATTTTGACAAATATCGATTTGGAAGTTCTTTTAAGAAAAATAGAAAAATAAAACCAAGATTAGGTTAAAAATGCAAAAGTTGTTTCTTGACTTGAATATGTCTAGACTGGTCAATCATTTTATTTTAAATTAATTTTATTGTTTAAACAGTTCAACTGTTAGAATATGGTACATTTTTGACATTTATCGAATTGACAGTTTTTTTTACAAAAAATAAGAAACTAAAACTAAAATTTACCAAAAAGTATTAAAAAACGTTTTTCGACTCAAATATCTTCACAAGCATGATATTGACTTCCAATGTATTTAATTTTCAGCATACATAATACAGTTGTCAATAAATTATAAAATGTTGACAAAAATCAAATTGACATTTTTTACAAAAAATAAAAAAACTACAAGAAGTTATAAGAAAAAATGGTATAAATGTCTCGAGAAATTTCTTAAGTCCTAGTCAAACAACATCAAAAGTAAATCGGTTAATATCAAGAACAAATCAAATAGGTACGTACTTTAAACAAAATTTAACAAATGTATTTATTTATTGTAACACCAAAACTTCAATAAGCCAAGTTTTCAAGTTATAATTGAAAGTTATCAGTGTATCACCCAGCCTCTTTTTTTATTAAAAAAAAAACCTGAAGATATATGTATGTATGTACCTACACAGAGTTATTGTGAACTTTTATTCAGGCTAGAGTTATCAAAAATCTTATTAATTACACAGGTCAACAAAAAAATATTTTTTTTGTTTCTTTGTTCAAATAGTGATTTTCTCAATCTTTGTATTGAAATATACATAATTATTTTTCTTTTTAGTTTAAACTTTGTTTTTTCACCGGTTACAATGATAAATGAATATTTGGAGAAAAACGCGTTTAAAGTTTCTTGTACTTTGTATTTATATGGAAACACGAAAACATATTTAGTTTTTTTATGGTGTTAGAATTCGAATATCTTTAAATTATTGTAGGAGATGATTTAGGTCTAAGGAAGTGAAAAATGCAAAACAAAATTTTTTGATTTCTTAAAAATTATATCCTGTAGTAGTACAATACTACAGTTTGGTACTTCTTTTAAATCCATAACAACAAACTTGTAGCTATAAAAACAAACATTTTCAGGTAAACGTTTTTTATAATTAATTAGTGATGTAGGAGGAACAAGAAAATCATACCATATCGTATATAATACATTGAAATAGCTACAACCTTCTTCGGTTGTCCCCTAGAAGGGCTTTGAAGAAGCTATCCGATCTCTCAACTTCAGCCGAAACGAGTGGAGCCCATCTAAAACTTTCAACATTATTCACTTCAATGTTTCCTGGAAGTTTGGAATCCATGTCGCCGTTTTTTAGAGAATTTATCTGCTCAATCGTTTTTAGCCCTGTGTTTCCATTGAAAACGGCAGTTAACTTCTTCAAAACTTCCTCTGCAATGGGCCCTTTTGCTTTTTTAAATTTTCTTCAATGTTTTTCAAAACAGGCAGCAATTTTCTTCAATGTTTTTCAAAACAGGCAGCACTTCGCCAATTGATGTTCCTTGATGAGAATATTGTTATATCAAATTCAGTTTCAAACAAACTTTCAGGTTGAGGTGGCAGTGGCAATTCAGGTTCCATATCCTTAAAAATAGCAATCCGAGATGGACTCTTCAGAAATACTTTTTTCAAGTTCGACACGAAGGCGTCAACTTTGGAGTAGTGACTGCGTTTGCTTTCACAAACTATGTTTACACCGTGAACGACGCAAGTTACGTGAACCATTTTCGAGTATAACCCTTGCAAAGCATTTTTTCGCAGAAAAACATTAATACATGCATAAATTCGAACATTTTCCATCATTTTTTTGTAAACTTGAAACTGTTCAAGATTTTTAACTAAAGATTCTCAAAGGTATGCGAAAATGATCGCATTTCTTTTAATGCTAAACCAATTATTAGATATTTTTTAACAAAATTTAGTACAAAAGGCAGAAAATGGCAACAAATGCGAAGAAAGTAAAAAAAAGCCAACTATGGTATAAAAAGGCAAAATAAAATACATACATATATTTGCAATCACCAGGAATTGAAACATGCTTGTCGAAAGTCGATTTCATCTTCCGTTTAACCAAAAAAAAGGCAAAGTTAGTTAAATTCTAACCCTGCTTATCAGTAAGGAAATTGATTTTTTTTTAAACTGGCTGTTGGAAAAATAAAAAAAAAGTTTTGCAAAATAGAAATACCTACATATGTAAAAGGAAAACTAAATGTTACCTATAACAATGAAAATTTTGGAATGACTTGGAATACATATAGTAGCTACATTTTTGACTTCAAGTCGACTGAAATGCAAAAATATGTAAATTAGTAAAATATTTTTATAAAAATTACTGGATGCATAATCCAGCTGAAATTGATGTCATAAAGACTACATGCCATGAAATGTAGGTAAGTATATATCTATGATTTGCAATAAAAACGATTTACTAAAATTAATGAAAAATGATCTTAAGACTTTTTTTAATTGGCAAACCTAGGCTAGGTACGTCACGGTTTCTGGCTTTTTTTGCCCATCATTTTTTAGGACATACAAGTTTTGAGTAAGGTAGGTTGGTATTTAACTAATTAAATGAAATCCACTAACATACCTACAAGTACATACATAAATAAGTAGGGACATATGTAAATGTTAAATAAGTAACCTAACTTTCCTACCTACCAAGTTTCTTTTCGAAATACCAAAGTCGATACCTACATACCTATCGCACCTCCTCCCCTGCAATTAATCAAAAGAATTAAAAATGCAAAATAAGGAGATAAGAAAGAAAAACTAGTCTAAAAAGCAACATTTAAAGTTCTTATTTTAATAAGATAAAAATATACCTACCATACCAACCTATGCAGATACATTAAAAAAACTCTTGGCAAGTATTTAAAAAAGAGCACATAATATTTAAACAATTTCTGTTTCTTAATATGAACATAATTTTGTTATACTTATCTACCTAGTTCATGATTTTCAATAAAATTATTTGTAAAAGATGAATAAGAATCTACATAATTTTGCCTAGCCATGATAACCATTCACATATTTAGCTTTATTTTGGATTTTTACGAAAATTTAAAACTCTTACAAACCTTTTTCATATTCCTAAACGCTCGGACTTAAAACATTATAATATGTAATTATATTTCCATACCTTTCTATCCCTACGTACATACATATGTACATACATACCATCCATCTGATCATCAACAACACAAAATTCATAAAAAATCAAACCAAACAGGAATACCTACCTACCAAAATTGTTTCTTTTTCACCTGCTTTTGTGTGTCTCGTCTGGTAAAGGACGACTACAGTAAGGCATACTCAACTAAAAAAAAAAAACAAACCTAAGTCTCCCAAAACGGCAAAATTTCCGTTTTTATTATTCTTTCTAACTCTCACAAAAATTGTACAGTCTTTCCTTGTCTCACTTCGATTTGAGTTTTTGAATTCTCGTCAGTTGCAAGTCTCACATCTGTAAATAATTTCTCCACGAGAGGTTCAACGAAAAATAACTAGATGCCGCTCTATTCGACATTCACAATGAGAGTACTATAGTTTTCATATACAATGGTCTAACATACTATACAGGGTGATGTGCATAAAATTCACGCTAAAGCTATAACTAGTTGGTAGGGTTCTGATGAGAAAAAATCTCTTTGCGTTTGGTAAGACGTAAGAGTGTCAATTATCAAAAAATAAAAAAGACGGAAAACTGAAAATTATTTAAAAACAATGGCAACAAATACTTTATTGGAAAGACATAAATCTATTCTTCAATTTTCATTTGAAATTAAGTTATTAAGAATAGTTTATGAAAAATTTATTTTCAAAATCGAAATTTTGAAAGAAAAAAATGTAAATATGATATGTCGTACCGTTACTCATATTGACGGCGGCGGTGGCGTCAGCAATTTTCCGCTGCGAATTGACACGGGTTAACACACAGTGGTTCATTTTGGATTTTGCACTGGCGTGCTTTTTTCAAAAAAAAATTCATCCAAATCGAATGTGCAGTACAGGGAAAATAGCACGTCTTTATCTCACTCTATCTTCAGAAGAATTCCCTTTAGTTATGTGAAAAAAAAATTTGTCAGCGTTACTGTAGTGCATATAATAAAATTGCGAAATCTCTCAAGAAAGGACAATAAGTCCCATGTAATATATATTATACACAAAATTATTTTTTTTCATGCCTCACAAGTCCATGTATCATTTATATGATACATAAACAAAATTCGGCTTCACTGTCTCCATTCAAACTGATTTAAAAACATGAATGAATTGAAAAAAGATGTTTTTTTTTTGTTTTCAATATTTATACATGGACATATGTATGTTAACTCCACTTTATCTCAAGAACGAATGGGGATATGGACTCCAATTAATTTTGTTCGACATTACAACTTCAAAAGAGTCAGAAACGACTTTCATAAAATTTAGTGGTTTTTAACTAGAGTAATTAATAAAATAAAGTCGGAAATTGTGGTTGGTCGCAAATATCTCAGAAACAAAAACGGCTATTGACTTCAAATAAATTGTATTCTATACATTATGATATAATACAGACCCGATATTAATTTAGAAGAAATTCAACGTAATCTTGTTTAATTTTTTTAAAAATAAAATACTAACCCAAATTTGTGGCTCAAATGTACCATCAATAAAAAGTGATATCAAACTATTAGTATATTAATTATTCACTATGCGAAATGACGTTTACGACATCTTTAATTGGAGTTTTCACACAAACAAATAAGAAATAAATCTACTGAAAATACCAAAAATTGCTTTTCTACTTTCATAGAGTGGGCAATAATTTTGATTTTAAACTTATTTTATGATAAACTTGATATAACTGTTAACATATTGAACATTAAAAAAAAGAACAAACTAACCGTTTTCTTACAAAAAATAAAAAAGATATTAAAGCATTTTCAAGATCGACCCGGTTAATCGAAAAAGAGTTTTTGGCACTTTTTAGTACTGTTTTTTTTTTTAATTTCATTGAAAGAAAACTGTTAATGTGATATTTAAAAAATTGAAAGTTGCTTCTACATTTTTTAGCTATGATCTGTTAAAGAAAATGTCATTGGGGTCGAAATCTCCATTTGTTTTTGAGATATTGTCGATGAAAAAATATATTTCGAACTTACGAAGGTACTTTAAGACACGTATACATACAAGACATCTCTGTAGAAAAAAACTAATTTAAACTCTTGCGAACTTAAAACGTGTATATTTGATAAAAATTTCAGTTTGGCAATTCGAACCGTTTAAAATCCGCGCTAGCGTGGCATCGAAGCAGATTGTCCGCAAGACTTAATTTGTCGGAGGTTTAAGTTGCTTTTGACGGATCTTATTTGAAAGAATAAATAAACCAAATTCTTTGGAACATTTTTCTCCACTCGGAAAAACAAATACACTAATATGTATATGAAAAATTTTACAAAAGAAATGCGTTTCAAAGCAATTCAACGGGTGCGTTAAATAAATGTCCAATCAGCTGTTCGATAAAATACCTTGAAGCTAAAATCCTCAAAATCTTCTTTTCGAAAGTTAATAAAATTGTTTTTCCAAAAAAAAACTTGCTGTTTTCTTTATCTCCAAAATTTCTTGCAATTTTGTTGAGAACCAGATTTAAACATTTATATGACAGTTCTTAAGCAATTTTTTTAGTAAAGAAAAATGCGTTTTTAAAAACAAATGTTTATTCATGAAAAATTTTTATTTTATGTATCATATTATGATACATGGGACTTATCGATCAAGTTTTTTTTTTTCTAAGAAAAATTAAATGGACTTATTGATATTTACATATCAATTGTAAGGGGACAGTGAAGCCAAATTCGAAAATGTATCACATATGATACATGGACTTGGAAGGCACGGTACAAGCTAAGATATTTGTATCAAATTTGATACATGGGACAGTGAAGTTGTTAATTTCACTTATACGATATGCACAGCACCAAAGTATCACATTTGTTATCTCAATGACTAGATGAATTCATTGAAGTTTTCACAAATTTTTCTTCGTGGAGTAATAGAGATTTCATCCATCTAGTCATGGCGCGTAAGGCAAAAACTTGATGATTTTATTTTTACACTAGTATAAAATTTTTCTCATACTTAGATAAAGAAGACAGATTTAGGTGTAAGTACTTACATATATGAAGGAATAAATTGATACCGATTCGTGTACTTATTTTATGGTTCTATCGGAATTAAATGTTATGATAAAAACCAAAAATATTTTAAAAGGAATTTAACACTTTATTTTTGATATTGAAGCCTGACATTTTAATTCAATATTATTTCAATAAAATATTATTATATTTGAGCACATATAAAACAAAATTTAGATCGATGCTATTATATCCCCTTCAAAAAAATAATAAAACTAAGAACCCTTGAAAAAAATATCAAAAGTTTTTTCATCAAAACAGGATTTTGATGGAATCGTTCAAACAATGAGGCTTAAAAAGGATCACAGGCAACATCTGAAGAACAAAAGATGCACAATAGATTTACCCTCATGCATACAAACATATTATGTATGTATGTACATTGTACATATAATATAAAGAGAAACTCATTCTATAACCACAGCCTTGTTAGCTTGCCTATTTAAAAACTTTATGATGATGAAGTCTACTTATGAACTTTATTCATGTATGTATGTACATATGTATGCATGTACATACATATATACATATTATACAATATACCTAACATAGTAGGTACAACAAAGACGTGCAGTAATTTAGAACATTGAGTATGTAGCTCTGTTAATAAGTAATTGGCTTCAAAGTTATACAGTATTATACTTCACAAATCAATATGTTGTGTTCATATTTTTTAAGTTTTAAAAGAGTAATTCTATATGAAAATGGGAGTACATTATGTATGTGTGTATATTTGAAAAAAAATGACTACGACTGAACATTGAATATATAAACTATTAACATCCAGTGATTTGCAGTATAAGGTTTTAAAAAATATAATCTTATAGTCCGAGAGCCGTCCGAACAAATTCTTCACTTATGAAGAATTCTGTCTACGGACAAACTTATTCAGGGAACTTTCGGTGGGAGAGGGCTACTTCCGGTACGTTGTTTTGAGACTTACCTATCCATTAAGAGCATCTAACATTTTTAATATTACAAGTAAGAACTTTAAGTGTGAATTCTAAAACAGTAAATCGGACAAGCGAAATCAGGGAGGCCCACTTAAAAAAAAAAAAACAAATTTCAAAGGTACATTTGTCCTCTTAAAAAAAAAAAATTTTTCTTCTTCTGTTTAAGATAGCGAAAAATATATTTATTCGTTGTGTAAATGGTTAAGAGAGGTACCAAATGAAATTTTCATTTTCATTTTTTTTTTCTGAGAATAATTCCTGCTCTGATTTCAGAGAACTTAATATCCTATTATACCAGCGTAACTGTATATTGCTGCAAGCAGAACTCGGTCCATTATTGATACCTTAAAATTTTATGTGTCTAATAAATCAGGGAAAGGAAATTTACTATATAACGGAAGGGTGTTCACGGGAAATATTAAATCGACGTTGATATATTCGGAAAAATACTTTTATAATGGATTCACATTCATTTATTGAACTTCGAATATTTTTTTTATTTTTTTGTATGTACATTATATATTAACATTATATGTATCTATACCCCTAAACCAAAAAAATTCAAATAGTTCATTGAATTGTACCGATAATGGTTATTAAATTGATCATTTTAATGTTTTTATTATTTGTTTTCAAATGTTAAATAAAAATATCAAAAATAAAATGAAGAGCATTAGAAAATTAAAATTTAGTGTACTCAAGTAATTTCGAAAAATGTTTCTATATCCTGCGCAATCAATAGGATGTCACATGGGCCTGCGATCGACATAGAGAAGATGCCGATTTTGCCAAAAAAAAATCATCTTTTCAGATGAAGCTCATTTTGATCTTGGCGGGTATGTAAACGAGAAAAATTTTCGCATTTGGGGCTCAGAAAACCCGCACGCATACATTGAAAGCCGATACACCCAAAACGAGTCAGTGTTTGGTGAGGATTTTGGTCCAGAGGCATAATTGGGCCATTTTTATTCGCAAATGAGCAAGGAGTGGCCGTTACAGTTGAACGGGCCATGTTGAACGAGTTTTTGTTCACAAAATTTGAAGAGGAGGATATTGGCAACATTTGGTTTCAACAGGACAGCGCTACGTGCCACACAGCTGAAACTACACTCGATGTTTTGCGCCCTGTTTTTGAAGATCGCATTATCAGCCGCAGAGCTGATGTCGTTTTGGCCACCTAGGAGCTGCGATTTGACCCCGTTGGACTATTATTTGTGGGGTGCCGTAAAAGATAAGTGCTACGCCGACAAGCCAGAGACAATTGACGCTTTAAAGGACAATATTCGTAAGCCATTGGTGAAATACAATCGATACTGTGCTTAAAAATTGGACCGATCGTGTAGGCTACTGCATGGCCATCCGAGGCAGCCATTTGAATGAAATTATTTTCCATTATTAACCGGAAGGATTGTACTTTCAAATAAAAAAATTAATTTGAGAAAATATTCAGTAGTTTTTTTCTATAGCATTTAAAAAAAGAAGTTATTTGGCGGACCTTTTAGTAAGCCTATGGTTCAAAAGTAATTCGAACATCACGTTAATGTTGTTACACACTGAATTTTAATTAACTTTCCTTATCTCAATTATAACTCTTTATGAAACCGTTAAAGTAAAAATTTGAATCTTGAACTTTTCATTTTTCTTTTCAGTGAAGGTTAAATAATTTGTATGCTACTTCTTGGCGATTTCTTATAACCTTATAATAAAATAGATAAAATTAGCTAGCTTTTATTTGAGTAAGCATATATTTCCAGAATGTGGTCAATTGTGTCAAACTTCGTCACAAGGCGATACTAGTTATCAATTGAATTAAAAAAAAAAACTTAAAATATAAAATTAATATGTATGCAATTTGACATCTTACTTATAGATTGTTGGTATGTCAGTGACAAACGCATGAATTTTGTACTTGCAATGTGATCATTTTAGTTAGTTTTTTTCTATCGAACAATACCATAATTTTGTTTAATTCACGATCCATTTCCCTAGTAATTTTCGACCACAGAAGAAGGGCGCTTAAAGAAATCCAAAACACTTTTCTTGATTTAATTGCCTTAAATTTTCAAAAGCCAAGGGATCCTTTGTAACACAGTTTTAAATACACAAAATATGTTTTAAACAATCGTGTGTGAGAAAAAATTTATTTTTATAGGTATGTACCTATGTATAAATACAAACGAATTTTTAAATAAAAATGGTTTGAACAAAATAGAAAAGTCTTTTTTAAATTAAGACACACGCACAGGTTAAAAACTTGAGCCACAAAAAAGACAATGCCTGCCCAAGGTCTGAACTTCTACGCAAAAATAGGTCAGGAGCCGATATTCAGGCATTACGTAGGGTTGATAACAGACAACGAGCTTGGCAGCATCTTTTTTCGAGTACCAAATTCCCCCGTAAATATATGTATCTACGAATCCAACTGAGTATCACCTGGTGGAATCAATGGCAACCAAATTGAGCACGTGTTTATATAGTCTCCTGGTGGCGTTACAAACGTACTGAAGTGCCAATACTCGGATCACTAGATCTTGTAACGAACTGGTATTATAAGAAACCGAAAGATAGCAAGTCGTTAACCAAATTTGTGTAAAATAAACATTCACTTTCATAAGAACCATGCACTAATTCTTGATTAACTTAAAAAATAATAATAGTTGATAATACAACACCAAAGACTTAAAATTAGGTCTTTCAAGCATTCGTAATTGTTTATAAATTGAACCGCAAGTTGCCATAAAATGCTGAAGATAGTATGAAACTCAAGACCAACAGTAACTCCATTAAAGTTAAAAAATTAAATCGATTTATACTACCCAAACGCAAAATAGTTGGACTACCTACGATACAAATCAAACATCTGCTGATTGTTAAATTCCATCGGAAAATTAGTATTGTTTTTTTATTTTTATAATGATTTATTAATTTTGAATATAAAAATTCTTAACAAACATTATTTCATGTACAAAAAATAAAAAAATAAAAAAACAGCTTGGGACTCAAAAATTAGCTATAGAAATAGAATGAATGTGGTATTTAATCAATAGGCCATTAATTTTGCGTTTGGGTAGTATACCTCGTTTTTTCTATTTCAAGAATAACATATATTTGTTTGCCATATATAAAACTTTTTTATTTGACCGAGCATACATAAATAAAACACTATATTAAATTCCTATACTTTATTTAGGTATCAATTTTTAATTTGAGAGAAAAAACGCTGCGAGGAAGAAATAGCTAAAATATATCTGAATGAAACTCTTGCGAACACTTTAAAGCTAGAGTTTACAGTAAGTTATGTTTTGTTTGATTTAAATTGACTAATATAAATTGCATAAGAATAATTTAAATAAAATTTAATGAACATCAAAACAAGACACTTAAAGTGATTTTTTTTCATTGCAAAATAATAATCCTTAGTACTTACCAGCATAAATTGCTTCAATGATCACATCTTCGAGATGGCGTACATTTTCAACTTCCAACTCTTCCAACAGGACACTGTAAGGAATACACTTGTTCTTAATTGCCAACGAAACAATGGTTAAATGTTGGAGCTTCTTTTGCATTGCTGTTGTCAGCTGTAAGTACTCGGAGGAATTTTGTGAGTACTGCTTGAATGTTCCATAGGCAAACAGATTAAGTGTATTATAGTATATTGCATTAGGTCCATTTTTCAACTAGAAGATACATTTACAGATACAAATCTCTCTAAAAGTGATTGTTTCTTTGTTACCTCTTTTATGTTTGGCATGGCCAAAAGTTCAGCGAAAACATAGATTCCTGGTGCTTCTAAAACTTGCTTAATAAGTTCCAGACAGGCAGCTCCATGTGCAGTTTTTGCAAGGATCGTGAATTGTTCTAATTGGTTCCTGGTTTCGGAGAGAGTCTCTTGGACATTATCTTGAGCCATTAAAATATCTGTAGTCATTGTATACTTTTGACTCTGTAAAATCACTTTCAACTAGAACAAAAAAGATTAGCTTAGAAAAAAAAATGAATTAGATTAGACAAAATAATAATATTATTCCAATATGTATATATAATAAAACTACCTATTTTAAATTAAAAGAAATTATTCTTTATTTTTTCCGGCTGGTAAATTTGCAACTTGAAGAAAAAACAAATACAAATTTATCTTGAAAGAAAATATGAATGGAGAAACGTCAAATTTTGACACTATTGAATTGATACTTTTTAACAGTGATGCCAATATCATCCTTTCAGTGAAATAAAAGGGTAGAATTCAGAACCAGATTGTTATTTCCATCTAAACCTTTGAATAACAACAGGAAGAGGCAAATAGGGAAAAAATTGAAACATTTTTCATAATTGTGTGAGTTACACAAATGCTTTAAAACAGGGTCGGAATGAAAGTAGACGGCTACTTACTGAGGCACCAAAATTTGCATCCTTGATGTTTTTTTTAGTTTTGTTTAACTATATTCGATCAAATAAATAATTTAATGAAAGACTTTTTGGATTTATTCGCTTAGCTTGGTTATAATAAGGAACAAAGCAAGCTTGAAGTAATAAAATAAAACTTACCTATTACAGGAACCCGAAAATTGGAAATGGAGAATTGAAAATGCATTCAATTTTTAGCTTTAAGTTTTAATTTAATAAAAAAAAACACTATCACAGATAGTTTCCTTAGTCAAATAATTTGAAATTATACTTGTACCTAATAGTAACATTCCTCTATAATGAACAGTTTCTGTCTATTTAGTTCTAATTGATAACTTTTCGTTACTTCGTGATGCAAAATAAAAACGTCTTGTCTTTAAAAATATTTCAATTATCATTCTTGAAATAATTTCGAAATGACCCGAGTTTTTAATATGCCCTTCGAAAATCGTTTTTCCTTAGAATTCATTTTGTGAATTGATAATAATTCTCTCACACATCTGTTTTTTCAACATTTGTTTTTTCTTTGTCTATTAGCTTTGATTGGATCCGTAACTATTTCTACAGCTTTAGAAGGTTTTTTAAAGTATCCCTTCGTCTTGAAAGCTTTTAAAGATTGATGTTAGAAAAATAATTCTCCACTACGGTTGCTCAACGATTTTGAGCGCCTTGCTCCAACCAACAAAAACTAATCTGTCGCTGTGCGAAATTTGACAGGTCATCCTCAGATAACAACAAAATTGCTTATTTTAAGAGAAATATCAATTAAAAAGTATTTAACGATAGTGTAATTACCTAAAAAACATCACTTCAAATTACTTTGTGTTGAATATGAGCCTTTATTATATGTGTTTTTACACGATTTAACACGGCTACGCAAATTGTTCTGTATTTTTTTAAATGAAATATTGCATATATTTAAAAGAATCAGTTTTTATTTTTTTATTCGGTTTAAAAGCTTAAGTCTAGTACGCAGATCGGGAAAAATTTTGTCTCCCATAAATTTTTTGTCCCAGGACAAATTTTGTCTTAGGTTTTTTCCAGGCGCAGATAGGGAAAAATTTTGTCTTCCATACGTTTTTTGTCCCAGGACAAACAATTTTGTCTCAGTTTTTTTCTAAGCAGTACGCTGTTCGCGCGCAAAACTATGACGTTTGGCTGGAAAGGTGTGTTTATCAAAGTACAATTTTCACATTTTGCTGCCAAATTGCCAAACAGACATAAAAAGTCTCCACCTCGTTTGTCAGCGAAAATAATGTTCTAATCATTATTTTGCGAGACAAATTTTGACGGCTCTCACAAACACAAATCCATTCCAACTGGGATGGAGTTATTTTTGATGGCAACTTACTAGGGCGCCATAACAGCCATTTCTTATTTTCGAAATCATTGTTTTTTATAAAAGTTTATTTTTAAAATAAGTTTTAAGTAATGAATCGGCGACTGTGAATTCAAGAAAAAAAAGTTAAATACTTATACAAGATTTAAATACAATAAAAAAGTAAAACAAACAAAATGAAAGGAAACGTGAAACGACAGACAAAAGCACTATCATTCTCAAGTAAGTTTTATTATATTTCTCTTAAAGAAATTGAAGTGATTTGTTCATACCTATTTTTAAGTTAATGAATCAAGTAACACGCTTTAAAATGATTTCAACCAAATATTTACGGGACATTTTACCGAAAATAAATGTTAGCTAAAAACTTGATAAAAAAACAATTCAGATTGGACTCATTCGGAAAAATAATATTCCTAATAAATATAATGGGTTATACAGTTGCGCCGTAGAATCACCAATAGAAAAGCCCATCCCTGATAGGTGTTTTTATTTCTCCAATTTCAAACTTTTGCGCGGGCATCTTGTAGAGATTAAGATTGTTGAGTTAATTTTGTCTTGTCCCAATCTGCGTACTTGACTATTCTTACAGCATTAAAATTTCCACACTCTATTTTGGATAGGCAAAATGACAGATGAGGATCAATTTTTTTTTTTAAATTTATTTTAATGCTTTACTCACGTACACTGTATATGTGACAAATGCCTCTTCCTCTATTTCTTATTCAATGTGCTAACCTATCGCGTGCGCAATTGAAAGCTGCCATCGACTAGTGAAGTTGAATTTGTTCACAGTTCAAACACATTTAGCTTATATAGAAAATTCCCACTAAGTTGCATGTGAACAACTCAAAGTAAGAAACTCTTGCCTGCCCTTGAGGGATCTTATGTGTATCTGCATCTACATACAACATTACTACATGAAGGAAATGTGGAGAAATTATTTCCAACTAAAGTGATTCATACACTGTTCAAATGCTTGCCACGTGTGAGTGTTTAGTCAAAAAGTGACACCTATAGTATAGATCGGGTGTATGCTTGAAGCAAATTTTTCCTTCAATCAAGTTTACTGCATTGAAATAATTTGTATGAGAGATTGATGATTGCATTAGCATTATTTGTCTTATTTGCGTTGAGTACGTTGAAGAGGTAATTAAGGTAACTAAGCAATTTACTATTTTAAAGAAAGCAATTCATAAAAACTGAATTTAGCTGAAAAAACTCCAAAGTGCATTAATTTATAGATCGCCCCCTCCCCAAATCGACACATGCTTGTGTGTATACCTATGCAACTTCAATCAAAAATTACTAAAAACTCCCACATGCTTAACAAGCATTCGCGAGTGAGATTTAGAATAAATCTCGAAGATTAGATTTATTTTGACGTTTGGTCTGCGACATTTTACAATTCACACAAGGAAAAGATGGATTTTTACTCTTTCAGTCGCCAAGGCTTGTTTGCCATCATCATTAGTAATAGAATGTACAATTTTGAATCTTCTATGGTTTTTTAATTCATTGTTTCCCTGCTTATCAATTTTAAAAGTATTTGCAATTATAACCTTGAGCAATAGTTCACCTATGTACATACAGCTGTGCTTCAAAACAAACGAACAAAATGACATTTTATGTCACGGGCCATAAGTGTGACGGGGTGTTTAAGTTCACTGATTTATTCTAATACTATGTTTTCACTGACCATAAATCCGAGATTTAGCGAATGAGTTTTAAAATAAATCTCGATTTGTTTTCACCAGAACAATCAGATTTATTTTGTCTTTTGGTCTAAGAAAGTTTACAATTCACAAAAGGAAAAAGGGGATTTTTACTCTTTCAGTCTTCAAGATTTGTTTGTCATTATCATTACTAATACAATGTATAATTTAAATCTTCTATAATTTTTTAATTCATTATTTTCCTGCAAATAAATTTAAGAAGTATTTGGAGTTGTAACCTTGAAGAATTGCTTACTTACTATGTACGTACAACTGTGTTTTACAACAAACGATCAAAATGACATTTTAGTGAGTTCGTTGTTACAATTAGGAGTCCGTTGCATACAAATAGGTGTTTTAGTTCATTGAAATAATTCAGCGAATGGTTTCCAACAAGATTTCGAGGAGATTTATGTCGTTTTCAATTGGCAATCTGGATTCTGGAATCAGAAAAAAGCATTCTCAAAGCGTTCAATTGGGAAAAAGTGACAGTTCTAATTCTGAAAAAGAAGATATTTCTCTTCTGGATTTGAAGTCAGAAGCAAAAACAGAATCACTCACACATTCAAAGATTTCACATGTTACACTTGACAAATGTCATATTTTTGAATTAACAAATTGTGCGAACTGTGAAGTGATTGCTTGAAATTAAAACTAAACTATAAAAAAATGGATAATAATATTTGAGAATATCTTAGCAATTGTTCCTATTTTGTTAGAAACATTGTTGGAGTCGTCTTCCTCATCTTCTTCATCAAGTGATGACGATGCAAGTGATGCAGTTAATTTTCTATTGCAGGAGTTTTCCAAAAAGCCAAGATTGCAAAACTACCAATACAGTCACACCAAACTTCAAATTTTTCAGAATTCACAAAAAGTGTTCAATTGGGATTCTGCTTCTACTTCTCATTAACGGTAGTTCTTTGCGAACACAAGGAAGTTATTACTACTTGTATGTTGTATGTAGGTCAGTGGTTCACTTGCTGTGGTTGAAGACGAATGATTGAAAAGTTTTCTGATTTTAAAAAATTATAACTTTATTGGAATGTGAGTTCAGTGACCAAACAAATTATTTTGTGATTGGATATTTGATTGTCTTTGCCACAAATAAATTTGTAATAAGAAAGTGGTGGTTTGAGTGGTAAAACTTTACAAGCTATATTTGGCTTAGTATGCAACAAGGGATTATGAAACTACTCATTTAGTTTTGTAATCTTTAGTTGTGATGTGCATTATTGTTTTAGTTTTTTGTTCTGTTTAGTTTTTAGAAAAAGGCTATTGTGTTTTTGGTTAGAAAAATGGAACCGCGTGGTTTTTATGGAGGATCGTCATTGTCTCATTGGTAAATCCCAAATCCCATTCCTGGAGATGGATCGCGAAGGGAAGATGAATTGGCTGGAGATTCAGATTTGGAGTTAGAGACGGAGTTTCTGTTGGCTAATGAAAGCGGCAACATTACAGTGGAATCGGATTCAGATGACGAACCTCTTGTAAAGCTAAAATATAAATCTGTAAAAGGTAAGACAAACAAAGTACCATTATCTTGGAAAAGGCACATCTTCCTGAATTCGACGAAGAGCTCTTTAAATTTGCTGGATCGACTAAACTTCCTGAATCTGTGAAACAACTTGAGACACATTCTGACTTTTTCAGGTTTTTTTTACGGATGAATTGTTAACACTATCTAATAATTCAGAAATCAAATAAACAAGCTCTACAAGATGACATCAATAGGCCATTTAAAATCAGAAAAAAACGAACTGGAACAATTCATCGGACTGGTGGTATTTATGTCTTGTTGTCAACTTCCATCCTCAAGACATTATTGGAAATAAGACTGTAAGACAACTAATGGTGTATGACAATGACTTGTAATAGATGGGAAGCTATAAAAGGGTAAATTCTTTTCAATGACAAACTCTTCAAGGTATGACTACTTTTGGAGAAAATAAGGGAGCTTTTGCTTTTGATCCCAAAAGAAGAGTTCCTTGCCGTGGATGAAATGCCACGAAATGCCGCCAGGAACTGAAGCAATACAACCCAGCTTAGCTACATAAATGGGGCTATAAGAACCAAGTTATAAGTTGAATTTCTCGGTTTAGTTACGACTTCGACTTATTTGCCGGACACCAAAGCAATAAGTATCCTGACGGAGGGCCAGATCTGGAAGTTAGTGGCAACGTGGTAACAAGGCTTACGATAACAGTTCCAAAAAATGTTCACCACCAGATTTTTTTTTGAAAATTGGTATAATAGTCCAGATTTGCAGGTCTATTTATTCAAAAATGGGTTATTGCCACTAGGAACTGTGAGACCAAATGGAGCTCCAAACTCTATAATTCCGAAGGAAGAACTAAAAAACCAGTTTCGTGGAAGCATGATTGAAAAAAGTTGCAATCAAAAAAATGGTACAAGACAATATTTTTAAACATAATACATCTATGCATCATAAATTCATGGAGCGTCACTTCATTTTCAAAAAAAAGTTAAAAAAATCTGCACCAGACCAGGGTACAAAGAATTTCAACTGCAAAAGTATCCAATAAAAGAAGAAAAGGAACAAAAAGGCGGCGCGTGGCGCGTACTTAGGTACTCTAAAACCCACACGCATTTTTTATCGCTTCTATGATGTGTAAAAAACACGCGAACATTGCAATCCTTAAACTATCCGTTCACCGCTACCGTCTTACAGTGTGAAATTTCGCTCGTTTACTGGAATTAAATTAATAGCGCTTACAAGTTTAACCTTTTTTTAGTTTATAATATCCCATCCATCAACATAATCTGTATATATAAAAATCAACGCCACTTTTCGTTGTAATTTTATAACGCAAGAACGGGCTCACCTATCTATACCAAATTTATAGGCTTTGTTCGGATTATTTAGAAGATGGTTTATGTGAAGTTTGCACAAAATCGGTATACGGTGGATTTACACATAACACTACCTTTACCGAAATTTAAGGGTTATAGCACCTTTACGTATCAAAAAATATATTCTTAGTTTATTTCTTTTGTCAAAAATATAAATAAACAAAAATAGAAAAAACTAGCAAACACGGCGAACTCCGTTTCGCCACCAGATGGCTTCGTTTTATGTACCATTTCGTTTGGTGATTAAAAGATGAAGAAATTTTTTTTTTTGTTTTATACCTATTTGAAAAGGAAAAATTTAATTTCATTTCACAACAGTAATGAATTCATTTCGATTACAAAAATGAAGTGTTATTTAGTTGAACTTCTCTAAGTAAATGAAAGTGAATCCAAAGTAAATACTGAATCGAAGCGTTATACGTGTCCGCAAATTATCCGTTCATTGAAGTGCTCTTTGGTAAACCACATTTTTTGTTTTTTGGTCTGATGTTAACACAAACAAAGCGCATGGTTTCCCAACTCGTGAACACGCAACGTATAACTGCCAATGTGAAAAACAATGATTTTCTAAATTTATCCCGCAAACACTAAGCGATTGGCCTTGCGACTTGGTAATTATCATTGCGAGCGCAAGGCGAACTGGAAATTGCAATCGTTTGAAGTCAAACGGAAGATCAGTCGGAATCATTGGTATTCGAGGAATACATACATTTTCACCTGCTTACTTTCCGTTAATAATGGTTGCCTCAATTAAATTCGTCATAAGTCTTTTTACCGAAAGTTGAGTACCGTTGCAAAGTCGCGGTGGATTCAAATTACGCAATATCATAATAACTGTACCAACTTTGAGTTGCAAAATATGTGGTGGAAATCCTGGTAACTCCAGAGAGTTCAAAAACTCCGTTGGATAATAATTTACTACATCATCGGGATTTGTTATGGAATCAACGGATTTGTATGTCACCAAATCGCCAGCAATTTTTGATTGAATGGTGAAATTCAGTGCGTGTACAATGTACATCATTATTCTTTGCGGCAAGAATTGCTCGTTGACTTAACCAAGTATAATTCTGATAATTCTCACTAATGTTTGGGAAAACATTTTTAATAAGAGCTAATTGAGAGTCTACAAATCGACAAAAGTCGTTGGTAAGAGTAATTAATCCAGATGTCGCATCAACTGTGACTTTTCCATTTCCAACAGCTAACAATTGTTTGGAAAATTGTGCAGAACTTTGATCATTTTGAAGTTGAACTCTCATATACATAAGTGGTTAGCGATAATGGTTTTACGTTATTCCATAAAGGTGATGCCTTCAGACAAGCATTCAATTCATCTGCAGGCGTTCCACGGGGAATTACTTGCAACGTCTGCCTGAAATCGCCTGCCAACAATATCAAGCCACCAAAGATGTTGTTATTTCGCCAAAGATCCTTCAGTGTGAAGTTAAGTGCTTCAAGTAATTTCTTATGTATTATTGTCCACCGCTTGCATTTATGCACATTATTTCGAAATAATTCCTGGAATGTATCAACATTGTATTGCAGCTCTCGATTTAATTCTTGGTTGAATGCATTGTGCATCGATCGATTTGACGAATAAATGCACGATCCACATAATTTACACACACCCTTATTACGGTTGTCAAAAATCAATACGATATTTGATATTTATCAATAAAATTAATAAATAGGTATTATCGTTGTCAAAAATCAAAATTTTTGATAAACTGTGAACGCTCTTCAGAAATTAGATCTATTGTGAATGATTTAAATTGACAGTCTTGGTATTATGGTTGTCAAAATTTTTGTTAGTTATCAAATTTTCAGTCAATCACAAATTCCTTGTTGATAAAATATTTTACTGATCGCGAAAGCCAAAAGCATGTCTACTATAGAACTATTTTTCGGTGAAAATGAAATTGAAGAAGAAAATACTTTGGAGCAAGCAAAGATTCGAAGAAAATTACGCGATGTAAAGCATGAATTTGGCTGAACATATGTATGTAGATAAAAGATCTTTTTTAATTACATTGCAAAAACTAATTTGGCTCTCTTCTAGATTCATTCAAAACTTTAGACTTTCGAAAGAAGCCTTCCTTAATGTATTTTTAGATATCAACGACAAGTTAAAGCCAACGAAAAGGCAACAATCCATCCCAAACATACTAAAATTTGCAGCTGTCTGAAGTAAATAGGCACTATTCACAATTTTGATCTTTGTTCACAATGGATCAAAAAATGATCAACTCGGGTTCATAATACCGATGTATCAATTGATTGACAAAATATTTCAATTGTCAATTAATTGATCTTTGACAACCGTAATAAGGCTGACAGTTTAACTTACCACCTTAAAGACAAATGCTTGCTGTTAAAATTGAATAAAAATTTGCACAATACACGTGATTGATTTGATGGTATCCAATTGAAATGTTAGGAATCGAATAACTTATTTTTTTTTACCTTTTTTCACAATTTCACAGTGAACACAATACCGGTTTGTCACATGAAATTAACTGAGCAGAGAACAATGAGTAGCTGTCAAACAATGTTTCACGCGGTGGCGGCGCCATCTACGTAAAATATTGGTTTGTAGTACATGCTTTGTATCAGGGATGACGCTGTATGTGAATAAAGATTTTCCCACTTTTCTGTTGAAATTTTTCTTGAATTTTCTTTGCTATAAACCTCACGGAGACCGAGACCTTCCAACGAATGCAAAACCGTGGAAATCGGTTTCTAGATCGACCATATAGCTTATACATCAACGCATTTCTGTCCACGTCATCAAATGCAGACGTCAACAAACAATGTATATTCAATTTTGCAGCTTTGTTCAAAAATGATTCTGCAATAATTTTTAGTACAAAAATGTGATCATTGTGGAGTACCCTGGTCTGAATTCAGATTATTGTTTGTGATCCATATATTTAGACGACTTTCCAAAGTAGTTGTAAAAAGCTTAGACGAAGAATTTAGGAACGATATCCCCCTATAGTTTGCCTGATCTGCAGTACTCCCTTTTTTGTAGATAGGAAATATCAGGTTTTCTGTTAATTGTTGAGGAATATCTCCATCTTCCATTACCACCGATAAGAAACTATACAAATTAATGTCTTATCCCCATACAAAAAAATGTCCCATATTTTTTCAACTGCTGCTTGGCTATCAACCGACAAAATTCGTCATTAGTAGAGAAGTCTGTGTGTGTATGAGTACGTACGTTCGTAAGTATGTATACGTTTGTACGTTCGAGATACCCTTTTTCGTTAACGATACCTCAAGAATGAATAATGATATCGACTCGAATTAAATAAATTTTATTCAATACGTTGTAACTTCGAAAGATAGCAGTTAAAAAAAAAGTGAAAATTTTAGTTGGTTGCAAATATTTCAGGAACGAATAATGCTATTGACTTCAAATAAATTTTATTTTGTAGATTGCAATGTAATACAGGTTTGGTAATAGTTCAATATACCGTTATTTTTAAAAAAATTAAAAACTAAAAAAAAATATACAATCAAGGGAAAATTAAATCATCTTTAAAATAATTGTTTACTATAAAAATTACTGTCCTTAACATCTGGTAAAATTTTCGAAAAAATTCAATCGACAGTTTTTTTTACAAAAAATAAAAAAGTAGAAAAAAATCTAAAAAAAGTTGGTGAAAAGTGTGTTTTGACTTGAATATCTCGAGAATGAGCACCGATATTGACTTCAAACTCATATAAGTTTGTACGAAATACATTGTTTAATATATGAAATACAATTTTGACAAATATCGAATTGATGGTTTTTATACGAAAAATAAAAAGCTAAAACCGAAATTTACAGAAAAGTGACAAAAATTGTTTTTCGACTTAAATACCATCACAACATATGCAGTGATGTTGACTTCAAATGTATTCTATTTTCAACATAATGCATTTGTCAATGATTAAATATTGTCGAATACCAAATTGACATTTTTGTACAATAAATACAAAATGGGAAGCTATCAGTTTGGGTCACACCCAGCCTCTTTTTGTTCTTAAAAAGGATTGCGAAATTTTGTAACGTGAGTTACGAGTCTAATTTGAGTTCTAATTAATAACACTTGTATTTTCCTAATTTTTTTCACTTCAAATGATAGCTCGACGAATCTTCGTTCAAATTTGTATTTAACTTCCTTAAGTTTTTTTTTTAATTCCCGACAAAATTGAAATTATTTATTGAAATTTTATCTAAATGTATCGTGAGTTACCATGGAATTACCCAGCTGAAATAATATTGGTAATATTAACATTTGTATCCCAAAAATATCAAAGAGATAATTTATATTTATGCGATCCTGCACAAGCAAGTTTACAAATAGGTTTTTACCTATCCATCAATAGACAAACAGAAAATAACCAGATAGGATCGGTTATGAAGAATCCGCTGGTCGGGACGTTTTTTTGACACTTACCTATCGAATCGGGGTATCGAAAAATTATACTATTGCAAGTAAGAACTTTTATTGTACAGATTCTAAAACGAAAATTCATTTTTTGAAGTGGTCCCTGATTTTGCTTATGCGACCACTTCAAAAACGTGAATTTTTCGTCACACCTTTCTTCTGTTTAAAATAGTGATAAGTCTATTTAAGTATTTATTCTATTGCCTAAATGGTTCAAAGGGGTATTAAACGAAAATAACATCATTACAAAATTGGCCACAACGAATTCTGATAACAATAAAGTTCGGAAACGTTATACTGAAAATAGCGGAACTGTCAACCAGTTTATAAACTGTCGGTCTTAACATTTTATTATACATACATACATATGTACATAAATACATCTCATCTAAAATTATGTAATAGAAATATTAAATTTTGGCCACTTGTTTCGGTTCTGAACGCATTCCTTCTGAAACTAACCATATTCTATAACTTTTACTTGTTTTACTGTTGTTTTTTTTTTTTGGTCTGTCATGTAGCTGTCAAGGAATCGAAGAGAATAATTGAATTGTGGAAAATAAAAGGATACAAATTATCTCAAAGTATATTTTCGAAGACGCAAGGTCAAAAGCGCGCAGGTCAAAAGTTCATAAGAGTGGCATGCTGATCCTCCCCCTCTCTCACCTTGAGCCAACAGCAGGATTTGGGGTTGAGTAAATACAAATTTCTTCAAATATAAAAAGTAAATTCCTTCTCTTAAGATAATTACTGCGAGTGACTTTAATTAGCATTTAAATGAGAACTTAAGTGTAATAAATAAGAATTCATAATAATCATTTTAGTAAACAAAAAAAAAAAAAACAAGCAAATATGAAGGCTATAGATCATTACGGATTTTTGGCTCACCTAAGTGACTTTAGCCCATCTAAATTGGGCTTTTGGCCTATATTGCTAAAAATATAAATGAACTGTCTACTGTGATTAAAGAAGCTGTCGGAAATATAAAGGGACTAGTGAGAGGAAAATGCCAAGATGTCAATGTTATGGTTTAATCAGCCAAAAATTTAGCTTAACGCTGTAGGTGTCCAAAACCCGAATAAATTATATCTTTCAGCATCAAAAATCCGTAGCTGAAATTTGTATAGTGTTGCACTAAAACGGATAAGAAAACAGTAAATTGTCGTTATCATTGCCAACCACACAAAAAAAAGATGCTGGGTGCGACCCACACTGATAACTTCAAAAATTGAATTTATTGTAAAAAAATATCAATCTGATATTCGTCAATATTTTATGATTTTTTATACATATATTGACAAAAAATGAATTATGTTGAAAATAAAATACTTTTTAAGTCAACATCATTGCTTTCTTGTGATGATATTTAAGTCGAAAAACAATTGTGATCACTTTTCTGTAAATTTCGGTTTTAGTTTTTTGTTTTCGTAAAAAAAACCATTAATTCGATATTTATCAAAATTGAAGCATATATTAATAAATTGTATTTCGTATAAACTTCTATAAGTTTGAAGTCAATATCGGTGCTCATTCTCGACATATTAAAGTCAAAAATATACTTTTTACCGACAAGGGCCTAGTCATTGATAAAAGCTCGGTTCCCATCGATCACCGAAATCAAGCATCAATGTAGAAAGATGGGTGACTATTGGAAACCTACCGCGTGCTGTTGTCATGTGTTCTTTCTTTCTGTTCTTCTTTCTCTTCTCTGTCCTTCTGTCTTGTATTAATGTCTTGTGTTGTATCGCCTTAAATAGTCTCAGTAGCTCAAGGTTAAGTGTCTCTACTCTGTACATTTATGTGCTGTGTAGTATGTAATGTAATGTAATAATACTTTTTACCAACTTTTCATAGATTTTTTTGAACATTTTTATATTTTGTAAAAAAACTGTCAATTGATTTTTTTCGAAAATTTTACCAGATGTCAAGGACAGTATTTTCTTTAGTAAAAAATTATTTCGAAGATGATATCATTTTTCCTTCATTGTATATTTGCGCTCCAAACATTTTGTTTTTAGTTTTTACTTAAAAAAAAAATAACGGTGTATTGAACTATTTCCAAATTTATATCAAACCTGTATTACATTATTATCTACACAATACAATTATTTGAAGTCAATAGCATTATCCGTTCCTAAGATAATTGCAGCCAACTAAAATTTTCAGCTGTTTTTAAACTGCTATGGTGAAAAAACCGCTTGACTAATTTTTATAGTCCTTTTTCCATTTTTCGAAATTATAACCAGTCGAACAAAATTTAATTGGAGTCGATATCTCTACCAGTTTTTGAGATATCGTGGACGAAAAATGGTATCCCGAACGTACGCACACAATACACACACAGACATCTCGCTTCAAATGACGGATTTAGATTCTAGGGACCTTGAAACGTCCAGATTTGTCAAAAATATCAATTTGAAAAATCGGACTGATTACAATAACTTCCTATGGGAAGTTAATAATGTTGTGTAACCGAAATATTTTTGCATGGGTTTAATTGAATTGTTACCCTTGTCCATTTATTTCTTGGGAGATTATTATTATTTTAAATTGCATCAATTAGGGTTTTCTTTTCTTTCGAAGTTCCAGGATTTACAAAAGAAAACGACGTTTTTTTTTAAATGAACGAGGCTTGAGATAATGAAAAAAGTTTAACAAAGTCTTTTTCATTTTATTTTCACAAATAATATTTGCAGGGTTATGTACGGATAATTTCGAGAAAACCGCGTTTTGAGTTTAGTGTGGAAAGGCTATAAAGTTTATAGTTTTTAGTATAAACACGCCATTAATGCTCAGAAAAAAAACCTGGGGCAAAAATTGTATGAGAGAAAAGAGGCTCGGCCTTTCTTTACTTAACATCGTTTTAAATTTTCAAAACAATAACTTTTAACTCTACTTTTCTGCATTTTGCAAATGCAGAAACATGTAAATCCACTATATATCCATACAGTTTTCTACACTTTATCCTATTAAATTTTCAAATTTACAGAAACAAGTTTTGAAACTCAATGTACTTAACAGTCCAAAAAATAAAGGGGCTGATGACGTGCAGGGCTGACGTCTGCCAGGTCATGGCTATTGCTCTTATCATGCCATAAATCGTAAGTATACAAATTTCTAACCTTGCAGGGAGAACGTTACTCCTACGATTCACTAGCTCTCCAGCTATAACGAAAAAGGGTATCTCGAACGTACGAACGGACATACGTACACACACACACACAAACATCTTTCAACAAATGATGAATTTAGATTCTAGGAACAATAAAACACCCAGATTTGTCAAAAATTTCAATTTGACAAATCGGACCGATTACAATAACTCCCTATGGGAAGTTAAAAATGACGTCCATCCATCAAGTTAAGTATAATATGAGATAAATCCTAATTTTTTTTAAAGCGGCAGATCAGGTTGCAAATTGGACTCATCCGTGCTTAAGGGACCAACCTCGAACTAACTCCTTGTTGAACTTCCAAAATGGATTACTCAGCTTTGAACCAGCACTGAGTTGCATTCTGGAAGTTGGCTTGACCCACTGTGCGTTGTTTCACATTAAGTGTGACACACAACTTTATTAATTGAATACAGTGTAGTGGGTCAGCTCTGGGTGATGCAATATGAGTACAACAGCCCTCCCCCCTAGGAAGTTCAAGCCAGGTCTCCAAAAACTGGTTCATCACTTTTTATAAAGAGAGTTACGTTTATACATATACAATTTTTCAATTTTTTTTATATACTTATCTGCTAGAAATTATTTTATTTAATTTGAATTAAGTCATAAGACACATTTTTAGCAAGCATTTGAGGTTTTCAAAAATGTAATTTCAAAAGATCTTAACACTTAAAAACGAGAACTAATTTAATTTTTGATTTCATTTGCTTTCTTGTCCACGACATGCGCTTATTTGAAAAATGCTTGTGTCTTCTTGACCAAAGCACCATCATGTGTAACCCTAAACAATTATCTATGGTATGGACCATCATTCTACAAACTCTAGCCTTTCACAACCACTCTTACGACTGAAATTCACTCACATTCACTTTCACATACCTTCTTTTCATCTTTTATAAAAGAGGAAAACTGATTACAGCTCAATCATTGCAGTAATTGATAACAAATTCAATTCTAATGGAGTACTAAACCACTCTGTGAACAGCGAGGAAAGGGTCGTGTCGTCCGCAAAGCTCCAAAGCCTTCGGCCTTAGTTTTATATTTAAAAAAAATTTAAACATCTGCAATGTTCTGAGAACAGACTTACTTACATATACATATAATAAATGTGTGCAAGATAACCTAATCGATTTGTTTCCTACCAACTGTGAGTATAGGTACTTTTACATAACATAGAAGCTTATGTTTTGGATTACCGCATGGAGTGATAACAATGATAAGAATGGAATTTTCGACCAGATTGAAATCGCATGCGCTTCCTATTCCAACTGTTATACTTACTCGCAGTCCTTAGTACTTGGAGAAAGTTGGTTTTGAATGGATGTACATAATATGTACCTATGTAATTTTTAATGTGTAGAAAGCAACAAGTATGATGCAACAACTTCCTTATGCATTTCTGTTAAAAATGTTCCTGATGTTTGTACCTTAATTTATGTCTTTATTCTATTAGTATAGATTATGTGTGTATCATAATTATACCATAGCAATATCTTCAGACTTTCAAATTCAAAGTAGCTCTAAATATAGAAAATTTTCGAGCTCGTACCAGATATTGTGATAACTCGTTATCCGTCTCTAAGACATTTTATTTTTTACTCTGAGCAGAGCCTTAACACGTCGAGTATGCTCTGAAAAGGGTTTGATCAGAGCTCTCGGATATATTTATGAAACACACTTAAGGACTGAACTGTCAAAAGCAGTCTGCCTTTGTCATATCACATGAAAGCCGTCAGCTTTTTACTCCATTCGCTCGGTCATTTTATTTAGAGATCATAGAGCGCAATCCGATCTATCTCCGATTGAAAAAAGATATACAATCTGAAAGCTGAGCATTCCTGGAAGCGCGAGTATTACGGTTGAATTGTTTAAGGGGAGGAATGCAACTGGCTATTTCATTAGAGCACTTACCGTAAAAGTAACGATAAAAGAGTGAGAGACAGGAAACGTTACGCCGGTGTTCGAGTGATGTGAAAGTATCGATGATGTTCCTGTCTCCGATCGTTTTTAAAGCTCGTCTCGTATACTGTCCAAAAGGCTTAAATATGTTACTGGAGCACCAGCCCAGAGATGGGAGTTATACTCAAGCTTTGGACGTATATAGCTTTTATAAATAATAGCCAGATCAGAAGGGGAAAAGAATTTCTTGCATCTCCAAAGGAAACATAAACATCTTGCGGCATTTTTGGCGACGTTAAGTATGTGATCATTCCACAAAAGATGGTTTGTGATACACATACCTAGAATCGCAAGCTGATTAGTTTCTTCGATGCAAGTGCCACTCATAGACAATGGCAGCGGGGATAAGTCTCGCTTTAACGACAGAAGGCAGCATTGAGTTTTCGAAGCATTAAATTCTACGCGATTTCTTAATCCCCATTGTACAATGCTGTATAGATCAGAATTTAATGTACTTATCATATTTAGCCGTTGCAGTTCCACATCCGAAGCGCAGGGATGTGAATCTGGGAACGAATATGAAAAGCTAAGGGTGCTATCGTCAGCGAAACAATTTAATGGATTAGTAGTTGCAGACAGGAGATCATTAATGAAAATGAGAAAGAGGGTCGGAGACAAAACGGAACCCTGTGGCACACCAGCATTTATGTTGTGGGTTTCAGACTTGAATCCGTCTAATACTACTTGTATAGAGCGATTCGAAAGAAAGTTACTAATCCAACGAAGAAGGGTTTCATTGATACCAAAAGCACGCATTTTCGATAAAAGAGCAGGATGCCAGACTTTATCAAATGCTTTAGAAATATCAAGTGCAATAATCTTACTTTCTCCAAAACGATGTAAAGATTTGTTCCACTGTTCGGTGAGATAAACCATCAAGTCACCAGTGGATCTTTTGCTGCGAAAGCCGTACTGCCGGTCATTAAGAAGCTTCCGATCTTCGAGATATTTCTTGAGCTGATAGTTTATCAGCATTTCCATGACCTTGGAAAGAAGGGACGTAAGTGCAATTGGTCGGTAATTGGAGGGTGAAGAAGATACGCCTTTTTTTGGTATAGGCTGGACAAATGCTGTTTTCCAACTGCTCGGAACAAGCCCAGAAGAATAGGATAGATGGAAAAGCTTACGCAGAAGTTTTGCCAGCGCGGAAGAACACCTCTTCAGAACAATGGCGGGGATACCATCCGGGCCAGCGGATTTATGTGTGATAAGATCTTTTAGGACTCTCGCCACAGCTCGAGTGCGAAAGAAGATTTGTCTCATGGAATCATTTACACGCTCAAGGACTGGGGGAGTCATGACACTATCAGACAGTGTAGAGTTGGCGGCGAACTGCCTAACGAATAAGTTGGCTTTCTCAAGAGAGCTAACGAAGGAAGTGTCATTGACAACGAGTGTTGGGACCGAGGAAGATGTTTTGTTTTTTATGTTTTTTACGAATGACCAAAAATTTTTACTACCTGTGGGACATTGTAGTATTTTTTGCCTTAATTTTTGGTCATGTAAAAATTTGGTCCTTCGAATATGGGCGTTGCAGGCCTTCTTGGCTTGTTTGAACTTTTTCCGGTTTTCCTCAGTTGGGTTGGCTCTAAGACATCGGAAGCTTGCCTCTTTAACCCTAATAACCTCTTTACAGCTCGCATCGAACCATGATTTCTCTTTGGGTCTGATGCTCTTAGCCCTATTCGGGATAAAAGTTCTCATTCCCAAAAGAATCATGTTGATAATCATATCCGCGCTGGAGTCTATGTCACTACCGAGGAAGCATAGTGACCAGTTAAAGATCCTGAAAAAATTATTGAGGCCGTCCCAGTTGGCTTTCTCGTATTGCCAAACGGTTCTCATAGGGGCTCTTTCTCTAACTGGATTTGTTTGACATGAGAAATTTGCGGAAATGATACAATGGTCAGATGTGCCTAGAGGCATTAATACACTGATTGTGTATTTATCAGGGTCAGAGGTAAGGAACAAGTCAAGAGTGTTTTCGGCTCGGCCATTAACGTCCGATATTCGGGTAGGCTCGTTGACAAGCTGAGTAAGGTGATTAAGCTCAGCGAAGATCTCGGCACACATACCTTCGGGTGTTGTCTGGCCCGAATGTTGAAGCCAAGAAGAATTGTGTACATTGAAATCCCCCGTAATAACGATTTTA
Organism: Scaeva pyrastri; assembly: GCA_905146935.1. Lineage (NCBI taxonomy): Eukaryota > Metazoa > Arthropoda > Insecta > Diptera > Syrphidae > Scaeva > Scaeva pyrastri. Next base: position 45,667,387 of record LR989928.1, on the reverse strand, counting down.
GTGTGAGGATGCAGGGAAACAATTCTTTGGATGGAGTCAGACAGAGCATCAAATTCGCGAGAAGTTGAAACTCTGTCCAAATTGGGGCTTCGATAGAGGAAACAATAGTGTAAGATGTTCTTGTTTAACGAGAATTTAAACCACATGAAGTTGAACATGGGATTGGTGATGTGAATCGATTCGAACCCTAACAGTCAAAACAGTATTTCTCTATACATCTGTTATTGCTCGCTCAGCAAGTACATCAATTGTGGGAGCTTAGATAAGTTCAATACAATTCATGCACTTTCTAAGCCAAGCAACTGCAGGTTGGGAAGGAAAAAAGAAAGGAATACTCACTGCGCTCTGTGGGTACATTTTTTTTTTGGTTATTTTTTGTTGTTGTTTTTTTTTGTTGCGGCACTGATGTTTTTTTTTTAGTGTTAATTTTTTTTTTTTTGTATGTAGATTAGCTTTTTTTGTGTATTGATTTGCTTTTATTTATTTTTTTTTGTGTTGATTTTTCTATGTTATTTTGTTGTATTTTTTTTTTTTATTATTGTTGGATAATTTGAATGAATGTATTTAATTTTTTGTAATTTAATATGATGAGGACACTACGCGGCAAGACAAACGAGACAAACGGTGGGGGACGGGGCGACAAAAACGCACAAACAGACGCAGCACACGCGGAGGTGACTTTTTCCTTTCCACCTGCAGTGACAACTCCTAAACTTCTAAACCCCATTTTAGGGAAATGGGGGGGTGGTGTGAAAATTTGTATGGAGCACTCCGCAATTTTCAAGGTAGAAACCTACAAATTGGAATGTGACTAACATCGTGCATCATTTTTAACTTCCTATAGGGAGTAAAAGTTATCGTTCCGATTTGTCCAATTAAAATGTTTGACAAATCTGGACGTTTTAAGGTAACTAGAATCTAAATGCGTCATTTTTAGGGAGATGTCTGTGTTTGCGTGTTTACGTACGTTCGAGATACCCTTTTTCGTATTTTGTACTACAGTTTATAACTTCGAAAGATGCAGAAAGGACTTTCATAAAAATTTGTCAAGCGGTTTGTTCACTATAGCAGTTAAGAAAAGGAAAATTTTGGTTTGTCGCAAATTCTAAATTTTATTGTGTACATAGTGATATATTTGGTTACACACATACAGTCTTATTTAATAGAATCCACTAAACAGATGAATAGTTATGCAGTGTAAAAGGATTTATGTAGGCTCTATTCAAAGTTGTATAAATTCCTATTTATAAAAATTTTTCCTACAAATTATAGTTATGCGGTTCTTATATCAAAAAAGGTACCAGAATGGGAAATCTATTCCATTTAGATGTCATAATTAAATCAACAACTGTTTTTTTTTCAATGAAATAGGTAAATAAATATCTAATGACAACAATACAAAATGGAATCGAAAGGGAAGAGAATGTGTTCGTTAAATTGGGACGAACTTGGATATCTACGGGCTCCTCAATTGTCGCTGTTGAGGTCCGAACGGACAATTTCAATAATTTGTTTTATATTTTCTATCGTAAATCTTTATTTATTTTTAAATTCTTAATCGCTTAGTCATGGTAACACGCTTTTAATTATATAAATCATTCCAAAAGGAAGAAAATTGAAAAGGCTTTTTTATTTTTTTTTTTATTTCTATTGTGGATACCATGGAAACCATGACATTTTGTCAATATAATTTCCTTATTCAGGATCTATTCAACCTCAAAACGCGTTTAGCTTATTATGGCTCTATTCAACGTTGTATAAGTTTTATAAATAACATTTTAGCGTTTAGAGGCATTATAAAGAATGTATAACTTTATGCAGGCTTTATGTGGCGTATATAAATAAGGCTGATAATATTTATTTGGAAAAAATTCAACATACCTTTATTTTTGTTAAAGAGAAGAACTTAAATAAAAATTTGGAGCTCACATACATATATATTAAAAATCACGTTCTTGACATCTGGTAAAATTTTGAAAAAATTGAGTTGAAAGCAAAAAATAAAAAAGTACACAAAATTCTACCAAAAATTGGTAAAAAATGTTTGTGGCTCGAATATCCCGGGAGCAATTAACGACATTGACTTCATTTTTAATTTATACATAATACAACTATTAACATCTATATATATAAAACAAAGACGGGTTTGTTACAACACTTAAAAGTCGAGATCTGCTGTACCACACTTAAAAGTCGAGATCTGCTGTACCAATTTTCATGGTTATTGATACGTTGGATTTGTCTCCACCCCGAATAGCAGAATACATCATAAAAACAATGAAAACTCGATATGTGTAATGAATACTTAATCTATCTATCTATCTATCTATCTATCTATCTATCTATCTATCTATCTATCTATCTATCTATCTATCTATCTATCTATCTATCTATCTATCTATCTATCTATCTATCTATCTATCTATCTATCTATCTATCTATCTATCTATCTATCTATCTATCTATCTATCTATCTATCTATCTATCTATCTATCTATCTATCTATCTATCTATCTATCTATCTATCTATCTATCTATCTATCTATCTATCTATCTATCTATCTATCTATCTATCTATCTATCTATCTATCTATCTATCTATCTATCTATCTATCTATCTATCTATCTATCTATCTATCTATCTATCTATCTATCTATCTATCTATCTATCTATCTATCTATCTATCTATCTATCTATCTATCTATCTATCTATCTATCTATCTATCTATCTATCTATCTATCTATCTATCTATCTATCTATCTATCTATCTATCTATCTATCTATCTATCTATCTATCTATCTATCTATCTATCTATCTATCTATCTATCTATCTATCTATCTATCTATCTATCTATCTATCTATCTATCTATCTATCTATCTATCTATCTATCTATCTATCTATCTATCTATCTATCTATCTATCTATCTATCTATCTATCTATCTATCTATCTATCTATCTATCTATCTATCTATCTATCTATCTATCTATCTATCTATCTATCTATCTATCTATCTATCTATCTATCTATCTATCTATCTATCTATCTATCTATCTATCTATCTATCTATCTATCTATCTATCTATCTATCTATCTATCTATCTATCTATCTATCTATCTATCTATCTATCTATCTATCTATCTATCTATCTATCTATCTATCTATCTATCTATCTATCTATCTATCTATCTATCTATCTATCTATCTATCTATCTATCTATCTATCTATCTATCTATCTATCTATCTATCTATCTATCTATCTATCTATCTATCTATCTATCTATCTATCTATCTATCTATCTATCTATCTATCTATCTATCTATCTATCTATCTATCTATCTATCTATCTATCTATCTATCTATCTATCTATCTATCTATCTATCTATCTATCTATCTATCTATCTATCTATCTATCTATCTATCTATCTATCTATCTATCTATCTATCTATCTATCTATCTATCTATCTATCTATCTATCTATCTATCTATCTATCTATCTATCTATCTATCTATCTATCTATCTATCTATCTATCTATCTATCTATCTATCTATCTATCTATCTATCTATCTATCTATCTATCTATCTATCTATCTATCTATCTATCTATCTATCTATCTATCTATCTATCTATCTATCTATCTATCTATCTATCTATCTATCTATCTATCTATCTATCTATCTATCTATCTATCTATCTATCTATCTATCTATCTATCTATCTATCTATCTATCTATCTATCTATCTATCTATCTATCTATCTATCTATCTATCTATCTATCTATCTATCTATCTATCTATCTATCTATCTATCTATCTATCTATCTATCTATCTATCTATCTATCTATCTATCTATCTATCTATCTATCTATCTATCTATCTATCTATCTATCTATCTATCTATCTATCTATCTATCTATCTATCTATCTATCTATCTATCTATCTATCTATCTATCTATCTATCTATCTATCTATCTATCTATCTATCTATCTATCTATCTATCTATCGATCCCTTGAATGGAGTTTATTATTAAATGGAAGCGAAAGCTAAATATAAATCATATGATTTATTTAGGCAAAAGTTTTTTGATGATTCCAGTTGATACTATATTTTTTATCTATACTATTATTATAAGGAGGAAATAGAAATCCTTATTAAAACAAATTTTGTATTCAAAAAATATGAAAAAGTCGGGAAATTATTAAAAAAGGAAAAAAATGTTTTTTGTTTTATATTACTGTATTACAATATATTTCAATTATTTATTGAACGCAAATATGGCAGAATAAGGTGATGAAATTTATGCAGAACCTTCATGACTATTAAAAATATGAGAATAAACTTCAATTATAACATAGCAAGGTGGAGCTTTTTTGTAGAGCTTGAGTTTTTCACAATTTTATCTATAGAATATAAAAGCTTTTTAACAGATATTTGAGAGTACTAACTAACATAATCCATAAAAAGAAAAATTTTAAATATTAGTCCGTGACGTGGAGATACTGTCTAAAACCCTATCTTTAAGCACTCATCATTTCAAAGATCAAAACATTGTTTTTAACCCAAAACCATCATATCCGGGGTGAAAATTCTCTTTTAGAATATAATACAACTTTAAAATAAGCAAAAAATGAATTTTTTCTACTTCGTCACCACTGTGTGACGTAAATGTGTAAGATTCATTGAAATGTTCTGAAAATTTCGCATAATTCTAAAATTCATTATAACGCTATGTATGTTTTATAACTATGTACTCTTGAGTTTATGGTAAGACGTTAAATTTGGGAGAGGCGAAGTTCGCCGGGACAGCTAGTATGATATAATTTTGAAAAATATCAAATTGATAGTTTTTTTTACGAAAAATTAAAACTAACATTTACAGAAAATATGGTTTTTCTATCCCAATATTTCGAGAAATTTCTTAAGCCTGATAATATGTTTGTAACTAAAATTTTTATAAAACAACATCAAAAGCAAATCGATTAATACAAAGAATGCCAAGTTTTTTATGTTCTAATGGGAAGTTATCAGTGTGGGTAGCAGCCAGCCTCTTTTTTTCTATTTTAAAATTGAAACAATTATATTGATCCCTATAAAAACGAAAATAACAATTTTTGGGGCCTATTACCTCAAAACTCGGTACTACGAGGATGTGCGTTTAAGTGGATTTATTCCGCCCGATGCTCTCCTCTATTTAGCTAGTGGAGGGCTGATACAGAATAGAGAGTCAGTACCGTTTATCTAACACGTCAGCCTTTGCAAACTCAAATTTATAGATAAATCGTTGAAAGAGTCTCTTGACCTTGGCGGGCTAACATTGGTTTAGGTATTGTAATGCATACATTAGGTAATTGCATACATTAAGATGTAAGCTGTTAATCAGTATTACATAATATAAATTAATAATGTTTAATAGTAGTAATAAATAATTGTAATGATAGTAGATCCCGGGACATCTATTAAAGTTTCAAAAACTTTGGTTTAACCCTTCTCAATATATTCTCAAGTTCTTCATGTCTCTCTAAAAGAGTTTTTCTTTTTACCTATGTACATTACATACCCTTACCTAATTTACACGAGATTAAAAAGGGTAAGAACGAAACAGCCTGTCACCCATCACATTTTACGAATAGAAAAAAAAAAACATGTTAGGAAAAATATTACAGCAAAAAAAAAAAATGGGAAGAGTTATCCTGGCGTGGTAAGGACCTTAGCCTATACTACCTACTTAACATTTATAGCGATGGCAGTTTACAATGCTGACAAACACGATAAAGACACCTTTACAAGCGGTTTGGAATGAATGAGTGCAAAGGAAGATAAAAAGTCTACCCAGCGCGCTGCTGCCCAAGCATTAACAATCGATTTACATACATGTGTACACATGTAAGTAATGTATTTATGAATATATTTCCGTTGAAAAAACATACATACATATGTATTTATATGCCGATGACGAACACGATGAAATCAAAGCTACGAAGAAGACACTAATGCATAAATCCTGCAACTAGTGAATGAGAAAATGATAGCTTTTTCCGGGACGAAGTTCCTAGAGACAGGGTTACCTTACCAGAGAATTTAATTTCGTAATTTAGTCATCTTTAAATTTATTTAATATCGCTTGTTTTACATGTAATGTATTTCAAAATATTGTAGATTTTTAGTTAGAGTATATAAAATATTGTTTTCAATCTGGCTACTATCTAGTCAAATTAAACATGTAAAAACGATAATAATTTATTAGAGTATATATCTTATGCATAAAATTCTCGTGTCATAATGTTTGTTCCCATACTCCTCCGAAACGGCTCGACCGATTCGTATGAAATTTTATATGAATATTCAGTAGGTCTGAGAATCGTATACTATCTATTCTTCATACCCCTATGTGGTATTGTGGTGAGGGTTGTCCACTACTAACAATTTAAAATTTTTTTTTTTTTTATAATGTGGCATTAAAAAAATTCATGCAACCATTAATTTTCACTCTTCTATCACCAACCTTTAAATTAATTTGAAATTTAGTTTTAAAAGTTCAAACAAAATAATTGACTCGGGTTTACGATAGTATATAGATATAATATATATTCTCAAGTAACTTTATTATTGTATTTAAACCTTGAAATCTTTCTCAATCCTAAATTGATGACAATATTGAAGTTACGAATTTTTGGTGTGATGTTAATTTGTGCTTCAATTGTTTTTTCTGTTTAACCCTATGTTTTGTTTTTTTTTTTTGGACCAACAATAAAAAAACAAAAATTTCAGCAATCTTCGGTTATTGTTTTACGTTCAGAATAACGGAACAGAATGTTACAACAACTAGGACAACCGCTCGATCCACTTTTTTCCAAACAGGCAATTGACAGCTATTTAAAGGCAGGACCATGTATTTTGATTTTTTCTTAAAATAACTATTAGACTAAATTAAACTTTTTAAAAATCAGATTTTTAGATCTACAAAATAACAATGCTGTGCATAGCAGTTGACATAAGAGTTTGTAATAGAACTAGCCATTTTAGTGAAGGAATAGTTTTAATATCTTTTGGATAAGTGATACGAAGCACAACGAGCTTTCTAGAAACTAGAAAAAAATATTGCACGGAAAATAGAAAAATTTACAAAAATATTTTTCCATAGCTTGAATTTGTGCCATGAATCGGGGCGAGACGAAGTTCGCCGGGCCCGCTAGTATTTTCTAAAATTTTTACGCTTTAGGTACACGTACTATTAATTGTTTAAAAATTATACTCCCATTTGACATCTACACTTCCAAATTACAAAAAAAAAAATAACACTTGATGCGTATAAAAATACTAAATAAAATATTTTATGAATCATTACGGTCTGACGGATGCCCCATTTAATTTGCTTTGGAAAAGTCTGTATATGTGAGACTCTTCCATTTCGACTAAAGCCGTGTGCGAATTGCGTTGAAATGTTATTTATGTTATTTAAATTTTCTACGACGATTTTATTCTGACAGTTGTTTAAAAATGGGATAATGAGCATTTTGCTGTGCAAATTGCGTTAAATAGTACTCAGTATTATTATTAAAATTCCCTAATATAAAAACATTACACTAAAAAACAGTTGTTTAGTGTTCAAAATATAGTTGAAATATCTAATAATAGGTACGTTAAAAATTTGATCCCAAACATTAAAAAAATACCCAATTTTACTTACTGTCCTTGGTTATGCATTCTTATTTATGCAATCCTACACAAACAAATTTACAATATTTATTACTATTTTAAAATTAAATATGTTCAAAGTAATATAAATGGTTTATAATATTATGGTTTCTTATTAGGTCTTTGTTGTTTTGTTAGTTGGTTCGTTTTTTAGTTTTCACAAAATAATTTCAAATACAATATTTTCTCTATCTTGAGAAACGTCATAATGTAACCCTTTGTGTAATAATTTAGCCTGCAGCAGCATAAATTGTAACCCATTTCGTTAACCATACTAATGTCAGAATTTTACCAAGGGGAAAAATTTAGCCACGATTTTCGCACAAGGCCTATGATTGGTGATATGTCATTAAGAAGCGACTCAGCAGCATACAGAAAAGTGGATGATAGGCGGTCATTAAGTCAAGTATATACTGTAGAAAAAGTCCTCTGATTTTGAGCATCGTGTGATTTTGATTCTGGTTTGATTGATAAAACAAAATATACATACAAAAGAATGAAAAATAGAAACATAGATAAATCGTTGAGCAAAATTGACATTCTCAATCGAAGACATTTTAATTTGTTTGAATCAGTAACTCTGTTCCCAGTGTTTTGTGCACAGAAATTCACAGCACACATTTTTTTTAAATAAAATTCTCTCAACGAGAGAAACAGTGGAACGACATTTCACAGAAAATCGCAGACTCTACGAAACGTCAAAAAAAATTTCAACAAATTTGATTCGAAAGCGCGTGAACAGTTTCTAATTGTTTAAAATTAATAAAAAAATGGATTTGTTAAAATTGTTTCTAATAGATTGCTCAGGAGAGTCTGACGACTCGATTTGGCACTCAATACTGGTGTTTTCCATAATGAAAATTTGAATTTAAAATTCAATTTAAAAAAATAGTTTATTTTAACGGCAAAATTGAAATATCATATGTTTTTTTTTCTTGTTTGACAGTCTTCAATTTTCTGTGCACAGAGATTTTTGTGGCTGAAATTCGAAGGATGGGGAAATTTTTTGCTCTCTCAGGAGCTTTCTCTTCTGTGAAAAACTACGAAAAATGTGTAACTTGGAACAGCTTTTCACAGTTCTTGGATGATTTTCGGCGAATTTCACACACTTATCTACGTGTGTTATACAGTTTTTTATTTAATGTTTCAGTGACCATTCATTGATAATAATCAATTTTGATTAATATAAACTAAACATACATAGACCAAAACAAAAACCGACAAAAAGTCAAGTGAAGCTTGATTATGAAGGATGACCCTCCAAAAAAGCAACCATGGTAACCCATATATCACATGATGTATGGATGCATATGCACATATGTAAATATATAAATAAACAATCTGATGACCAAAAGCCAAGACAAGGTGTGACAGCACCCTGACTTACACATAACGCGATTTTTGCTGTCAATAGTTGTCTGTTCAACTTTAACAGTATAATGTACATGTATGTGTGTACATACAGAAAATGTATAAACCTTATGTATGTGTGTAGATACAGAAAATGTATAAACCAACCACCTTATCATTATGATGTTTGAAATTTAAGTGGATGAGGTGATTTAAAGGATGAAATCGTTTTCATGGGTGCATAAAACAAAAATAAATAAATCGCAAAAGAATACAAAATAACCTAATGAAGGCGCTAGGACTTCAAACTGTAAAGCCATATACGACGACGACATGGGTTATTGCGTAGCTCAAGAAAATTTGTCGTGTGTCGCGTGTAATTCTTTTCTTGGAAATTTTATGATCCAAGGATGTTTGATTCGATGGCAAGACCCAAATAGACTAAGGTAGATACAGAGTAAGTAGTACTTCATTCATCACAGGACCATGATGTTATAAAAGTATCTACATACATATGTACATGTACATAAGTTTGCATGTATGTAGATAGATATAAATGCATGTACATAAATGTGTGTGTATATGTATAAATTGACTTGTCAGGAATTATCAAATTGAATTGGAATTAATTTGGCAAGGTTAAATTGGTTCGTGTACCTTTATTAGAAGAAATTGGATTGGAAATAAATTAAGTTAAGAGCAATGAAAGATTATAAGATCATTTTTGGAAGGTAGGTTGGTAGGGATCCTAAAAATTTTATTTTTAGAGTTTTGAATGTAAAAATGATTAAAGGTACAAATTTTATTCGATTTTAATGGGATATTTTACATAAAGGTAGGTATATGTACATATGTTGTGTTGGTGTTTACACAATAAAAGTTGTGTAAGTACATACCTACACATATGTATATCTAGGTACATACATATATTTTACACGTTCGTGAGAGGTTTCACGTTTATTTATCTATATTGCTTTTAACAATAATCAAATACCCATTAACAATTTCATTTATACAGAATCATCAGTAGAATAAGTTGTAACTTTTTAAGTCACATGGCCTTAGGCTTGCAGATAATTACAACTGTCGTTTATGTATCATTTCTCATTAAATAATTGTATATGTACTCAAACTGAATTTTAGGTAAATGAGCAAATCAACTCATTTTAGAGTGCTTTATTGAGCGAAGGATAATAAATCCTTGCATTCTTCTGTATATACCTATAGGTACATACAAAAAAAAAAGAAATAATTGAGTAAACGCCAAAGTGTACTACTGTTAAATGGTGCAATCTATCTATATGTATATATATATATATATATATATATATATATATATATATATATATATATATATCAATATATATAAAAGAAAGTCTGTTTTTTTGTGTTCGTTCACTAACCAGCCAAACCGGTTGGCCGATCTTCCTAATTTTTTTTTAAATTAAAGAGGAATAAGAGTAGAAGGTTTAGGGCGCAAAACAAAATTATAAAAAAATATGTAAAATATGTTAAACAAAGAAATTAAATTTTGGCTGCTTATTTTAATAATATTTAGCAATTTGCGCACAACTAAATCAGAAGAGATCATGGTGTTCTGGTAAGATCTCCGCTCTAGATGTGAGGGGTCTTAAGTTCGATTCCTGTCGCTGGCAACTTTTTTTTTATAAAAATGTATGGTCTGAACCAAAGTTTTGGTAAGGAAACGACAAACAATTTATTATATTTGTTTATATTTTGTATCTAATTATAGCAACAAAATAGTTATTTCAATCACTGTTTTTATTTAGTTGGAGTCGATATCTCTACCCGTTCTTGAGATATCGCCGAAGAAAAATATTTCTCGAACGGACGAACGTAGGAAAACGTACATACACTCACACACACAGATATCTTTCTAAAAATGACAGATATATAGGTATTGTAAGACCTTAAAACGTTCAGATATGTCAAAAATTTCAGTTTGACAAATCGAAGCGATAACAATAACCTCCTATGGGAAGTTAAAAAATATTTTTTTAACGCCCTGCAAAGCGGGCGGGGGTTTCGCTAGTATATAATATATATATACATATCTATATATATAAAAATGAGTTTCTAAAATGTGTGTGTGGCCGCCTAACTCGAGCATTTATGTACCGATTTCAATTTGATTTTTTGACTTTTGTAGGGAATTATCTGTAGATGGTTTCTATATATGAAAAAAAGTTATACTCGAACAAACCATCCTTTACAAATATCAAAAAATTAAATGGATTCATAAAAACGCAATTTTGCAACATCAAGAACATATGTACATATTTTAACAGTTTTGACATTGTTTCCAATAGATTTTGATACTTTAAGCACACGATTCTCCAAACTTCCATTTTTGATCGCACTTGCTGAAATTATAGTACTAAGGCGTTTTCGAGATTGTGCAAGTATTTTTCAGAATCGACAGTTCCATATTACAGTAAAGATGTTCAATTTTGTGTGTTAGAAAATATATTCCCATTATCATTAATTTAGCTTTAAACTAAGTTTTTTTTTAACTTAAATTATTTTATTTTATTCTGAATCGTTTTCAATTTAAATTTTTAAACGTGAAGTGATTTCGAGTTATAATACAAAAAAGTCAGTGTTTTCAATATACCGATGTGTAATTTTTTGGTTTCAAATGTAGGTATTTAGGACCACTTAAGGATTTTGTTGTTTAATAATGTGTGTGTGGCTGCCTAACGCGCGAATTTATGTACCGATTTCAATTTTGTTTTTGGCATTTTGTAGAGAATTGTTGGTATATAAAAAATGATATTCGAAAACAATACTTTACAAAATGAAAGTCCATACAGTCACTTTTAGTCATATTCGTACACCTTGTACTACTTGCATTTATTTGCTCCCAAGAAGGAAACAAATAAATTTTAAACAAAATAGACATGTAGTTATTTGAAATAAATATTGGTAATCCTAAAAATGACAAAAAATCATTTAACAAGATGCATCAAAATTGAAATTCTCATTCGTATTCGTACATTTGAATCTTTTCGGATTTTTTAACGAAAAAAACGAATTTCGGTAGAATTTTCTTATCTTTTTGGCTTGGTTCTACTTTTTTTTAAGTTTTTGTATACTTTTCTTCTTCTCAGAGTAGATTTAAATCATTAAAATCTAAAAAGGGACAAAATTGAAAAAGTATTTTTATTCTTTTAAATTTCTTAATTTCAATTATGGACAAACATCTGAATGGCATTTCATCACTATAATTTCCGAAAAATCGAAAAAGTAACAATAATATTTTTCAGTATAATCTGTTTTCTATCTGTTAGTCATGAGAAGGTTTTTATAAAAGAAAACATTCCCAACAAGTCAGAAAATTATTAAAATTGATTTTTGTATGAAAAATAAAATTGTTTTGCATGCATTTTGCGTGGAGAAATCAGAAAGATAAATAATAGATGGCGTTGGGGTACGATCAATGCCAAAATTTGATAGATATAGGTTGTGTTCAATTTGTGGGTGTTCTTCCCTTATTGTCATTTTCTATTGATCAAATGTGTTGATTTTTGGTGCAAATGTTCGATTTTTGTGTATTATTACACCTATTCGGAATAGTCGTACATCGCACACAACATACGCAATATGATATGAGTAAAAATTATCTGAAATCTTAATTATACGAAATTGATAATGTCATTCAAGAAACTGTTGAAAACAATGTGATTCAGGACAGGAGACGATTATCAATGGAATATTCAAAGGAGAAAAGCACCTTATCCCACGGGTTCCAATTATTACAACTGATTTTCCACTTAAAGCGGATTCACTTTCCTTTTCTCTTTTGCTATGACCAATCGTTGGAAGTAAGTGAAATTAATATCGAATTTCCTTGTTTTCCACAAACCGTCTTTTTTTGTTTTTGAACCGGAAAACTTATTGAAAAATTTAGCTTTCCATTAAATTTGAATTTTCTGGGTTTTATTATCACTCTGGAGTGTATCACATGGCTTTAAATTGACATGAGACGAAATTCAATTTTAAATTATTTTTAGCCAGGTTCAATTTTTTTCTTCATAAATGCACACAGCGAAGCGGGTGGGAATTAGCTAGTATATATATAATATAAAATTTCAAAATGTGTGTGTGGCCGCCTAACTCGCGCATTTATGTACCGATTTCAATTTGTTTTTTTGTCTTTTGTAGAGAATTATCTGTAGATGGTTTCTATATAAAAAAAAGTTATATTCGAACAAACCATTCTTTTCAAATTACAAAAATTTAAACGATTCATAAAAACGCAATTTTGCAATTTGGTGTGTTACAAAATATATTCCCATTATCATTAATTTAGCTTTAAACTTAGTTTTTTTAAACTTAAATTATTTTATGTTATTCTGAACTGTGTTTTCAATTTAAATTTTTAAACGTGAAGTGATTTTGAGTTATAATACAAAAAAATTAATGTTTTCAATATACCGTTGTGTAATTTTAATTTTTTTTTTTGTTTCAAATGTACCTAGTTAGGAAAACTTTGAAACGATTTTGTTGTTTAAATATGTGTTTGTGACCGCCTAACGCGAGTTACGTGCCCCACTGTAACATCCACACTTTCAACCTGACTGGACCTTCTCTTATTTATGAATTTATATAAAAGAGACAAATAACAATCCAAACTGTTATCATCAAATTCATCATCATTCTCTTCATTGACAAACTGTTATCATACGTCATAAATTATATATTCTCTTTAAAATAATGTTCTCTTAAATTTAAAACCTAGCTTGTAAGAATTGTTTTGTACGATCATTGCATCACTTTAAACCTAGCTCCCGATCAATAAAGACCTATATAGAGCACATATATTTGTCTTTTTGTCTATGGAACATAACTGGCGCAGTCGGTATTCCGATTAACTAAAGTGAATAGCAGTAGCTCTAGTTAAAAAACTGCAATTAAAATTCAAATGAATATTGAATATTAAAAGTCCAAAGGAAAATTGGCAATATTATAAAATTACAACATAAATTGAACGAAGCACGTGGACCAGACTACTATAGCTTACCTATTCCGAACTTTTCCCAAATTGTGTCCATCCTGTCCTTGAATTATCCCAGCTAAGTCCCTATCTGTTATTGGTTATAAAATATTCCCGTTATTCCTATGCCTTACTTTAAATCCCAAACACAAAAGAAATTACAAGTTCATAGCGTATTTTCGCGTTTTGATAGAACCAAATTATCGTGTAACCTAAAAAGTATAGTGAACGGTGTGTTAAACAGGGGTACAGAGATGAATACAAATAATGATTCAGTTCCGTTACAAATCTTTAATTCGCTCAGAATTCCTGATGCTGTTAAAGATTTGCCTAACTTCGATGGGAATCCTAGGCTTCTCTACGATTTCCTTTCAAATGTTGAAGAAATCTTAAGTTTTATGCCTCAATTAAATGATTCTGCATATCAAAAAATTATACTGCGCGCAATTCTTAATAAGGTAACGGGACAAGCAAACGAAGTGCTTAACATGTACGGTACTCCACTTAATTGGAATGAAATTAAAAGAAACCTTATTGTGCACTATTTGGATAAAAGAAACGAGACAAGTTTATTACGTGACCTACACCAACTTAGACAAAACTACGATACAGTTGACTTATTTTATTCAAAAATAATTGATATATTTTCCGCTATGGTTAATCATGTTAAAGTGCATGAAAGCGAACGCAGTGTGATTTATTCAAAACAAGTTTTGTATGAGGAAATGTGCTTAAACACATTCTTATCTGGACTTCGTGAACCGTTAGGTTCTACAGTTAGATCTATGAGACCAGTTAAGCTCACAGATGCTTTGAACTTTTGTTTAAAGGAACAAAATTGTATTTACTTTCGTGATACAAACAACTTAAATTATTTACAAAACCGAAATCAAAATAGAGACCAACAACAGTATCATTTTCAAAATTTTAGAATTCCATTGGCAAAATACTTCCAAAAACAATCTTCAAACTTATAATGTACCACTCAACAATAGACAACAAAATTATACTACTATGTACTTATAATGTACCTTATAACCAACAACTTTATAATAGTCAGCCTGTAATAAACAATAACGTTCAGAATCATCCAAGACCCAACAATAGCAACTTACAAGCAACACAGTTTAATCGGCCATCTACATCTGCTCAAAGTATTCCAATCCAAAACAATACAAATAGTAATAGAAATTCAAATCAAATCAAAAGTTCACGTCCACAACAATCTTCAAACTCAAACAAGACTTTCACGCACAGAACCAATGGATGTCGTTAGTTCAAATACTAATTTGAGCCGTGTGAATCCTAGTTCACAAAATTATTTGAACAATATAGAAAAACAACAATTATGAAGATAGTTATTTGGAACAACCACAAATGATGGAAACTATTTACTATCCTGAGCCACAACGCTATTTTTAAAATTCTGATTGTTTAAATCTTCCTCAAGAAATTATACAAAGTGAAATAGATGACACAAATTTTCGTACACTAGCCTCGGAAAATCAATAGGATACATTAACATGAATAATTACAATACTAACTTATTACCATACATAACAATAGATAGCCTTAATAATTCAACACTTAAATTTTTGATAGACACAGGAAGCAATAAATTTTTTTTAATCCCAACAATAGCAAAGAACTTTGATATAAAAATGATAAAACCAATCGAGATAAAAACAGTTTTCAATACACAGCTTTTAGATAAAGAAGTTATATTAAATGGGCTTTCTGAATTAAAAACCCAAAAACCAATATCCTTTTTGCTTTTTGACTTTCATAGTTATTTTGATGGATTAATTGGCATGGATATTATGAAAGATCTTCAAATAAAAGTCGACTTCCAAAATAATGTTTTTGAAAATGAAAATGTCAAAATACCTTTAAAATTTAAACCTAATACTATTTCAAAAACGTTTTCTGTTCCGGAAAGGAATAAAATTATTTGCCGTCTTCCTGTAGACGTTGAGTTTGGAAGTATTTTTATAAAGCCCACAGTCATAAAAACAAATCTTCTTATCTCTGAAGGTTTGTATAATGCAAAAGATTGGTATTCGTTGGTTGAGGTTATAAATTCTAGCAATTATGATCAGATATTCACCATCGAACAACCCATAAAGTCAACCAAAATAAATGCAGACAACGTCGTTGAAATACATAACATTTCAGTACGAAATACAGAAAATTTAAACAATCTTAATGTTATCGACTTACTTCGGATTGACCACTTAAATCCTGAAGAGCAAAATACAATCAAAACACTTTGCCTATAATATAAAAACATATTTTTTAAAGAGAATGATCATTTAACGTTCTCAAGCGAAATAAAGCACCATATAAAAACAAGAGATGAAATTCCGGTTTACTCAAAATCTTATAGATACCCTTACGCACTAAATGAAGAGGTTCAAAGACAAATTTCGAAAATGGTTGAAGAAGGTATAATTCTTCAAAGTTTTTCTCCATGGTATTTTCCAATTTGGATAGTGCCAAAAAAGAAAGACTCTAGTGGTAAAGAGAAATGGCGATTGGTCATAGACTATCGTAAATTGAACGATAAGACCATAGACGATAAATATCCAATACCAAATGTTAATGAAATTCTTGACAAATTAGGAAAATCTTTGTATTTTAGTACTCTGGATTTAGCTTCGGGGTTTCATCAAATACAAGTCGATGAAAAGGATATCCCTAAAACAGCTTTTTCCGTAAACAATGGACATTTCGAGTTCGTTAGAATGCCATTCGGTCTCAAGAATGCACCATCTACATTCTAAAGAGTGATGGACCATGTTTTAAGGGATCTTCAAGGAAAAGTTTGTTTTGTCTACATGGATGACATCATAGTCTTTTCAACATCGCTTCAAAAGCACATCCAAAACTTAGAGTCTGTGTTTAAAAAACTTCAAGATGCTAATTTTAAAATTCAGCTTACAAAATCCGAGTTTCTCCAAAAAGAAGTATCTTTTCTTGGGCACTTCGTGACACCTGAAGGGGTCAAACCAAACCCTGATAAAATCCATGCCATAAAACAATTTCCTATACCAAAAACACCACAAATAAAATCATTTTTGGGATTACTTGGATACTATAGGAAATTTATAAAAGATTTCGCTAAAATAACCAAGCCCATGACAGAATGTCTCAGGAAAGGTCATAATATTATCCTAAATTCAAGGTATATATGTAGATTGCTTTGAAACTTCTAAAAACTTGCTATGTAACGAACCGATTTTGCAATATCCCGATTTTACAAAGCCATTTAATCTTACTACTGACGCTAGTAACATTGCAATCGGCGCAGTACTATCGCAAGGACCAATTGGATCAGACAAACCGATTTGTTACGCAAGTCGCACATTGTCTAAATCTGAAGAAAGTTATAGCACAATTGAGAAGGAGCTGTTGGCAATCTATTGGTCTACAAAATATTTCCGTCCATATCTCTATGGCCGAAAATTTACAATAGTCACAGACCACAAACCCCTAACCTGGCTCTTTTCTCTTAAGGAACCTAATTCAAAGCTCTTTCGTTGGCGCTTAAATCTAGAGGAATTTAACTATACAATAATACATAAAAGTGGAAAGTTGAATTCAAATGCAGATGCATTATCTAGAGTTGAAATCCACGTTAATGAAAATAATGAACCACAATCTAATACAAGTAATTTTGATTTAGTGTCCACTGAAAACAACATCGATGAGCTTGAAAGTTTAGATACTATCCATTCTGCACAGGAACAAATAGGCGATGGTATTCCTATATCGGAAAGACCCCTTAATGAGTTTTCCAATCAAGTAGTACTCATAGAAAATCCAAATAAGAAAAAACCTCATGCAACACTAAGTATTCTTTTTAAGCGAAAGAAAAGACACCGAGTTGAATGTTATAATATTTGTGACGAGAGTGTTATGATAGAGATTTTTCAAAATTATACTAACACAAAAAGAGTAACCGCGATCCTGTCAGATGATAAGACCTTTAAAGTCGTTCAAAAGGTCTTTTCGAAGTATTATAACAATGCCCTTTTAAAACTTGTTAGATGTACAACTCTACTGCAGGATGTAACGCAGCGTGACGAACAGGAAGAAATTGTTAGGAACTATCACGAAAAATCAAACCATAGAGGTATTTTAGAAAGCGTAGACCATATAAAGAGAGAATATTATTTTCCTAATATGAAAAATATAGTATCTAAAATAATTAAGAATTGTGTAACTTGCCAAAAATTAAAGTATGAACGATTGGTAGAACCTTTGAAATTTGAGATAACAGAAACCCCTTCCAGACCTTTACAAATATTACATATGGACGTTTATTCAATACAAAACGAACATTTCTTGACTATAATAGACAAGTTTACTAGATTCTCTAGTGTTTATTTATTATCATCAAGAAATAGCATTAATATAATTAAATCACTGAAACATTTCATTTCACATCATGGTATCCCTGAGAAAGTAATTACAGACAATGGAAATGAATTTTTGTCCTCACTTTTTAAAGATTTCCTAAGCATATACAACATAAATTTTCATACAACTTGTGCCAAAAGCTCGACAGGAAATTCACCTGTTGAAAGGTTTCATTCTACCCTTACAGAGCTAATTAGAATTATTAAATCAAACTTTCCCAATAAACCAATCAGTGAGATTGTAGATGAAGCAGTTATAAGCTATAACAACTCCATACATTCCGTTACAAAAATGACTCCTTTTAGGCAGTTACCACCCACTGTTAATGTGGGAGATCAGATATATGAAAAAGATGACAGAAGAAATAAACTTGCACCAAAACATATTGAACATAAGGTGGTATAAAATAATAATATTACAGTTCAAACAAACAAAAGAAAAGTACACAAACAAAAATTAAAAAGAAAACGAAAATTTACGTAAACATCAAAATTTAATGTATACTTTATGTAAAATCAATTTCTTTAGGCATAAAATTTATCAAATTATTAATTATCAAACTTATTAAAAGTAATAGTTTCTGTAACTCTTTTTAATTCATTTATTTACCAAAACAAAAAAAATTATTGCAATTATTAAACTATGAACTTGAACAAGAAGCAAATATCCCAAACCCCCTTTTACCCGTTCCCCTCTAAATAACCAACACAGAAAAGGGCTTATTTGAAAGCATCAACGATGGATACATTAAAATTATCATTTGGTTTGATGATACATAGAAGGAAGGGAGGAAAGAAGGAAGAGAGGAAGAAGCTGATAAAGCTCCATAAAGTTCAAAATTTGGAGGGAAGAGTTACGTGCCCCACTGTAACATCCACACTTTCAACCTGACTGGACATTCTCTTATTTATGGATTAATATAAAAGAGACAAATAACAATCCAAACTGTTATCATCAAATTCATCATCATTCTCATCATTGACAAACTGTTATCATACGTCAAAAATTATATATTCTCTTTAAAATAATATTCTCTTAAACTTAAAAACTAGCTTGTAAGAATTGTTTTGTACGATCATTGCATCACTTTAAACCTAGCTCCCGATCAATAAAGACCTATATAGAGCACATATATTTGTCTTTTTGTCTATGGAACATAACTCGCGCGCATTTATGTAGCGGTTTCAATCTTGTTTTTGGCATTTTGTAGAGAATTGCCGGTAAATAAATAATTCTTTAAAAAACCATGAAAAGAAAACATTCCCAAAAAGTCGGGAAATTATTAAAATTGATTTTTTTATGATAAAAATGTTTTGCATGCAGTTTGCGCGGAGAAAATAGAAAGATAAATAATAGATGGCATTGGGGTACGATCAATGCCAAAATTTGATAGATAGCCATAATACGCTGATTTATGTTGCGTTCAATTTGTGGGTGTCCTTTCCGCATTGGCATTTTCTATCGATCAAATGTGTTGATTTTTTTGCAAATGTTCGATTTTTGTGTATTATTATCTACACATATTTGCAGTTGTCGTATTTCGAATACAACATACGCAAACGATACATCAAGCTAAAATTATCCCACGGGTTCTAATTATTACAACTGATCTTCCAATTAAACCGGATTCAGTTTCCTTTCCTCTTTTGCCATGACCAATCGTTGGAAGAGTGTGGAATTAATCTCGAATTATCCTGTTTTTCACAAACCATCTTCGTTTTTAGTTTTTGAACCGGAAAACTTATTGAAAAATTTAGCTTTCCATTCAAATAAATTACATTTAAATTTTTATCACATGGCTTGAAATTTGGGTGAGACGAAGTTCAATTTTGAATTATTTTTACCCAGGTTCAATTTTTTTCTTCTTAAATACACATAGCGAAGCGGGAGGGAATCACCTATAGTATTTAATATTTTTTAAGGCGGTAAAGCGATAACTTTTACATTTCGAATGTTAATTGATTGAAATTAAAATTAATGCATTCTAAATAAACAGGGCTACTACACTGCATCATTATAATTTTTAAATGTACACTGACAATCACTAGGATGAAGCCACATATTTTTTAATCGATTTTTGTTCTTTACACCTGCTGGAAATTTCGTACCCATAAAAATTTACTACATTTGAGTAGGTAGATATTTTCTTTAAAAAAGTAATAAAATTAAGGGGTTAAATAGAAAAAACTGTTGGAATTTCCCTACATTAATTAAAGAGCTACTTAAAAACAGTATGAAAAAGTGCGTCACTTGGATGAGGCCACATGAAAAATCTTATAACATATCAAAAAAATTAAATAAATGTTTACAGTTTTTGGTTTTCAAACATTTATTTATTAAGTTTTTCTCCAATAATAATGAGTATGCCCCCCATTTTTCGATATGACCTCTATTAGACGGTTTGGAATGGAATCATAAAGTTTTTTTAAATAGTCAAGTGAAATCTCGTCCCAGGCATCACGGATAGCTTCAATTAAGGAGTCCTTGTTTTCAAATTGTCTACCGCCTTCATAAACTTTTCGAGATAGCCATGCCCATACGTTTTCGAATATGTTCAAGTCCAGTGAATAGGGTTGCCATGGCAAAAGCTCTACGTTTTCTGATAAAATCCAGCTTTTGACAACCCTGGAAGTGTGAATGGGGGCATTGTCTTGTTGGAAAATCTAAGGCAGAGGTCCAAAAATATTTTTCATCTTCGGAAATGACCGTTCCAACAAGCATTTGTAGCTGTTTCCGTTCATTGTTGTAGTAAGAAACTCCAATTCGATTTTGCCATAGTAGGTGATAGCTCCCCACACCATAACACCTGATGTACGGCTGTGATGTCTTCCCAAAATTAGTTCCTCTTTTCTTAAATCATGGAAATAAAAGTTGTAACCATCGGGGCCGTCAAGGTTAAACTTTTTTTCATCCGAAAAGACGACGCGTTTCCATTGACTGCTCCAAGAGACATGTTCTGTTGCAAAGTTCATTCGCAGCTCCTTGTGTACTTGCTTTAGAACAGGTTTCTTTTTGAGTTTTCTTCTCTGGATAGTACCATCTTTTCTTATTATCCTTCGGACTGTCGAAGCTTATTTTAGTAGCTGATTGAGTAGAATTTGAAGCAATACGTAAAATTAACGGCTTTTTTCGGGATGTTGTTGCTTGGGCTGTGCGTTCTTTTTGGTTTTTTCCATAGTTTTGAGGATCAGCAAGATAGTTGTTAACAACTATCTTACTTCTGTTCAGCTTCCTTGCTATTTCTCGGCTTGAGAGTCCCATTTCCTTGAAAGCATCGATTTGTCCTCTTTCTGCCACTGTCAACGTCTTTCCGGAACCTATTTGTAATTGAAATTTAATAAAAAGAGTTATTTGTAAAACGTTCTTAAATATTGCAACCAAAATTTTCAAAAAATTGCTGATGTGAACTTCTACAACGAAATATTCGCAATGGCCTCATCCTAGTGACACACTTTTTTATATCCTTTTTAGGTAGCTCATTCATTAATGTAGGGAAATTCCAACGGTCTTTTCTAATTAACCCTATAATTGTATCACTTTGTTTTAAGAAAATATGTACCTACTCTCATGTAGTAAAATTTTCCGGGTTAAACAAATTCCAACCGGTATCGGACCGAAAATCGGTTGAAAAATATGTGGCCTCATCCTAGTGATTGGCAGTGTATAATATAGTAATTCTGAGAGTGAAACAAACTCCAATTTTGTCGTTATTTTCATAGTAGTTTAAAATGCACCATTTATTTTAGGCATAACTAAGATTTTTATTTATTTTTTTGGTGTTTTTAAAAGAATTTAAGTTAATTAAGAGAGTGACGGATTGACTTTAATTTATTTAATTTTTTTTATGGGCAAAAAATTTGTCCAATTTTATGCAATTTTCAATGGGTTTGGCGTGTTTGAACAGGTATAACTTCTTTAATCTACAACATATTTTATCGAAACAAAAAGTATTGTAAAGCCAGTGTCAAATATTTTTATTATGAGTACAATTTGCTTTTAATAATTCACTTTTAAACTTTAAAAAAATTAAAAAACCTACAAAAAACGCAAAACACGTTTTTTTTTGAGGACTTTTATATATATCCCTCATTCTTTATTCGGCCTTTTGAAATATATTTTTTTTTCTTTATTTAAATGAATAGCTTAATTAATTACCTCGGGAGTGACGGATGGACTTTTTCGAAAAAAAATTACTAACCCTTTAAATGTTCATTGAAAAAGCCCAAATAACAATTAGCTTTTCAGAGAAAATAATGCTTGTGCATATTTTTCCCATTTATTTTATTTTTTTTTCAATATTTTTTTTATTGGTCTCCAATTCAAAAATTCTAATTGAGTTCATGGTTTTTTTTAAATAAATTTTTGAAAAAGTGTCTAAATTGGTGTTTTTCCCTTTGAAATTTCCTTTCTACACGCACACTTGAAGTTTCAGTTCCCAGTAATTCCACTGCGAAATTAGCGCTTCGAGAGAATGTTCTTCATTTGGAAAAGAAATGTGCCCCGCCCACCCGCTCTCAAATATTTTTGTTGTTGGTTAACATATGTATTGCTGGTTGTTTCTTTCTTTTTGCATCAAGAACAGAAAATGCAATAGAAAAACCGGTTATTGGAATTTGAGGAATATGTAATGACAAACCAGTTTTTTTCAATGAGTTGACTAGAGCAAGTGTACGTCCAATTCACGTGGTTGGAAGGATGCAGAACAATAATGTGGGTGTTTTATCTACCTACTTTTTGCACCCTTTAGTTTGAAGATGTAGCAGAAGTCATGATCGTTTGGTTTTTTATATTTGATCTAGATTTTGTTTGTGGCAATTGAGAGGGGATGTATTGTTCTTTGGCAAAACAAAAACAATTTCAATGCAAACGAGACAGGACCTGTTTTTGAGAAAATATTGAAATCGAAAGAAACGTACATACAGCACAGACTGTCCTTTTCTTTGGTTATTATTGTTGTTTTTTCCTTTCTTCTCCCACTTTAGCGTGTTATTGATCTTATAAAGATACTCATTTTTTTTTCTTCGACTCTATTCTTGTTCAAAAAGAGTGTAGAGAGAGAGTAACAAACAAAAACAAAATTCCTCTGGCCACATTTATGGCGATGGCATGAAATTCATGACAAAAAAAGGTCACTAACACAAATAAAGTCATTTACATGAAGTTTAAGTTTGCCGATCTGGGACACTCAGACTTAAAAGGGATTGAAAAAAAGTAAATTGATATCTAAATATATGTCATTTACAATTTTATATCTAAATATGTATATCTTAATACAATCGAATAATTATATTAATGATAATTCAAACTACTTTCAAACACTAATGGTTAACAACCTGAGCTAGTAACAACTTCTTAGAACTAAATAACAATTAAAACAACATGTTTTGCTCTACATTTTCTTGATATATTTTAAATTACTTGAAATATAAGAGGATTGAAAAAACTTCAAATCCAATTAGGTAAATGCTTATGATTTTTTTTTTTTAGATTTAGATTCTGAACTGCACTTACATTAAATTTAAAATTAACTAACAAACTCGTAAACAAAACCGGTTCATCTGAATTAAAATTGTCTCCCGATCAATATGCACAAGCAAAAGCAACTCATGTATGAATAAATTATTTTAATAATCACTGCTGCAGTGGAATTTTATTGAATCAATAAATTAAAAATGACTCATTCAAGCATTTAAGTGACGAAGTAAGTAACCTTGATAGATTTGGGAAGTTTAAAGTTATAATTTTTGTTGAGATACTTTTAAAGTAATCAATAATAACTAACTCTTATACTGCTAAATGTTGTTATATAATATTATTTTGATATAAACTATTAAGTAATTTTTTTAGGCTGCTAATATTTTTACATCCATAACAATAAGTGTAAAGGGTCGAATTCAATGGTCTAGCAAAATATCCAAAAAATATATCAAAATGTGATCGTATAACTTTTCTTAACTTAACTTAATAGACTAGCGGCTCGTAACGGCTTCGCACAGGATAGATATGTAGATAATAATAGAAAAGCATATCATATTAATAACGGTTTTTGAGTTGAGTCTAAAATCTGTTTATTTATAATATCTTTGTGCCAAGTTTCCTCCGTATTTGTTCGGCCATTCTGGCGTGAGCCATACATTTTACAGGAATAAAAAATAAGCCTAATTGCTATTTAAGAAAATAATCTATCTCTGTGCTAAATTTCATCCAGATCTGTACAGCCATTCTGACGATATTAAAAAAAAAACAGAAATCTATCCCACAATTGCATTCATCTTACCGAGATAAAAAGTTGCCTATGTGCTATTCCATTTCATCAAAATCCGTTCAGCAGTTCTAGTGTTATTGAGCAACAAACATCCATGCATCCAAACTTTCACATTTACATACATAGTAAATATACATACATATGTATGTACATATACAATATGTAAATGTTTAGCTACGAACATGAAATTCGAGTCAAAACAGAAATGAAGGGCTCAGGGGAAAAAGTCACAAGTCCATTTTTTTTTTCAAAATTAACTTAATAATGCCATCTTGTAGGTTTTTGCATGCACTTACTTACGCCAATACATGGGAGTGGAAAGAATGTTTAAGGATACAACAATCCATGAAGTGACGAATCACAGCGTAGGAGAATATGTAGATAAAGCCGATCCGACCAACACAATAAATGATCTAGAAAATCAAAACAAACTACTTAAAAAAACCATTTTATACCGGAAGATAACTGACCATGTTCACCAATACATGGCTCTATTTTTTTTATCGGAAATACTGAAATATCAGGATGACTTTTGATCGCAAATAATGGAGTTCTTATTGGATATAAAAAAGTTTACCCTTGCTATACCGATGGTAACATAAGTGAAGGCTTAAAATTAAAACACATAGATCCTCCAACCCTTCAGAGTGAAAATTTAACAAGCTTTTTACCGCCAAAACATCCTTGGCTTATCACCATAAACGACGAACTCAACGAACTCGGCAGTACTAGTACGGACGATGATTTTATTGACGAGACCTACACACCTTTTTAAAACATTTTGACCTATTTAACTGATTATATGACTGACTACCTAACTCCTGACTACCTGACAAAATGACTGCACTTAGACGGGGAATGCCTTGCAATTCTACCTCCTCGTGGTGCATTCTGGGTAACGTTAAATAAATTGCTGTCCTGAATTAACAAAGATTAATTATGTTTACTAACAAATCCTTAAAATGAAACCGTCGCACCGTCACCATCAAAAATTCAAAAAAAATAGTTTTTGTAATTTTCGATTTTCTCAAAAACTACCTGACTAGAATCATAAAATTTGTTGTGTTCGATTAAGAATTGATAGCTACATAGAATGCATATAAGTTATTTACAATTACATTTAACAATTTTGAAAAAAAAATATCAAATACATGGTATTGCATTGACTTTAATAATGTCATCAATTTAGGAAAGATAATTTTTTGTTTAAATTTGAAAAAAAAATCAAGAAAATAAATTAAAGTTAGGTGAAAGAATGGTGAAAATTAAGGGTTGTATGAATTTTGTAATGCCATATTATAAACAAATTTATAAAATTGTCCAAAAAAAAAACGTTATTGGTGGACATGGAGAACTTTTACCACATAAAACATAGATAGTAGCCGATTCTCAGAACTACTGAATATGCATATAAAATTTCATACGAATCGGTCGAACCGTTTCGGAGGAGTATGGGAACAAACATTGTGACACGAGAATTTTATATATTAGATATACATATTGCGTACTTATATATCGTTACACTTTTTGCATTTTTGGTCGGTTATTTGCGGTACAATAACAGTTTAACGGTTGAGGTCTAACGGTTCGACATCTTAAAATAAGATTTTGTTCGTAAAGTAAAATTTGCACGAATTTGCAAAACGTGGTTTTCCTTTTCTGGGTGTTTTTGAATCCCCGGTTCATCTCCTCTCTAAAAATCGTTACATAAGATGTCAGGCGATGACAAAGAAATAAACGGGAACAATAATCCTCTGGGTCATTCCTCGAATGATCCACCAGAAAACGCGTTGCTAAATTCACTAGTTGCTCAACAAACCTCTTTAATTTCAATAAAAATTCCACCCTTCTGGAACAATCGACCTGATTTAGTTTCTCCTCCCGCGCAAGAAAAGTACGAAAACTTGAAAAGAGTCTTGTTAGAAAGAAATCGCGAGAGTGAAGAAAGACGTTTGGATGCTCTTTTAAACAAAGTTGAACTCGGTGATATGAAGCCATCAGAACTTTATAGGATTATGGAAAATTTGGCAAGTGGAAATAATCTAGTTAATCCGCAATTAGTAATGAAACTTTGGCTTAATATACTTTCATCGACAATACGAGTGTACTTAATGGCTGTTGAAAATTCCCAGACTCAAAGTAAACTATTCGCTTTAGCCGACAGATTCCATCACTCCTCAACGACTTCTACCTTGCAAGTTTCCCAAGTTAATGCAACTAATATCTCCAATTCTTACTCTGAGTTGCTACAGAAATTAATTTGCAAAATGGAACGGTTTAAAACAAACTTTTCTAAAGCAAATAACACTAACAGAGCATCCAGAAGTTTTCCGGGAGGCAGGTTAAGAAGTAAGCCCCTAAGTAGAAGTGAAAGAAAATCGATTTGCTGGTTTCATAGAAAATTCGGGAACAACGCGAGAAAATGTTCGAAACAATCGTGTTCATTTCAATCAGAAACAATTAAATCGTCAAAAAACTAATTCGCCAGACCTCAAATGCGGCTTTGAGCGAGGCATTTATTAGCGATAAAAACACAAAGCTCGAATTTTTAATCAATACCGGTGTCGAAATTTCGATAATTCCTCGCAAATTCTGCCAGTATTACAAAGAACCAAACGATTTCACCCTGCTCACTGCGAACGGTGGAAAAATTCATACGTACGGTTGCAAACGATTAACAATTAATTTGAATCTTAAACGCGTTTTTGATTTCACTTTCGTTATTGCCGACATCGATCACCCTATTATGGGTGCTGATTTTTTACAGTTCAGCTGTCTTTTTAAATGCACCAACATTTCCTCTCCGAAACTTTTTTCGATACCAAGCGAATTCTGTGCAATTTTAGATGAGTTTTCCGAGGTTAAAACTCCGCCAGATTTCACGTTACCGGTCAAACACAACGTTGTCCACCAGATACAAACAACTGGACAACCCCCTTCAGCCAGCGCCCGACGACCTAATTCCGAGAGGTTAGTAATTGCAAGACGTCAATTTCAACAAATGATCGGTTTGGGTATTTGTCGCGTTTCAAAGTCTCACGTAGCCTCACCACTTCACATGGTCCCAAAAAAGAATTCTCTCGATTTCAGACCGTGTGGTGACTACAGATGGCCAAACCAAGCTACTATTCCAGACAAGCATCCAATCGCAAATGCTCAAGACTTTTCAGCTAACGTGCAAGGTTGTGTATTTTTTTCAAAAATAGATTTGATTCGCGCTTACCACCAAATACCGGTCGCAAGACTTTTCAGCTAACGTGCAAGGTTGTGTATTTTTTTCAAAAATAGATTTGATTCGCGCTTACCACCAAATACCGGTCGCAGTAGAGGACGTTCATGAAGCAGCTGTTATAATACCTTTCGGGCTTTTCGAATTTTTACGAATGCCTTTTGGAGTGCGCAAACTTTCCAACGTTTCATGAACAGTGTTTTAGGTGATCTTTCGTTTGTATTTGTGTATATAGACAACGTTCTCGTATCAAGTAAATCAGCCGAGGAACATAAGACACATTTGCCTGAAATTTTTCGTAGATTGCAAGAGCATGGACTTAACGTTAATGCGGCGAAATGTTAACTAGGTGTTTGCAAACTTGATTTCGCGTTTCAAAAAAAGGAATAATTCCTTCGCAAGAACGAGTAAAAGCAATAATCGAATTTCAAAGCCCCAGCTCTATCAATCAGCTCCAGCGTTTCCTCGGCATAATACATTTCTATAATCGTTTCATACCAAATATGGCATTCAAAGCCAAAGTTTTGTACGAACAACTTAAATTTCAAAGTCAACAAAAAAGAAAGTAAAAAGCCGCTTTTTCAGTGGTCCGACGAATGCGAAGACGCTTTTAGAACACTTAAGAATGAGTTGTCAAAAGCGCACTATGCTTTTCCATCCAAAGCCTCTAGCACATATAGGCATTATGGTAGACGCATCTAGCGATGATGTCGAAGGAGTACTCCAACAATACCATAGTAATATTTGGGAACCTTTAGGTTTCTTTTCAACTCGTTTAAGCCCGGCCGAAAGGAAATACTCAACATTCGATTGCGAACTCCTTCCAATTTTTAAAAATATTAAATATTTTCAATATTACGTGGAAGGTAGACAATTTACCGTTTTCACTGACCACAAACCACTTACAAACGCAATTTGTTCAAAAACTGAAAAGTCACCTCGTCAAACACGCTAACGCTACTTAGAATTTATCGCTGAATTCACTACTGACATTCGTTATATTAAAGGAGTACAAAATATCGTCGCCGATAAGTTATCGAGATCTTATGTTGATTTAATTGATTTTAAAAATAATAGTATTCCGAGTCTTTTAAAAGAGCAACAAAAAGATGAAGAACTCAAATTACTTTTAAAACAACCGAAAGATTCTTCCAAGTTAGAAAACGTTCATATTCCGATTAACGATGTTGAAATTATCTGCGAAACTTCGATTGGAATAACTCGTCCATACGTGCATGAAATATTTCAACGAACAATTTTTGACAACTATCATAAACTTTCGCATTCAGGTTCAAAGGCAATGCGTAAAATAATTACTGATAAATATTTTTGGCTTATAATGAAAACTGATGTAAATAGATGGACAAAAAGTTGTATTTCGTGTCAAAAATCAAAAATTTCACGACATACTAAAGCATACACGATTGTCAGGTGTGACAATCATTGTCAGATCTGCAAACGTCTGACAATGTGTGCAAATGAGCTGACAATGAGCTGAAAATTTTAATTTGTGTGTACACGGTTTGCATATATCTACAAACATCTGCAAATCTGTTGCCAAATATTTGTCTGACAATCTCGACAAACTAATTTGGCCAAATAGCTAGCAATAGATTTGCAAACATTTGTAGATTTTCTGCCAACCGTGTACACACCAAATCAAATTTTGGATCTGCAAATTTATTTTCAGCTCATTGTCACACATCGCATCAGTCAGAAAATTTTAAATCTACTGAAACAAAGTGAAATATAAAAAAATAAGATAAATGGAAGAAAACGTGGCAGTTGCGACTATTTTGAGTGCTTTTTTATTAGAAAGCAGCGATGAAGAAACAGCCAAACACCCCAAAAAGATGTGTCGTAGGGTATGGACAAAGGATTGAATGGCCCGTCGTGAGCAGGAAGGGTTTTACGCAAAATTTATGGTCGAATTGCGAACAGAGGAACCAGAACTGTATCGAAATTTTTTGCGAATGGATTGCAAGCAATTTGATCACCTTTTAGCTTTGGTGGCTCCACATATTCAAAAACAAGTTACGAATATGCGCAGGAGCATTTCTGCAGGTGAGCGTCTTGCGTTAACCCTACGATACCTAGCTACCGGCGACAATTTTCGTTCGTTACAATACCTGTTTCGCATTCCTGCTACAACGATCTCGAGAATAATTCCACATGTCCTCGATGCTATATATAAAGTTCTCGTGGACGAATATCTTCAGGTAAATTTACATAATTCAATTGTTGAATGTAAATAATTGCGATTTTTAGGCCCCGAAAACACAAGAGGCTTGGAACGCTATTGCCAACGATTTCAACGAAATTTGGCAATTCCCAAACTGAATTGGAGCTGTGGATGGGAAGCATGTGGTCATGGTCGCACCACATGATTCTGGCAGCATTTTTTATAACTATAAAGGTACACATAGTATCATATTAATGGGTATAGCCGATGTGAACTACAAATTGATTTACATCGATGTCGGCCGCAATGGGCGATTTTCCGACGGTGGTGTGTTCAACCGCTGCACATTTGGACAAGGGTTGGATAAAAATGAGCTGTGCTTGCCACCACACAAACCACTACCCGGTAGACAATTGCCTGTTCCGTATGTCCTTGTCGCAGACGACGCGTTTGCTTTACGATCAAACATATTGAAGCCATTTGGCGAAAGCGGTCTCTCCATGGTGCAAAGAGTATTTAATTATCGTTTGGGCCGTGCTCGCCGAATCATCGAAAATGTTTTCGGTATTATGTCTGCACGCTTCCTAGTCTTGCGTAAACCCATACATTTGAACGCTGAAAAGACAAAGAAAGTTACACTTGCCTGTTGCGTACTGCATAATTTCTTGATGACGACGAATACAAATAATTACGCACCTCGTAATTATGTTCATCGTTACAACGAAAATCATGAACTAATTTTAGGTGATTGGCGGCAAGACTTAGAACCAGAAGCTAAGACGTTGTATCCATTAGAAAGATCCCGTATTGATCCTCCATTGGAAGCCAAAGATATACGAGACGAATTTAAATCGTACTTCATCGAAGAGGGTGAAGTGGAATGGCAGTACAGATTCATTTAAAAAATCAAATATTAAAATTTTAAAATTCAATTTCAAATTAAATATAAACTGTTTATCTTTGTGGAATGTTACACTGTTTTATTTCCAACCAACAATGTTCTTATTGGTTTTAGACTAAAACTTTTAGTAGAAGGAGTCCAGTCCCAATACATACCTTCTCCATACCAAAACAAAGCAACCGTCAAAAACAAATCAAAATATTTTGTGTTTTGAAAATGTATGTAGCTAAATTTAAAAAAATCTGCTTTCAAAAATGTTTTTTATTGGAATTGGAAAAGGAAAAAAGTAAATTCATAAATGAGACATACATAGTTTTTAATGATACATGTACATAATATTATCATTTCGTTGCGCTTCACTTATTATAATCATGTGAATCGTCATTTTGATAACACGATTCGCTAGTGTCTGCTGGATCGTGTGCAACATAAACAATCTGGTTGGTGTCGAAATTTACGTTACGCGAGTGTTCCTGTTGAGATGAAGATGGCTAAAGTACAAAAATTTTACATAAATCTGAGTGAAAATAAATAAAAAAATAGACTTACCATAATAACACAAATAATCATATACAGATGTCTCACACTTATGGAGAAGAATGACCTATGAATTGAAAAAAGATTTATTTTTAAAAGCTTTAAATAAGATCTTTTCCTACAAAATCAAAGCTCTTTCTGAAATATTTTGTTGCTCTACTCTCTGCCACTCTTTTCTATTCTTTTTACCCCTTTCGAGATTATTTGTTTTTGTTTGTGGATTCGTCGCTTGCTTTTTTGTATAGTCTTCCATCCCAGGTATATTTTTCTTTGTGCTACGACCAAGGCAAGACAAGTGATGGTTTTTTTATTATGCTTTTGTTGTATTTGCGTCTATAATTTGTAAGGTCGTCTCAGATTTGAGACAAAATAAAAGGAGAAGATTGAATGTGTTGATTTACACACATGTATGTATAATACATACCTACATTGTGAATTGGTTGGTTTGACTTTGTATGATTTTTCATTCTGGAATGAATATTTGAAAGATTTTACTTTGGTTCCTAGGAATTAATTTTGTTAAAATGAATGAATATACATATACGAATTTTATTTTCCTGTAAGTCGGTAGGTATATTTTTAAGTAGAAAAATAATCAGTTAGGTACCTACCTGCTTTAATTTTATTTTTATTTATTAATTTTGATTTTTTTAGTTTATCCACAATTTTTTTTTAAATATCTAGGTACCTAGTCATTACTATTTGTAGGTCAGTGGTTAGCTTGTTGTTGTTGAAAACAAATGATTGAAAAATGTTCTAATTTTAAAAAATTATAACTTTATTGAAAGTCGAGTTAAGTGACCAAAAAAAATATTTTGTGATTGGATATTTATTTGTCTTTGCCACAAAAAAATAAGTATTTACCTACATACTTAAAAAATACGAATGCAGAAGTGGTCCCCAGTAGGAAATTTTCAAAAATTCACCTAGTAATCACAAACATTTTCCTCGAGGAATGGAAGCTACACCCGAGGAATTTGAGGTGAAAGAATAGGTGAAATTAACATTGGTTGACATTGGCGTTCACCAAGTGATTTTTTAGGTGACTTTTCAAGAGGAAATCACTGAGTAGCTGCATGTGGGTAATTCCCAACTGAATTAGAGTGAAAGAAAAATTGCCTGAATGCACACCAGTGATATCACTTGCTAAGTGGAGTTTGTGAAATACAAGGCATTTACGCATAAGTGAAAAATGTGTGGAATGTATACCAAGGAAATCACATTTTAAATGTGAATCTTGTAATCATAAATGTATTTACGTTCACGAAAAAGAACATGAACATTGACCAGTTATTTCATAAGGTAAAGAAAAGAATATTTATCAGATCATACCTTCAGATACAAAAATAAAAATACAGTTATATATGTCTTATTCTTATTCTTTTCTTATTATTACTGAAAAATATAAGTATGTTATTACAAATAAAATAAATTAAAAATATGATGACAGGAATACAGATGGCTTGTTCTTCCATTTGTCAACAGCTCTCTTGAAGTGCAGTTTTAGGATTTGCTGGACTGCTTTTCCATAAAGCTGGGCGGAGTACCTAAATGTCGATTTAAAAAGCAACAAACACAAAACAAAAACACTTTAACAATTTTTTCTTAACATTTTCATTGATCGCACTTTAAAAAACTTGAACCGGAATGTTTTATAATAAAAAGAAAACATTATGTCACATAAAATTAACCGCACGCGTCGCCGTCGCCAAAAAACTGAAAATTCCAACGCTTCTATCTTTTGCCTTTCTCTGGAAAAAAACAACAATGCATGAAATCTAGAAAGAAGAACCCTTACGCAGGTCACTGCGCATTTCCATCTATCGCAGTTCTTGGAAACGACCTTATTTGCACAAGCAGGATAGAAGAACTGTAACAAAAAACATGAACATCGTGACTCACCGCATTACTACTCATCGTTGAGATCCTACATTCCTTCGGCATATATGAATTTCCGAATTACTTTCCCTTAAGAGATCCTCGTACTTTTCAGAACTGACCAGTCAGGTATAGAGAAAAGCAAATACTTGGTTCTTCCATTCTCGAGAAGAATAAAGAACAACAGAAGACCTAACTGGGTTGACGAACTAATGAATCTATACATTCCTCCTCATCAGTGTAATCATCGCAAGATCTTCTTCAGTGAAATATGTACGAAAATGCAACAGTTGATTTCAGTTCAACCTTTTAACAAGTAAAAGAAGTGGTAGATTGTATGAGCTGATGAAAAAGGCGATGCCTTTATTTAAGGAAATCACTACATGCTGTTCCTCTATGACTAGATTAGATGAATTCATTGATGTTTTCACCAAAAATTTTCATTGGTGGACAAAATTCCTACTGGGTCAGGTCAAAATATTTCCTAGTCTTTTTGAATGAACAATTCAAATTTTGATACACATACATAGGTAGGTACCTTTAATTTTAATTTTTTTATTTTTTATATTTTTTATATTGATAAATTTTAAAAATGTTCTACTCTTAGCCTACTTCATTGATGGCAATTAATGCATAATAAGTGGGGACTAATTTTAATACATACATACACTGACAATCACTGAGGCCACATATTTTTTAATCGATTTTTGTTCTTTATACCTGCTGGAAATTTCGTACCCATAAAAATTTACTACATTTGACTAGGTAGATATTTTCTTTAAAAAAAGTAATAAAATTAAGGGGTTAAATAGAAAAAACTGTTGGAATTTCCCTACATTAATTAAAGAGCTACTTAAAAACAGTATGAAAAAGTGCGTCACTTGGATGAGGCCACATGAAAAATCTTATAACATATCAAAAAAATTAAATAAATGTTTACAGTTTTTGGTTTTCAAACATTTATTTATTAAGTTTTTCTCCAATAATAATGAGTATGCCCCCCATGGCAAAAGCTCTACGTTTTCTGATAAAATCCAGCTTTTGACAACCCTGGAAGTGTGGATGGGGGCATTGTCTTGTTGGAAAATCCAAGGCAGAGGTCCAAAAATATTGTCATCTTCGGAAATGACCGTTCCAACAAGCATTTGTAGCTGTTTCCGTTCATTGTTGTAGAAAGAAACTCCAATTCGATTTTGCCATAGTAGGTGATAGCTCCCCACACCATATCACCTGATGTACGGCTGTGATGTCTTCCCAAAATTAGTTCCTCTTTTCTTAAATCATGGAAATAAAAGTTGTAACCATCGGGGCCGTCAAGGTTAAACTTTTTTTCATCCGAAAAGACGACGCGTTTCCATTGACTGCTCCAAGAGACATGTTCTGTTGCAAAGTTCATTCGCAGCTCCTTGTGTACTTGCTTTAGAACAGGTTTCTTTTTGAGTTTTCTTCTCTGGATAGTACCATCTTTTCTTATTATCCTTCGGACTGTCGAAGCTTATTTTAGTAGCTGATTGAGTAGAATTTGAAGCAATACGTAAAATTAACGGCTTTTTTCGGGATGTTGTTGCTTGGGCTGTGCGTTCTTTTTGGTTTTTTCCATAGTTTTGAGGATCAGCAAGATAGTTGTTAACAACTATCTTACTTCTGTTCAGCTTCCTTGCTATTTCTCGGCTTGAGAGTCCCATTTCCTTGAAAGCATCGATTTGTCCTCTTTCTGCCACTGTCAACGTCTTTCCGGAACCTATTTGTAATTGAAATTTAATAAAAAGAGTTATTTGTAAAACGTTCTTAAATATTGCAACCAAAATTTTCAAAAAATTGCTGATGTGAACTTCTACAACGAAATATTCGCAATGGCCTCATCCTAGTGACACACTTTTTTATATCCTTTTAAGGTAGCTCATTCATTAATGTAGGGAAATTCCAACGGTCTTTTCTAATTAACCCTATAATTGTATCACTTTGTTTTAAGAAAATATGTACCTACTCTCATGTAGTAAAATTTTCCGGGTTAAACAAATTCCAACAGGTATACAGACCGAAAATCGGTTGAAAAAAAAGTGGCCTTATCCTAGTGATTGGCAGTGTATGTTAGTGTATTTGAACAATTTTATAAACGGTTGGAATTCATTTTTTACATGTGTTACGATTTATTTATTTTAAGGAATTAAAACGTACTTACATAATACATGTACACATTATGTATTATGTAACTACAAACAAATTATAGAAGATGAAGTATGAATTCATTAAGAACTTATTAAAATTGTATTTTAGATGTGTAATGGTTGTTAAAATATAATTTAATAATAATACGAATGAGTAAAAAAAACTAAATCACCCACAATAATGATGTATCAATTAACAGTTTCCTTCAATGATATAGTTTCCAGGCAGTGATGGATTTATGCCTAGGCCCGCGAGGCCCGGGCCTAGGGCGGCATGATTTGAGGGGCGGCAAAATTTTTAAAATTCCAAAATTTCAGAGACGAAAAAAAGTAAAGACAGTTGCCTTGGAAAACAAGTTTTTTTTCTTTTACTTTTCAGTCTATGATTGAAATTTTAATTTTTTTCGTTTCATTACTGAAATTAATCATATGCTTACAAAGCTTTTAAAAACTACTAAATCTTAATAATATCGAAACTTGCAAAAGTTATTAGGTGTTTATTTCTAAACGTTTTAACAAAATTCAGTTCAAATTTAAATGTTTAAGCAAATATTGAACACAAAAAAGGTTATTTTACATGAACGACGGTAGTAAAACTTTATTACAATTCGCATACATAATCGTCAAAATGTCATTTAACCACATTTGAATACAAATTTTAATGTAAATCACGACCATACTAGAATGTCAATGTGAATTATTTCTTATTTCACTTGAATAGACAACTTTTTTTGTACGTTAAAATAATTATTTCGGTGGTGATGTTGCTATTTTTTTCATTAAATTAAGTAAAAATCTACCTAGATTTTTGTTTCAACCAAACATAACAAATATGAATATTCCCTTGAAATATTAAAACATCATTTTTGTCGCCAATTTGTTTGATTTTATTTCTCACAACTTAAATATCAAGTAGCAACACCTAGCTGCAAGGCTACGAATGACTTACCCACCTACTCCCTTTCGAACATTTTGCGAAATAATTAAACATAACAAATACAACGAATCAGTTTTTACAAAATTGAAAAATCTATTCAAAACGAATTAAGAAATTCAAATTACCTATTGGCACTGGAATTTATTTCTGAAAGCGAAGATGAGAAACCGACTACACGGTCTGAAGCTACGGGATTGCAACGAAAGTTGCAGCATTTAGAAACAGCAATTCTAGTCATCATTTGGAATGTAATTTTAGATCGATTTAATGCTGCTAGTAAGAAGCTTCAAGAATCTCAAGCTGATTTATCATCCGTTGTGCAAATCTATAG
Organism: Scaeva pyrastri; assembly: GCA_905146935.1. Taxonomy (NCBI): domain Eukaryota; kingdom Metazoa; phylum Arthropoda; class Insecta; order Diptera; family Syrphidae; genus Scaeva; species Scaeva pyrastri. Next base: position 45,630,459 of record LR989928.1, on the reverse strand, counting down.
TTCTCTGGCTCTATTTCTTCAGGACATGAGAGACAGACAATTTTCTGAATATGAAGAAAAAGCCAAGACACTATCTGGCGTCCAAGATTATTATCGTTATGATACTCGTCGCAAGAAAACTAAAAAAATTCAGCCAGATGAGTCACGGGTGAATGAAAGAATACCTTCTTCTGGACAAGAAAATTTTCGCACAAATGTTTTTTACCCTATTTTAGATACTCTGTGTGTGCAATTGGCCGGCCGTAGAAGTGCATATAAAAAGCTTTACGACAAATTTAATTTCTTCGATAGTTTATCTGAAATAGATACAATCGAATTAAAAAATCTTGCCAATAAATTAGTCGACAAGTATCCTGACGACTTAGAAGAGACATTAGGCAACAAATGTATTCATTTACATTACCAATGTATTACGTTCACGTAGTCTTCGAGATGTTTACCCAAATGTTGATATTGCTTTACGTATTTTTTTGAGTATTCCGGCTACAAATTGTTCAGGAGAAAGATCTTTTTCTACTTTAAAAAGAGTAAAAACCTATTTACGTGCCAGTATGGGTCAAGATCGACTTAATGCTCTTGCATTACTGTCTATTGAAGCTCAACTAGTCCAAGAAATTGAGTATGATGATATAATTGATATTTTTTTCGCGGACCAAAACCAGAAAACAAAAATTTTGAAATTGATAAATATTAAAAAAAAAACATTTATTTATTTGTTTAACGTTTATTACTTCCACGACTAAAATATTTATTAGTTATAATTAAAAATTATATTCTATATACATATATATATAATACTAGCCGTACCCAGCCCGCTTCGCTGGGCGTTTTCTTAAATAAATACGAAATTGAAAATTGGAAAAGGTTCATAACTTCTAGCCAACCATTTCATACATTTTCTTAAATTATTTTAAAGGTACTCGTATCAGTCAAATTGTTAATTATTAAGAATATTTTTTTCATCTATAAGTAAGTAAGGAAATAATTGACCATAATGTCAATTTTTTTCATTTTTAGTACCTGAAAAATTAACATAATTAAGTTTTTTTAAGTTCCTCAACATCTACAATCTACATCATTAAATAAGTTTTAAATTTTAAGAATAAAAAAGAGGCTGGGTGCTACCCACACTGATAATTTCCCATTATAACTTGAAAGTATTTTTATATTAATTGATTTACTATTTATTTTGATTGTTAACAATTTTATTAACAAAAAATTATCAGACTTAAGACATTTCTCGAGATATTGGGTTGGAAAACCAATATTTAACAATTTTTGGTAGAACTTTTTGTAATTTTTTGTAGTTTAAAAAATTTCAAATTGATATTCGTCAATATTTTATCATTTATTTATTGACAAATTATGTTGAAACTAAAATACATTTGAAGTCAATATCATTGCTTATTGTAAAGGCATTTGAGCCGAAAAACAATTTTTGACCCTTTTCTGTAAATTTTACTTTTAGTTTTTTTATTTTTCGTACAAAAGCTGTCACTCCGATATTTGTCAAAATTACATTGCAATCTACAAAAGGCACCTTGAAACGTCCAGATTTGTCAAAATTTTCATTTTCAAAATTATTGATAATTATACAAATTATGTACATACATACATACATACATTATGTCATTTATTTTTGTTTATTTATTTTTTTTGACAAAAAAAATTAACTAAGAATAATTTTTTTAAAGTATAGGTGCTTAATTCCTTATATTTTAGTAATTGTAATGTAGTGTTTAAGTCCATCGTTTTATTTTTGTTTTAAGTATATATAAACACTCACGTACTTGAGTGCAATGTTGTGTCAAAATTTGATAGCAATCGGTTAAGAGCGTTCTGAGATTAGCGATTAGGAACAAACATACATTTACATTTTTATTAATATACATAGATTGTATCAAAATTATTTTAATTTATTCTAACATTAAGGGCGGCGCGATAAACAGGGCCTAGGGCGGCATCAAGTCTAAATCCGTTACTGTTTCCAGGGGACACGAACGTGGACGTGGCAGAAACTTTGTTTTTCACTACCTCAGCTCAACATGTGTAACCCATCTACATACCAATTGACTTCAAATTAGATATTTTCTTCTTGTGTGCAAATTAACATGCCTACGCGATATTTAACATTATGAGCTAGGACGTTTTGCTTAAAAATGAAAAAAAAATCTTACTAAATCAGAACCAAAAGATTGCAATTCTTTTTTTCAATATGCAGTTACATACTCGTACATCCCAATAAGAAATATGTATCTACAATTTACACATCTGCAAAAAACCGAACACCGACTATATAGTCGTGATACAAACATCCCAAGATCCCATACAATAGAAGAAATACAAATAAACAGAAAACATTTTTTTTATCAAGAAAAAGAAATATTTTTCAATAGGAAAAGATCTCTGTACTGGAGTTGCCACAGTAACACAATTTTATCCCTGAATATTCTTGTTTTCCCTTTTGATTTAAGGGCATATTTTGTATTGACCTACTGTTCCATAGTTCTTTCACCTTAAAATAATTATTTCCTTAAAAAAAGGCAATGTATCAAATTGTAAAGTTTAATAAAGCTATTTACATTTTGTTTTGAAAATAAATGCTTTTACTAAAAGGACTTATTTTTCTTAGTGAGCAATTCATGTTTAACTTGCCCTGAGGCAACACTGCTTTCTGCAATCCAAATCATCAACTTCCAAAATCCTTCCCCACATTGACGTAGATAGATACCTACAAAATCCAATACAAGTAGAATTATCCAGCCAAGCAGGCGCCTGTCAAAGAATGTATACAGGAATACAACAACAATATTCACAGAAGAAAAGGAGGAAAAAAGAATAGAAATAAACATATCTCGGAAAAGAAGTGAATCAATAAAAATAACAATGAGAGAAAAAGGGATGTGTGATATTTTTTGTGCCACATTCTTATAAGACGGAGAAATTCATTGAAAAGCTTTACATTTTGTCAGTTTCTTTTTTTAGTCTATCTTCATTTGAACTTTAAAAGTTGTCGCTCTGAATTTTTTGATTTTTGTAGTTTTGTCGGCTAATAAAATTTCTTAGGACATTTTTTTGTATGGGGATGAGACATCTGTATATGATTATTTGTGATAATAACTTCCTCCATTATATCGTTGAACGCTCTTCTCAGTTTCAACCGTGCCAGTGTAGCCTGTTCCGTTGTCTGTCTTTTATAATTCACAACTTTTTTTTCCACACTTAAATAACAAAAAAAAATCAAATTGTTGCACCTTGCACGACTCTCTTTAACTTAGAATTTTTCTCTCTTTTTATTTATTTCCATTTTTTTTCACTTTTGAATTTACGCTCTCTTAATTTGTTACCGTGGAAATCTCATTGGAACTTTAATTTCGTTCTCAATTTCAATTGGCGATTCAATTTTTCAACCCCCAATCAATTCGTTAACTTAGGTTTAAGATACTATTTTTCACTTTAAAATAACTTATCTTTTAAGGACTTACCGGGTGTTTCATTTTATGCTTTTAGGTATAAGTTGGCTCGTTCTCCGACGATGTTGTGCACAGCATACGTGGGATGACAGCTCTCACTCTCCCTTCACCCTAAACACTTTAATTAGGAAAAATAAAATCTTAAACGCAGAACAAATTGCTTTGGGATTGAGTTTTTAATACTTATCTTTTTTTTTTGTATATTTGTTTTTCTCTTCCTTTTCCTCACCCTGCCCTCCTAATCTTAATTATACCCCCCTACAGAGAGTCAAGATCACCGATCACGGAGTGAGTTTACAGAGATTTAATTAAAAATAAATATAGATAGTTTGAAAAAACTAAAAAACACGCTTTTAAAGCACGTTAAACTAAAAAGTTAAAAATAAATATAGTTTGAAAAAAAACTAAAAAACACGCTTTTAAAACCCATCATACTAAAAAAGCGGAAAATAATTTTTAATATAAGCTGAAAACAATAATGAACTAAAAATACAAGTGTTATTGTGAAAAACCGTTGGGCGCATTGGCCATAATTTTTTTTCATATATCGAGCGCCCCACGCTTATTCACAATAACACTTGTATTTTTAGTTCATTATTGTTTTCAGCTTATATTAAAAATTATTTTCCGCTTTTTTAGTATGATGGGTTTTAAAAGCGTGTTTTTTAGTTTTTTTTCAAACTATATTTATTTTTAACTTTTTAGTTTAACGTGCTTTAAAAGCGTGTTTTTTAGTTTTTTCAAACTATCTATATTTATTTTTAACTTTTTAGTTTAACGTATTTATTTTGTGATTTAAGAAAACATTGAAACATTTCATTGACCCATTTAGTTGATTGAAATTGTAAATGAAATTGGAATTATTTATTTATTATTTAAAATCTCGTAATTTTAATTAAAAAAAAAAAAGTCACCCATAGCTAGGATTTAATCCCACGATTCTTGACGCTCAAACTGAAACGTGACCGCGCTTTAACCAACTGAGCCACCGCAGCACTTTAATTGGGGGAGTCTATTAATATTTATAAGCGCATAATAAAATCAGGAAAAAGCAGGAGCTGTGGGATTAAAATATTTAATCCTGGTAATCCTGATAAGGATATTGAGATAAACTTATGAAATTATTGTTTTGCCACCGGTTCTTGATATGTGTACAAAATTTTATTAAAATCGGTTCGTGTAAAGTGGGTCAAAATCGAGTGTAAAGGTGTCGGTTACATACATACATACATACATACATACAAGTGAAGCTAATATAAGCGTGTTAAAAAGGTACAGTCTGCACTGGTTGATGGAAGTTATAGCTGGTGATGGATTTTTTTGTTTTTGGGATTTCTTCTTCTTGATTACTTGGATCTGAAACCGATCTAATTAGATCTTAGTTTTCCTAGCGAGCATGTGTTTGGGCTTGCTGATGCTGGCGCTGGGCGAGTAATTGAGGTTGATGTTTTGGCGGTGGTTGGGTATGGTATTGTGTAATGTAGAGGTGTAGGTGCAGGCTTAGGCCTGGCGTAGGCGGCAAGCGTGCGTCGTCGTCTACGTCTTAGTGGATGCCGCGACTCGGTCGCTGGCTTGGACGATTTGCGAGGCTGTGTTGGCCACAGATCTTTTAAGTGTACGCAATTGAGGAGTCCGACACAATGATTTAGAAGTAGGTAGGCACTGTAGAGATTACGGACTTCCCTGGACCAATTGCTCTATGTTCGGTGAGAGCTTTTCTTCCCTCCTCAATTGCAAAAATTATTTTGTTGTTTGTTGTTTGTGGTTTGGTTTTATTTTTTATTTCATAGAATAAAATTTATGTTCTCGGCACTGTCTAAAATATAGTTGGGTTTTAACAAGCACTACGAATTTGAGTAACAAGAAAATATTACAAGGGTTCTACTTACAGCACAACTGCTCACCACCTCAGCCAAAATCGAAAAGACTGATCGATTGAAAGCTAAGAGGGATGGCTACTTCCTTTTTTCACTTAACGAAAGTAAAAAAAAAGTTCGCCGAAAGCCGCTCGAATTCGAATGATTTGTTCGAATAATTGACAGGGTGTTCTAGTGCTCAGGTGTATGCGGAATTCCACACACTATTATTATTATGTTTATTTGTATCTTCCTTTTTTCTTTATTTAATTTTTTCCTATACCTTTTTGGAGAAGGGTCGCTACAATATAACAATTTGAGATATTGTGAACTTGGGGATTCTTACAAGTTGAAATGAGGACGTTGATTTTGTTGATTTTAAAACCCTATTTGATTCCAAAAACAACATCGGATGGAAATATTTCCAGGTGATAGGCAAGGCATTCCTTCGCTAGTGCCTTGACCTGACTTTTTTTTCCTTCGTTTTTCAAGGTTTGCGTTGAACGTTATTCTTAAGTTTGCCCACTTGCCTTTACAATTGTTTGGCGTCATATTTGTGGCGTCGGCGACCTCTTGCCATAACATTTCTTTTGGCAGTTTATATTCCTGACATCCAACATCCCACAAACTCTGCCTCATCAAAATTTCTTGAATGAGCTTCAACGTATCTTCATGGGTCCACTCCTTCTCTACTCTCTTCCGATACGATTTTTTTATTTTTTTCGGCAAGTTTTCAGGCGACGGTGACCGTGTAAATGCTGTAATGGGCTGAAAATGGTCAGAACTTTCATTTTCAATATAAGCATCCATATCTGAAAATAAATGCTAACATTTTTATACATTTTCTTTGAAATGAAAAAAAAAACAACTTAAAATTTACCTTGTAGTTTTCTCCAAATTTGTCTGCCAATGAATAAATTTGCAAATGTTCCTCAAACAGCATCTGCAAATTTATTCATTGTCAGACGTTTGCAGAAACTTCAGAAAATGAAAAAAATTTGGTGATCTCCCAATGAATTTTGTGTACACACGATTGCCACATCCGCAAATTCATTTGTCTTCAAAATGATTGATGAACAAATTTTTCTGCAAATCAATTTGGTGTGTACACGGTTGTCAGCTTGCGTGTACACGATTGCCAGATATCTACAAATTAATTGGCAGATATTTGTCTGCAAATTAGGAGCCAAACCATTTGTTTGCAAATTAATTTGGTGTGTACACGATTGTCAGCCATTCGAGACAAATTTTTCAGTGACAGATCGGGCAATATTTGCAGATCTGGCAATCGTGTACACTTAGCTTAAGTCAGAGCAAGGCAGTTTTCCAGTTCCAGAAAGTTGATTTTCGCACATTCATATTGATTTAGTTGGTCCGTTACCACCATCGCAAGGTTTCCCGTATTTATACTTACCATCAAAGATCGCTTTTCTTCATGGCCGGATGCCATTCCGCTTAAAAACATGAACGCTTCTACTGTTATATCCGCTCTTGTACAAAATTGGGTTTCTAGATTTGAAGTACCTCAAGCGATCACAAGTGATCAAGAAACCCAATTCGAGTCGGGTCTCTTCAAGGAAATCTCCGAAACTATCGGTACAAAGCGAATAAGAACAACAAACATTACCACCCGCAATCCAATGACTGTCTTAAACCAGCCTTTAACGCAAAAGAAAATGATTCTCAGACAAAAATCAAAAAAGTAACTTTAAGTTTACAGTAAAAGATACAAATTATTGTTTCAGAATTTTCAATTCAAGTTTTTATGCATAGAAACAATCATATCGTAAGGCCTTCCGCCAAATAAAGTATAAAACATAAAACCAAATGTAATCAAGTTCACACTGTACTCCTTGAATGAATGTAAAACAAAATCAATTTATAATAATTCGTATGTACATTCTTGTCTTAAACAAATTATCTTGAAGTGAAACCAAAATTTAAACTTATTTTTCTACTGTATAAACAATCATATCATTTATCAAATTGAATTACTCCTGTACATACATTTTGCATTAGGTATATTCAAATATATATGTATATTCTATGTATTGTACAATCAAATCATGTATCAAATTGAATTACTCATATACACACATTTTGCATTATATTCAAATATTAACATTATATATTTTCTTATTTTCATTAAAATCATAATTTATTAATCTTTTGAACGGGGCGGGGAGTGATGTGGCTCACCAATGTAAACTAGCCTTAAAGTCTAAAACATAACACCAATTTGAATTAGCCTTTAAATTATATTTATTATTTCCCCTTAGTGCAATCCGAAACGGGATTGATTAGAACACGCCGAACGAAGGACGACCAACATCAATTTCACTATAAAACCTAATAAATTATAAAAAAAACTAAACTTATCAAAATTCAAATAAATATTAAATTCAATTAAGCTAAAAGTCTATATTGTGCATATATACTGAACATTAAATAAAAGTAAAAAGTTAATTTGTGTAGGTAGTGCACAAATTGGTGATCCCGACGTGATTTTTTTTCATTTCTTTCGGCAAAAAAATGATCGATGTATCTTTTTGTATGACAAAACATATACATAGATACCTTTATCACGTGATACATATCATCACGCAGGTCAAAGCGGCTTGGCTGAGGGCGGCGGCGTAGGCGCTTATAGCAATAAAACAGTTATTACTTTTGGCGAACAGTCAATAAATTTTATTGCGGATGAAAAAGCGTATCTATATAAGTTATATATCCCATACAATCCACTAACCACCAAATATCAATATTCTCTAAAGATTGATAAAGTAAACATTGATTTAATTTCCCACACAATAAGTGAAATGTGACCTTTGAATGTGCAATCTTTCATTTATTAGTTCCTATCCCAAACCACTAATCCAAATACTATAAACAAATCCCATCCAGATTAGAGGTAGGTATCTTAAAATTAAGTATCAGTATCAAATCAGCAAGATAGAGTGTAAGTCGAAAATAAAATTCTTTATTAAATAAATTATGTTTTTAAAAACCCAACCCTCGGAACGAAGATCGTAACTTATATATAAAAATCAATGCCATTTTTCGTAATAATGCTTTTTCCTATCCTTTTCAGATCTTTTCAATTTCTATTCGTGAGAGAACAAAATTCGAAATTTTTATTTTCGATTCCTGTGAAAAGTACCCATGTTAATCGGTTCGCGGACGATATTTTTCAAACCCTGAGAAAATCTGTTTTTTTTTAATACACCTTTTTGAAAATAAGATAGAGTGTACAGGGGCGGATCCAGAAAAAAATTTCGGGGGGGGGTCCAAAAATAACGATTTGAAAATTTTCGTTTATATTGTTGTTGAAACTGTTTTTAAAATAGTTTTGAACGAAGAAACAAAATAGGAACTTACGGTTATAAAGTTATATTTAATTTTCTCTTGCTTTTAGCAAGAATGTCCAAGATTTCATCGCTTGACACCTCAATATCTCTGTGAATATTTAACAGAGCCAATCCATTAAGTCTTTCCTCGCCAGTTCTGTTGCGGAGATAGGTTTTTAATCTTCTTAATGTTGAAAAAGATCTTTCACTTGATGCAACAGTGACAGGCAATGTTGCGAAAATCTTCAGAAGATGATAAATTTGATTGTAAATTTTTTTATCACAAACGTCCAGCGTTTGGATAAATGTGTTTGGCCGCTTTTCAGGTGGAATGTTCAAATTGAATCTGGAATCGAAAAATAGTTGGACGTCTAAAAATATAATTTTTCAATTAAATAGAAATTTGCCTTTTCCACATTTTCAGACTGGTTTTCAGTTCTTGAACGGATCCAGTGATGTCATTTGGCCATTCTGTTATGAAAACATTAGCAGTATTTTCAATTTCTTTTTCGAAGAAATAATATTTTCTATTTTTGATAAGAGCTCTTTGTGTTTCAAAAATCTAGATTCCAACTCTTCAGAATATGTATCCAAAAATGGGATATAAATTGATTTCCTATAATATTCTTCAGCGTTTCTATCATAATTGTCTCTATTTCTTTGAATACCCGTGCGACGAGGAATATTCAGCTCAGTCCCTATTATTTCTGCTGAATGAGTAGCTGATTTAAAAAGCGCTTTAAATTCCTCGTTGGCTTTAGTTCGCACCCCCTTGATTTCTTCATGAACATCGAATGCGTAACTCATGCATCGGCTTAAATCGTTGTCTTCTTTTTGAAGATTCTGGCTTAAATTCTTTGTCAAACTGAAGATCGGTTGTAGAACTACCAATGATACAATGAATTGAGGAGTTCGAACAGCAGCTAGTGAGGCATGCGGCTGTACACCATCATTTTTTATTTTCGACTCATCCATTCTTTCTAGAGCTAGAGCTGATGAATTCCAGCGATTCATGAAATAAGTTGAGAGAGGCCAGATGTTCGACCCAACGCGTTTCACAAAATTTCAGAAGCCGGGTCTGCTTCGCACCAGGTTTTTCCGTCAGTATTAAGTCTTTTAACACATTTCCAGCTTTGTTCGATTGACGAAAAAAATTGACCACTGTCTTTACTGTTTGCATGCAGTTCCGAATTGAAGAAATATTGGACGCATGGGTAATGGCTAGATTCAAATTGTGGTTCGCACAGTAAACATACAAGGCGTCTGGACACGTTTTCCTCACAATAGCAGCACAACCTTTGAATTCTCCACTCATCGCTGTAGCTCCATCATAACCGAAGCAATTAACATCGGGAATGAAAAAAATTGAAATCAAATTAAAACGTGTATCGAATTGTACTTTTCGATTTCGTCCACTTTACTGACGAACAATTCAGAAAGTGTGAAAAAACACGGCACTGTATGCAACTACTTGTTATCATGTCTTAATTTCTTGCGAGAAATTCAAGTATTAATTTTGTTCACACCTTAAAAAAAATATGTCTAATGCAAAATTCCTCCGAAACTCTTTGTATCGTTTCAGGCAAAAAATTGAAAACTGGAAAAAACTAATTTTTGCCTAAATAAATATTTCGAATGTGGGATTTTGTAAGGAAACCCCAAAAAATCAGTTTTGTTATTATTTTATTCAAAATTTAATCGAAATCGGATAGGCCATTTTTGAGAAACGCAATTCCCAAAAAATTGAGATACATTCGACTCTTGTTAATTCAAACCTGTGAAATGATTGGAACTTCTATTTAAAGTTATCACGATTTCCCAAGAGAATCTCTTAATACATTTCTATACTTGATAATTCGAACAAAAAAATCATTAATACCTAACAAAACGATGCGTTGATTGGAACTCATGACAAAAATGACTTAGTAATTAAGAAATAAGCAATTAAAAAATAAAATGTTATGTATATCGTCGGTTTATTGTGAAAACTCATTAAGTAACATTTTGTTGAGTTTGAGAAAATCGAGTTTGATATTTTGAAATTGCATTACATCCTGTACTAAATTCAATCTTTTTTTACAATTAGAAGATTTTTGTTATACTGATGCTTTTGATGAGTTATCTTATCAATCATTAACAATTCTGCATTTTTAGATTAAAACTGACCAAAAGTGCCTTTTTGCAATAAACCGACGACGATATGCAGAATAAAGTATTAAATTCAGTTAAAGTGCAGAGCAAACTGATTCGAAAAAAGTATGATCCAATATCCTTTTTACTTGCTGTACCTACAGTGAAAATAGGGCGTCTCGCTTTCGTAAAAAAAGTTTTCGAGATACTATTTTGCACAACATTACGATATTTTAAATTATTTTTATCAATGAATTCGATATCTCAAAAGCGGGTTAATATTTTAATACGAAATATTTCAATAAACTCATCTTAATATTCCAAACCGAAGAACATTTAAATATTGTACGACAAAATTCCTTTGCAGTTGATTTTTTTTATATAAAAACTAATTATTCTGTTTTTTTTTTTAATACATTGTTGAGTAAAACTCGGTTGTAAGTCGAATTAATACTAAATTTTATTTCACTGCGTTATGCTATATATACAATTTTCTTATCTTATCCTAAATGTAAATGTAAGTATCTGTAGATAACCGTCAGTGTATGCTTAGGACGCTCTGTCTTATATTTATTTCCCACACGCATTGGGTTATATATAGATACACGCATTGGGTTATATATAGATTGTGGTATGTTCATGTTTGAACAACATTATTTTAATATTTGCGACCCAGACAGTCGTGCATTTAATTTTCTTAAGATTCATTGCCGTAAGTTGTATGGTTTTTTTTTTTAAGTATCGGCAATAATCATAAATTCTTTTACCTTGTCCTTTCATAAAATAGGTGTTGAGTCAAAGATTCTCCAAAGTTTTTAACAGCGAATCTGCAAGACCCGCGCCAGTCACGTTAACTACAGGCACGAAACATAGGAAATCTTCACGGACGGTGTGTTTTCTTCAATTTTTTGGATGTATCGAATCCCAATCGTGAACTGCTCGATCCCACTTACTTCTGTAGTTTCATCGGCAAGAACTGAAAAACATTTCATTTCATTGACACGTTTAACAATATTTTTGGTGATGACTTCTCTGCCAGCCTCTATGATTTCATTTTGGATGTTGTAGCTCAAATACGTTGCATTAGACGCACATGTTTCCAAATGATCTTGCAAATCAGTATCTCTACTTTCAACAGCGAAACGAAGAAGTGATCTAAAATTCCCATCATTATCTTCTGGCATTTCCAATGATAAAGGACCGTCATCTCGTCGTCCACGTAGTGCGAGTCCTTGTCTGCAGCAGAATAATACAGCCCGAACGATGGGAGTCAGCTTTTTTCTGTTTTCTAATTGCAGACGTTTCCGGCTTTTGTCAATCTCATCACTGATTTCGTTTTCTTTTTTTCAAAAATTAATTTGAAGTTTAGTGCATCTTCATAGGCGTCTAAGTGATACTTCTTAGTTTGGTGATCATTGAATTTTTCAAGCGCTCTCTTCCAATCTTTGGTGCCGTTATTCACAAACTTGTTTATACTTACGTGTTTTCCTTTTCCCGTAGTCTTTTGTGCAAATATAACACAAACTTGGCAATAACAAGCGTCTTCAACGGCTGAGTAGGTATGTGAGCCAAGGGAATTTTTGTAGCCACGATAATTGAAATTTAAGATTTTTATTGTTTATTACAGTGGATGGAAATGCAAAAGAAGAATCTGGGGTCCATACATTTACTAAAAGTTCGTACATTTCAGCATCGTTGAGTTTTCTTCTGCAAAATTGTTGGACATCATTGAGCCGATGCGATGGTGTAAGTTCTTCCCTGCAACTGAAACCTAAAGATAAGAGGCTTCAAATTAGTAGGTACCCAAATTTTACTTCGTGGTAATGAATAATCTTCAATCAAAATTTAAAATATGTATGATTAATACAATTTTTGAATTTAGATATGTACATAATGTCCTTGTTTCATTGAGGGACGATTAGAATCTGCCGAGAATAACAATTCAAGACATTTTTGTTTAGATTACAGATTAAATTGCGTTCAGAGAATGTGTACCTACATATATATTTCAAAGCGTCCCATTTGAAAATACTCACTTCAGGCTCTGAATTTTCTGTTTCGTCACGTTTATGTCTTTTTGCTTTTGGAACTTCTTCTGAGGCTTCAACTGTTTGTTTTTGATTTGTGTTTGGAATTTTCGGCTTAAAAAATGAAGTTATTTTCTTACTCGTACTTTTTTTTATTAGATGTAAGGATTCGGTTTTTTTATTGTACGCAATCGATTTATTAAAAAATAGGCCCGTGTTGTCCGCGATTGAAAAAAACAATGAGCCGATCGAATGGGAAAAAAATCACACATTTTGCATATTCTGCAAATTGTATTTTTGTCTAATTAACCGCTGTAGACGCATATCGTTTTTCGCTATTCTGTATTCTGTTTCTAATTGAAAAGAATGAGACAGAAATATGAATTGCAGTTTTCTGTATATGGGTGAATATTTCCTTCGTTCAGAAGAGATACAAACACGAGCAATTTTCAAATATAACACAGCATAGTGTTGGGACTTGACAGAAACCAAAGAGTGGGAGATATTTTTTATAATAGTTCGTGTTTATTCAGTTCAATATTTGTAATTTCTTTAATAAAAATAAGAATAAATGAGTAAGTGAGGTGCGAAAAATGGTAAAATCAAAAGTGGTAGTATTTAATTTGTAGTTAGTAGATTTTCTTAGGCCCTAAAAGGTGGTAGATCTACCTAGATCTAAGTAGAAGTCCCAGCACTATCGCATACACTACTTGCACCAAACACAGAATTAGAACAGAGAAGAAAAAGGAATAATGAATGAATATAGAAGATAGAACCTTGTCCTTTTTTGTATTCTATGAACTGAGGTGCGTTCGGTTTGTCGTTCGGAATTGCAAATAGCTACGATGTGTAACCATAAAATCGTACGGAAATGAATGGTTGGTGTGTCAAATAGTAACTATTTCTAACTATATCCAACTTATGTCTAGGAGATGACTTAAAATATTGATTTGTCAAAGTCAAATGTTGAAATATTTTGCAAAAATAATAAATTTGATTTGCATTGGAATTCATTTTTGTTTTTCGGGGTGTGCAATGTATAGCAAAGTTGTTCTTTCTATTGCATTTTAAAAATATGTAAAATAAGTATACTTAATTCTTGAAATCAAAATAAAGTGTTTGTTTGACAGATGAACCATATCTTAATTAAAACGCGTTCGTAAATAACTTCAACTATTCCTAACTATGACACTTGAACCAACATTTTTGACATACAAACCATAGTCAATTATTAACCGAACACACCACTGTGCATTACTTACACCAAATTTCAACCACAAAAGATTAAATATAGGTTTGTAGAGAAAAAATTGCAATAATGGAAACATTTTTCTGAATTCTGATTGTCGGTTATAGCAATTAATTAGTTTGTGTGTCATGTTCATCAGAAAAAAATATTTGTCAAAAACAAAGAATCAAATCACATTAGAACATGGATTGGTGCAAAATTTTAAACAACCTATTGTTAAGGACTTATCATTTTACTAACTAGCAATTTGCTAAATATTTAACAATTTGCTAACGACTCCAAAATTTTAAACCTTTTTTTTCGTTTTGCTAACTAGTAAATTGCTAACTCCTTTTTATTAAAAAACCGGCATCCGAACATGTCCAAATAGTGACGGTTTGTGAGAATTAGCAAAGCAAACATGCTTAAACGGACCCATTAGTTTGAAATGTCCCAACTGTAATCCCATGCAATCCAATAAGATTAAAATTAACATGAACACAGGTTTTTGTAAGTTCACAAACGCATCACTGCAGTAATGATGCCCAAATGTTCAAAGTCAAACGTTCACAAACGCAGATTCTGGCATCACTTTTCTCGTCAACTGTTCATTATTGCAAACTTGCATAAACTGATGCGCAAAAACTAAACAAAAAAGCATCACTACGACAGCGTGATAAGTTGGCATCGCATCAGCAAAAGCTGCATCAGCATCAGCATCGCAAAAAAGCAGTGATGCCGAATCACTGCAGCAAAATTTGACGTTTGTGAACTTACACTTTGTGATTCGGCATCACTGCTTTTTTGCTGATGCAGCTGTTGCTGATGCGATGCCGACTAATCACGCTGTCATAGTGATGCTTTTTTGTTTAGTTTTTGCGCATCAGTTTATGCAAGTTTGCAATAATGAACAATTGACGAGAAAAATGATGCCAAAATCTGAGTTTGTGAACGTTTGACTTGGAACATTTGGGCTTCATTACTGCAGTGATGCGTTTGTGAACTTACACTTTATTCTAGTATTCCATCATTCTGATGTAGATTTCTCAACAAAAAAAAACATTTTTCTGCACAAAGACTTCAAATATTTCGAAATCTTTGTCTTCCGATAACATTTTTTTGATTAAAAACATAACAAATTATGAAAAATAAACGAATCAACACTTTGAAGTAAAATTGGAAAGACATTTATTTTTTTTTTACAGATATTATATGGATTTAGCAAATTGCTAAAAGTTAAAGTTGGGTTTTCCGGATTTTAACATTAAAAATATGTTAAGAGATAGTAAAATGTTAAAATCGTTTAAAATTAGCAAAAACCATCTTTTTATTTTAGCAAATTGCTAAAAATGTGTTTAACAATTTGCGTCATTATTTTTAAAGTTTTTGCAATCAGATCACTTGATAAAAAGAAAACATTGAAAATCCTATTTTCCAATTAAATTTTGTCAACTTTTTTTTAATTCTTTGGGTAAAAAATAGTTCACACAAATATTCGTCTTACTGCAGTCATATTTCGTCGGGGTCAGATTACAATAGTAAAACTTGGAGAGTCTGTTTTTTCTGACCCGATTTTCTGATGACCCACGCGCCGCAACCTACAACCGTTCCCATAGCGATAGACATAGGACGTTTAGAGATAAATATTAAAAACTACCAAAAATTATATGAAAGAACAATAAAGACGATTGGAATTAAAATCATGAGTTAAAAGATTCATTTAAAATTTTCATTCCGGGGGGGGGGGGGTTCCGGACCCTCAGGTTGGTTGGGTTTAAAAAAAATATTATTTTTCATTGTAGAATGGCAATATTTTCTTGTTTCCATTCTCGTTTCTTTTAATCGCTTTACCCCATGACTTTCGTTTTTCTAGGTTTCGTTTTTTCTGCCCCGCGTTTCGTAATTTGTAATAGACCTACTGTACATCTATTTTGTTACAAGAAGAATTTCGAAATCGTCAATTTGAATTAAAAATTAACAAACACTAAAAGATTTAATTGTACAATTTAACTTTATAACTGCCACAGTGTTCCTGGCACTTTTTCAACTTAATTCCTAATAACAGTGTTTTATATAAAATTCTAGGTTAGGTTACGTCCTTTAGATATGTTTAGAACAATAAAGTTACGTTTAGTTTATTCCGTCATAATTTGTATAAAAAAATGATGACCAAACGTTTTGATTGTTATTATCTTGCAACTGAAACATTATTATAATTAAGAAAAAATTTGATGGAAAAATCATAAATAATTATAAGATTTATTAAGCAATAAACAGATTTATTTTTTTACAAAATATATAAACTATAACCATTATATTTGTACGGGCATAGTGTAATTCGCTTATACTTAAGTCGAATTGAAAGTGTAAATTTCTATACATCCCTGCTTTCAGTTTCGATACTCGACATCACATTTTTCGTCAATTCTATGTGACGAATTTCTATTCTCACGGCGGGCGGAAAGTCGAAGCTTGCCTGTCATACCTTCGCGCTTCATCATTTCTTTTCCGATTTGACTGCCGAGTAAGAACATTCGTCCTCTCATTTTCTTAGAAGTTATTTTTTTTGTGCGACGGAATTCGACAAGTGATACGTATTAACGTGTTACAGAAAAATCGACAAAACTACCAGCGGCAGATATAAATTAATTTAATAATATCAATTATTTGATAATAATTAATATATTGTCAACTAAGCCAAAGAAGAGTCAGTCCATCTTTGGTGTGCAGTGCAAGCCAGCGCGACTGTACTTTTTACAGCTTCCTTGGTGGACCACAAAATCATAGGCTGCTATTCCTTTACTTAAGGTAAGTAATGACTCTGCCATAGTTTTGGTGTTTAAATGAGAATAGTGATAAAACTATATCGTATTTTTGGTACAGTCATACCTTGTAAGTGGAATCGCCGAACCCAAAAGCTCGAACGAGTGATCATCGAGCGCACCACGTGCTGGGATCGCTCACTGCTTCAGCTGCCCAATTTTCCGTTGCACTCTTTTGGGCGTTGTATGTATCGATCACGCTCAAGAAATTCCGCATACGATACAAGGCCAACGGAGCACCTACCTCCGAGGCGATCGAGCCATCTTTTCGATCGTTAGCCTGTGGCGTAAGCCGTCGAAAATAGGTAAAGACAGCGAGCAGCAAGCCACCTCAGCATCCCGCACGTTTTGGACCAAATCTCAACCCCCAATTGGGATTATTGCTTACCCTCAGTGTCCATCTCTACAACTTAGTTTTTTGTCTTTGACCTGTGATTCAACAACATCATCATCAACCGTACCTAGTACCAAACCTTAATAAGTAAACGGACCTAACAATAGACCAAGCGGTCGACCTGCAGACAAGACCACTTGATTCTTCCCTGCCTGTACGTCAAACCTCATCTTTAAACCCCGCTCAACGTTGAAGAAAATTATTTGCTTTTATGTATAATAAATCTTAAATCATCAATTATCTCTCATTCGCTCAGTTAAGTAAAAGTTTAAATGTTTTTTCTATAACGTTCAAATTGAAAAGATTTTTTTTCCATTACCATCACTAATCATTTAGCTTCACCGAAACCTATCACAACCTCAAATTACACGAAAATCACCAACTAACCAAGGAGTGCGCACCTCTTCGTTGGAAGGAAAGCTGTAAGTTTACATTCATATAAAGCATAAACATTCTTGAATCGGTGAGTGATAGCATATAAGATCTAAAATCTCATCAATTTGAACCATTTGACGAAGAAAACATAAATTCGCGAGTAAAATATTAATCTCGTTAAAAAAAAATATGTAGGGAGAGTGAGAGATCATTTTTTTTTATCTATACAGAGAAATAAACTATAAGAGTGACTTAAACCACAAGTGAGTTTCGAGAGAATAAGAAGTTGTTTGCTTGCTTTACTTAGAGAGTTTTACTCCAAAAGAAAATAAGAGCAATTTGAGTGAATTTTTTTTTGTGTTCTCGTCCTCACTTTTGGGTTAAATCAACTCAATTATGTGTAATCAATAATTGACAATTATATTTGAATTTACCTTTTAATTTTTTTTACTTTTTGGAATTAATATTAATAAATATATGAAATATGTATACAAACCTAAAACCTAACTATTTTTCGTGATCATTTGGTGTCTCAGTATGATAGTGTAAAATTTGAAATATTAAGGGAAAGTGTTTGAATTGAGAAGCGTCAACGAAGGAGATATGAGAGGGTGGTAGGCTCATAAGATCAACTCAATTTAGGGGTTATCGTGATTGAAACAAAATGAGTGGAGCGGTAACCATGGCGTTTATTCAGTAGCGAATAGACTGTGGGAGGGTACACTCAGGAAACAAAAACACCTGTTTCCAAAATAAGAACTGACGAAAGAGATGCATTCAAACCTTAACAAATAATTAAAGAGCCCTATTCAGATACAGGAAAATAGGCATGTAAATAGGTACGGCAGTCCAGTGGCGGGTACAAGATCCCACCCCACCGACGAGTCAGCCCTTTGGCCATCGCAAGCATGCCTGCTCGTACTCCGCCGATTGGACACTCTACTTCGCAACCTTGTTTCCTTCAGAGAATCCTGTGGTTCTGAATGGACAGTGGAAGTGTTTTTTTTTTAGATTGGCCATAGCCGAAGTAGATACACCTTCCGTTACACAGGTGGCGCCCAAAGTGGGGCTCGAAGACTTTTCTTTTAGGTTTTATTGTTATTTTAGTTATCCTTGACAAAACTAAATATTTAAACGTATACAAAGCCAACTTTTTGTTTTGGCTGCAAAAACCGGTCGATTTTTGTTTGATCAGTTATGTCCAGGAACGCATGTTCTTGATACAATAGTTCCCTAGCAGCAAATATTTTGATAAAACAATAGATTCGAGTTAAAAAATTTAGTCAATTGCTTGAAGGAGTTCATTCGACGACCGGGAGATAAAGGTTCGTGGAAACCACATCTCCGCCCGATGCGCCGGAGTTCTGTTTCAAGCAACAAAAGTTCTTTTTGTAATGTCAAGATCAATTGAAAAACAAATTAAAGTAATTTTTAAATAAGATGTGACATGACCTTTGCTTTATTGAAGTGGCCCAGAGATTCATACAAGTCGTATTTCTCTATCGTAGCACTTCATGGAAGCTGAGTTAGTTTTCGTATTTAAAATACCTATAAGTTATAAATTTATGCAACCTTTTTCTGTCAGTTTTTTTTTATCTTCTTCGTTGACGCAATTAATGAACACTTTCCTTTATTCAATGTATACCTACACATTAACATTTTTTCTTAAATCTAATCTTGATATATTCATTTACATTCTAGTACTTATTTTCTGTATTTATAAATTGACGATTAAAATTTAGTGGTTATAAAACAACAAAACCTATCTTGTTTTCAAAATCACGATTAGGGTACAATATCCTAAACATATTTTTTTTGAGAATTCTCTGAGCTTTCAGAAACCAACTTCTTTTTTTTAATTTTACACTTCAACATTTTCTTTAATAAGAAAATGGGTCCCAAAACAAATCCCAGAAAAACAAGAAATTTGAATAATGGGGGAGAAGAAGACGACCTTGATGATAACCCTACTGGCGGAACTGCTGAGGCAGGTAGTCAGCCTCTCCTTCTTAACCCTCATGGTTCGCGACAAAATATACAAACCAGTCTTACCCTCGATGAGAGTCTAAAACGCTACATCGAAAATATTGTTACAGCATCCCTAGGGGTTTGTAGAGCCGAAGACTTGAGACACCATAGGGCGGAATACGAGGCGGAAAAGGTTAGTTTAAGGCAGGAAATAGTAAGGGCCATCCAAGAAGAGCTTAGGCCACCCACAACGGGTGTTGAAAGGGAAATAGGGTGTCGTAATAATATTTCACCGCCACGAGAACAAAGTACAGCTCATCATACACCTGTGCACAACCCAGTTCCAGTTGTTACCACCCCTCGTGAAAACCAACACGAACCACTCGATCCTTCACAATTAAGCGATAATATTCGAAATTTTGTGGACCAACTCAACGGTCTGAATCTTAACTCTGATGCTCCAAGTGGCAGGATACCTTCTACTTTGCCCTACCGTTTAGTCGAGTTTCAAAAATGGGGTTTGAAATTCGATAATAAAAGAATGACAGTCGACGACTTTCTTTATAGACTTAATCGATTAAAAACCTGTTACAAAGTCACTTGGGAGGATATCTTTCTCCACTTTCATCTTTTTGTAGCCGGTGAAGTTGAGATTTGGTTCTGGACCTTCTTAAAGTCCAACCCAGGTGCAACTTGGCGAAATTTAGAATTTGCTCTAATCGAACAATTCCGAAGTATCGAAACTGATTCTGAATTATCGAGAAAAATGTTCGATCGAAGACAAGGTCCCACTGAAAGTTTTGATAGCTTTTATCAAGAGATTTTAGTTTTGAACTCTCGATTACGTTTGCCAAAGTCACCCAGAGAGCTTATTGAGCTCATAAAACAAAATGTAAGACGACGGACGGGTGAACTGCTGATTACGTTTAATACAAACAGTTTGCCAGAAATGGTTTATTTTTGCCGTGCAATAGAAAAACACTCTATTCAAAATGATTCTTTACGTGCCAGAGTTTTTCCTACAGCTAACAGGAACCCTATGGCTAAAGTAAATGAGCTTGAACATTCTTATGAAGACCTTCACGATGTTGAAGCGATAGGTTTTTCACAACGGAACCAAATTAATTTTACCTGTTGGAATTGCAAGAATAAGGGGCATTCCTATAAACAATGCCCAAGTCCACAGAGAAATCTGTTTTGTTTTAGGTGTGGTATGGAGAACACCACATCTCCCAAATGTGTTAAGTGTTCGGGAAACCGGAATCGGGGCGATACAACCGGGGAGTCTTGCCCTCAACAAGTGAACCCGGAAGTGAAACCGCCGAAGAGCAACTCGTCGTAAGTCCATTAGAGGTACGAACTACACCAACTTGTACACAATCACCAGACGTCCTACTTACACCTGACTTTTCAAAACAACCTAGCAAAATTACTATTTTAAAAAGACCCATTACCAATTTTTCTGAAACTGAATTTAAAGATACCCAAATTGAAAACCACAAACCAAAGACACTTCATGAAAGACTAAATGAATATTATAGCACGCGTTCGCGTATTTTCAAAGAACCTTCAAAAAACATAAAAAAAACTTAGAGATAGATTCCTAGATAAACGAAACAAATTTAAAGCCATATCCGCTACAAACCTCTGCAATACCGATGATCCCAGACCATATGCTACCATTTCTATTTTCGGCAAGAAAATGTTAGGACTCCTAGACAGTGGCGCGAGCATTAGCTGTTTAGGATTAGGATGCTTAGATCTGGTCAATGAAATGGGCATAGTATACAAACGTTTCAGTGCAAAAGTTAGGACCGCTAGTGGCGATCCACAATCCATTATAGGTGAACTTAGTACTAAAGTGAGCTACAAAGGAATAACAAAAGAAATTTCTTTTTTTATGGTTCCATCACTAGAACAACCCTTATACTTAGGGGTAAATTTTTGGAAGTCCTTTGAAATCGCTCCCCACATTATATCCCAAATTTCAACAATAGTCAGAGTGAGTGACTCAAATGCGCACGAGCTGACAGCAGAACAGAAAACCGAACTAAGTAATGTCATAAGTTTGTTTCCTTCCGCAGCGAAGTTAGGACTTGGACGAACACAGCTGGAAGAACATACGATAAACACGGGTGATGTTGAGCCAGTTAAACAACGTTTTTACCCAGTTTCTCCAGCGGTTCAAACCTTGATGTACGGTGAATTAGACAGAATGCTTTCATTGGGAGTCATCGAAGAAAGTGAAAGCGCGTGGAGTTCTCCTATTGTACTCGTACAAAAACCAGGGAAAAATCGGCTCTGTCTTGACTCTAGAAAAGTTAACAAGGTTACGAAAAACGATGCTTATCCACTTCACCATGTAGATGGTCTGCTTAGTCGTCAGTCAGAGACGCACTTCATCTCGAGTGTAGATTTGAAAGATGCCTTTTGGCAGATACCACTGGAAAAGACATCAAGAGAAAAGACAGCATTTACCGTGCCTGGCAGACCTCTTTATCAATTTACAGTCATGCCCTTCGGACTCTGCAATGCTGCTCAGCGGCTTTGCAGACTCATGGATAAAGTGGTTCCACACGAACTGAGACAAAACATTTTTGTTTATTTAGACGATCTTTTGGTAGTCTCTGCGACATTTGATGAACACTTAACAGTTTTATCAAAATTAGCTTCACTCCTTAAAAATGCCGGACTAACTATAAACATAGAAAAATCAAAATTTTGTTTTAGAGAACTGAAGTTCTTAGGTTATATTGTAGGGGGTGGGCATATAAAAACCGACCCAGATAAAGTGGCAGCCATAAAAGATTTCCCGGTACCGAAAACAGCAAAACAGGTGAGAAGATTCTTAGGTCTTGCTGGATGGTACCGACGATTTGTTAGCAACTTTTCATCCTTAGCTACACCTCTGACTGACACTCTCAAAAAATGCAAAACTTTTACTTTCACTTCTGAGGCAATGAAAGCTTTTGAAGCCTTAAAACTGGCCTTGACCTCCGCTCCGATTTTAGTCAACCCCGACTTTAAAAAGCCCTTTAAAATACTCTGCGATGCTTCTACAACTGGTGTTGGCAGCGTATTATGCCAAGAAGATGAAGAGGGGTTAGAAAGACCTATTTACTACTTTTCTCACAAATTATCGTCGACCCAAAGAAATTACAGCATAACTGAATTGGAATGTCTTGCAGCAGTGCTAGGCGTTGAAAAATTTAGGTCCTACGTTGAAGGACAGGCGTTCACAATCGTGACCGATCATGCTAGCCTGAAGTGGCTCATGAGTCAAAAAGATTTGAACGGAAGGCTAGCACGGTGGAGTCTCCGACTTCAACGATTTTCATTCGAGATACAGCATAGGAAGGGTACACAGAATGTTGTTCCAGATGCCCTCTCTCGCGTTTACGCAGTGGACGTGATTACATCTATGGAAAAAGATTTAGTGGGTTCTTCAGATGTTCTATCTATCGATCTTAACAATCCGGCTTTCAAGTCAAATGAATATATGGGACTGATAAAAACGATAGAGGAAAATAACAATCAGCTACCTGATCTTCGGGTGTCAGATTCTTTTGTATACAAGAAGGTCAAACCCTGTACTGGGGATCCCATAAAAGATGATTGTGTCTGGAAACTATGGGTCCCATCATTACTGACTGATCAATTAGTTCGTTTGGCTCATGACCCTCCTCGTTCTTCGCATGGTGGGGTCGCCAAAACATTATATCGCCTACGAGACCGTTTTTATTGGCCTAATATGGCGGCCCAAGTTAAGGCATACGTCGGGAACTGCATTGTGTGTAAAGCGTCCAAAGCGCCGAACTCCTTTCTTAGACCTCCCATGGGACAAGCCTTTGTTGTTGACCGGCCTTTTCAACATTTATATGTAGACTTTTTAGGCCCGTATCCCAGATCTAAGAAGGGTAATTGCTACATCATAGTGTGTTTAGATCAACTCACAAAATTCGTTTTAGTAAGAGCCTTAAGGAAAGCTACTAGTGAATCGGCTGTAAAGTTTTTAGAGGAAGATGTCTTTTCATTGTTTGGTGTACCCGAATCACTTTTATCAGACAATGGTAAACAGTTTGTCAGTAAAGAGTTTTCTAAATTCTTGGGTACGTATGGCACAAAACATATTAAAACAGCCTCTTATTCTCCTCAGTCAAATGCCAGTGAACGCGTAAATCGGTCATTACTTGCCGCTATCCGTTCGTATGTTGGGTCTGATCAATCCAACTGGGACAACAACCTAGTCTCAATCGTAAGCGCCCTCCGATCTACAATTCATACTGCAATTGACATTTCACCCCATGAAGCTCTTTTTGGACAGAGTAAAATAGAACACGCTTCAACTTACCCCTTACTTAAGAAACTAGGTGGGTTAAACAATTCCGAAATTGAAATTTTGCCAAAACCATTGAAAATGAATATGATTCACAATCGAGTTAAGGAATCCCTAGCTAAAGCTCATAATCTATATGAGAAAACCTATAACTTACGAAGCAGAGATATAAAATTTTCGGTTGGTCAAACCGTCCTGAAACGAAATTTTATATTAAGC
This sequence comes from Scaeva pyrastri, assembly GCA_905146935.1. NCBI lineage: Eukaryota > Metazoa > Arthropoda > Insecta > Diptera > Syrphidae > Scaeva > Scaeva pyrastri. The sequence continues at coordinate 45,606,284 of LR989928.1, read as the reverse complement.
GATAAAATAAAGAATCGAAATGCGAAACTATGTCCGAAATTCGTGACTGCTATAGTGAAAAAGGTAGTTGGAAACAACCTTTACGAACTGACCGATATGCAAGGAAATAATTTAGGGTTAGCACATGCAAAAGACTTGCGAAAATAAATATAACCATATCCTAATTCTTAAGAAACATACAAAAACCCTATAAAACATCTCATATGTAAATCGAATACCAAAATAACTCTGCCTTTTTCATTTCATTTTTTTTTTTGTGACCAAGCAGTCAAAAAATTGAAATGTTGTGTACGGGCATAGTGTAATTCGCTTATACTTAAGTCGAATTGAAAGTGTAAATTTCTATACATCCCTGCTTTCAGTTTCGATACTCGACATCACATTTTTCGTCAATTCTATGTGACGAATTTCTATTCTCACGGCGGGCGGAAAGTCGAAGCTTGCCTGTCATACCTTCGCGCTTCATCATTTCTTTTCCGATTTGACTGCCGAGTAAGAACATTCGTCCTCTCATTTTCTTAGAAGTTATTTTTTTTGTGCGACGGAATTCGACAAGTGATACGTATTAACGTGTTACAGAAAAATCGACAAAACTACCAGCGGCAGATATAAATTAATTTAATAATATCAATTATTTGATAATAATTAATATATTGTCAACTAAGCCAAAGAAGAGTCAGTCCATCTTTGGTGTGCAGTGCAAGCCAGCGCGACTGTACTTTTTACAGCTTCCTTGGTGGACCACAAAATCATAGGCTGCTATTCCTTTACTTAAGGTAAGTAATGACTCTGCCATAGTTTTGGTGTTTAAATGAGAATAGTGATAAAACTATATCGTATTTTTGGTACAGTCATACCTTGTAAGTGGAATCGCCGAACCCAAAAGCTCGAACGAGTGATCATCGAGCGCACCACGTGCTGGGATCGCTCACTGCTTCAGCTGCCCAATTTTCCGTTGCACTCTTTTGGGCGTTGTATGTATCGATCACGCTCAAGAAATTCCGCATACGATACAAGGCCAACGGAGCACCTACCTCCGAGGCGATCGAGCCATCTTTTCGATCGTTAGCCTGTGGCGTAAGCCGTCGAAAATAGGTAAAGACAGCGAGCAGCAAGCCACCTCAGCATCCCGCACGTTTTGGACCAAATCTCAACCCCCAATTGGGATTATTGCTTACCCTCAGTGTCCATCTCTACAACTTAGTTTTTTGTCTTTGACCTGTGATTCAACAACATCATCATCAACCGTACCTAGTACCAAACCTTAATAAGTAAACGGACCTAACAATAGACCAAGCGGTCGACCTGCAGACAAGACCACTTGATTCTTCCCTGCCTGTACGTCAAACCTCATCTTTAAACCCCGCTCAACGTTGAAGAAAATTATTTGCTTTTATGTATAATAAATCTTAAATCATCAATTATCTCTCATTCGCTCAGTTAAGTAAAAGTTTAAATGTTTTTTCTATAACGTTCAAATTGAAAAGATTTTTTTTCCATTACCATCACTAATCATTTAGCTTCACCGAAACCTATCACAACCTCAAATTACACGAAAATCACCAACTAACCAAGGAGTGCGCACCTCTTCGTTGGAAGGAAAGCTGTAAGTTTACATTCATATAAAGCATAAACATTCTTGAATCGGTGAGTGATAGCATATAAGATCTAAAATCTCATCAATTTGAACCATTTGACGAAGAAAACATAAATTCGCGAGTAAAATATTAATCTCGTTAAAAAAAAATATGTAGGGAGAGTGAGAGATCATTTTTTTTTATCTATACAGAGAAATAAACTATAAGAGTGACTTAAACCACAAGTGAGTTTCGAGAGAATAAGAAGTTGTTTGCTTGCTTTACTTAGAGAGTTTTACTCCAAAAGAAAATAAGAGCAATTTGAGTGAATTTTTTTTTGTGTTCTCGTCCTCACTTTTGGGTTAAATCAACTCAATTATGTGTAATCAATAATTGACAATTATATTTGAATTTACCTTTTAATTTTTTTTACTTTTTGGAATTAATATTAATAAATATATGAAATATGTATACAAACCTAAAACCTAACTATTTTTCGTGATCATTTGGTGTCTCAGTATGATAGTGTAAAATTTGAAATATTAAGGGAAAGTGTTTGAATTGAGAAGCGTCAACGAAGGAGATATGAGAGGGTGGTAGGCTCATAAGATCAACTCAATTTAGGGGTTATCGTGATTGAAACAAAATGAGTGGAGCGGTAACCATGGCGTTTATTCAGTAGCGAATAGACTGTGGGAGGGTACACTCAGGAAACAAAAACACCTGTTTCCAAAATAAGAACTGACGAAAGAGATGCATTCAAACCTTAACAAATAATTAAAGAGCCCTATTCAGATACAGGAAAATAGGCATGTAAATAGGTACGGCAGTCCAGTGGCGGGTACAAGATCCCACCCCACCGACGAGTCAGCCCTTTGGCCATCGCAAGCATGCCTGCTCGTACTCCGCCGATTGGACACTCTACTTCGCAACCTTGTTTCCTTCAGAGAATCCTGTGGTTCTGAATGGACAGTGGAAGTGTTTTTTTTTTAGATTGGCCATAGCCGAAGTAGATACACCTTCCGTTACATATTATTAAAACTTAGTCAAAAATACATATATGTAGGTAAATTCATATGTATTTATTTTATACCATATTTATAAACATAAATATAAGGAAATAAATTAATAAATAAAAACAAGCGAAAACATAAAACATGAATAAATAAAAAGTACATATGTACATACATAATATAACAGCAAAAATATTTAACCAAATAAATAAATGAAAAATAATAAATGAATTAAAAAGAAGAAAATATTGAATAATGTACATTTTAATCTGCTTATGAACTGTTATAACAGTAAATAATAATTAGCTGGATGACAATAATAAATTGAACATAAATCAAAAAAGAAGTAACAAGAAAAAACAAAAATTTATAATTTTATTTTGTTGTGGGTCTTCGAATGAATTCCCCATACCGAAAATCTAATTAAAGACACTAAATAAAACTAATAAGACTTCTTTTAGTATTCTCGTATCAAAAAAATGTATGTTTTTTGCCACTGTATTTACACTCAAATACGATCAACTTTGTACAACCTATTCGTTCGCATTATACATTATTAAAACCTGTTGCAAGTAACACCTACTAAATCCAACAAAATTTCAAAATCAACATCAAGTTAATTTAGTCAAACCGAAGTCAATATTATTTACATTCAGATATCAAAGTATCTTTAAACCGGCCACATGTTCTGTTTGGCGTTATCCGCTATTATGTATTTCTAAGTTACATTCGTGTCGTATTTTTTTTTCCAATGAAAAGTTGAAGTTGTTGATACAGAATTTTGAGCTATTAGTGACGAAAAAAGTTAGCTTTTGTTAAGTGTTGATAGTTGAAGGTTATTTGTTTTTATTCAAGAATAGTACAATACAAATTACATAAAAAGTGAATGTTTAGAGATCTTGTGAAATAGAAACAACAGTTTGCTTGAATATTATATAAATGCATGTATGAAGTCCAGCTAAAGGTAAGCATTATAACTTAATGTACGTTTAAGTCTCTCTTTTTATTTAATTAATAGGCCTTAGCGGCGCCTTTAGGATTACACGTATGATGTATTGTGTAGATACGTTTCATAATCATTTTCAACTTTCAAGGCCATACCAGATTGCTTTGTTAATAAAAAAATATTAATATTTTTTCTCACACGTCCAGACAAATGTATGTATCTTACATTTTGTATGCAGTGTTATATATTAATTATTATTTATTCTTACTTAAAAATATTAATAAGTTAGTGAGATTGTGTATTCCAGAATAAGTCAAGTTAAGTTCATAAACCAGCGGGCAAGAACAATACAACTGAATATGAAATTATGGAATATCTTTTCTTGCTAGTTTTCTTTATCAAAACCTTTAAATGATAACTGTATAAACAAAACACATTCTTAGAAATTGGGATACAATTGTAAACAAGTCTAGAACATGAGAAAACATGAAGGTACACGCAAATGAGACCGACAAAGCAATCAATATCTTCGTGGGGGCTTTCCAAACTGCCAAGCAGTTCAGGATTTAGGTATATTTTTTATTCATTAATTCTGTTTTAAAATAAAGTAAAATAGTTTTGGAAAAAACTATGTACCTAATTATAAAAATAGAGCTTAAAAAAAAGTTTGAAGAGTAATTTTTCAAAGTTTTCATGGAATGTAAAAATTTTTTGATTTATAATCCGTTACTAACTTACTTACTTACTTAGATCCTCAGACCTACGAAGTCCGTTGGTGTTCCCTAGCGGGACATAGGGCGTCAACTACTCCTACGCACCATCGTGTGCGGTTTCCAGCGATGTATTTCAGCTCCCTCAAGCTCTTTCCCAATCTCGCAGATTCCTCCTCAACTGTTCTTCTCCACGTGCTTCTCGGTCTACCTACTCTTCTTCCTTCTTGTGTGAGTGGGTTCCACTCCAGGCCAAGTAATGCAGTCATTACCTTTTCGAAGCGTGTGTCCAATCCACTGGCACTTGCACCTTCGTATAATGGTATCTATAGGTTCTTGACCTGTTCGTCTATGTAGGTCATAGTTGGAGATACGAATAGGCCAGATAACCCGTAAGATGTTTCGAAGACACCTATTAACGAAGGTTTGCAGTTTCCTGATTATTGTAGTTGTTATTTTCCAGGTGCTGCACACGACGTGTGAGAGACATGGCTATACACATTTAGGCTTTCTGCAACTGAAGCCTCAGCATCAACAATATTCTCGACACTACGGGCACTTTTTTGTCTCACTGGCACGGGAAAATTTTGTATTGTGCCTGTGGATTCAAATTTTTCCACTAGACTCTCAATTGTTGATCTGCTAGGTTGATTATGACGACCATAAATTCGACGTAGTGCTCTTAACGTTGAGGTCACTGACTCCGAATTTCGGTAGTAAATTTTATTAATTTCGACTCGTTGTTGGCTCGTATATATTTCCATCATGAAATGGCAAACCTTACTGTAGAGAAATGTCAAAAGAGCGGCAAGTAATATGGCGTCGTTTTTTGTTCCTGTCGCTCTAGTTTTGTAGCGTCCCTGTTGAATAACCCGATATATTAAAATACGAAAAATAAATATAGACTTAACTTTTTAAAGCCAAATAAAACTTATGTTCTTGGTGATCCTTATATACTCGTAAAACTAAATTTTTAATATTTCAAAAAGTCAACATCTATAAGCTTCTAAATTTTTTAAAAATTGATTTATATTAAAAAAAGGCTAGGTATGGGCAATCAAACAAAAGATTAAGATAACACGTGACTTTCAATCTCAAAACAAAACTAAATTTGGTAATTTGTGTAATTTTTTGTTGATAAAAATTTGTAGTGAATTTATTTTATTTAGTATAAAAAACTGTCAATTCGTCAAAAACTTACCATTTGTTGATAATTGGAAATATTATATTGAAAATTAAATTGGCTACTTTCTAGAAGTCAAAAAACAATTTTTAACACTTTTGTTAGATTTTTTAATTTTACATTTGACAACACATAGTTTTTACTTACAATGTAGGAAATAAAATAAATTTAAAGTTTATATCATTAGCACTAACTTGTAGAGATATTTCAGCCAAAAAACATTTTTTACTAATTTTTTTCACAATTTGAGTATTTTTTTTTTTATTATAAAGATGTTAAAAACGTCAGTTCACATATTGAAAACAATTAATTGAAATTGATATTTATTATTTTTCATTCATTGTACATATACTTAGTCAAAAAAATTTCTTAACAGTTTTTCTATTTAAAAAAGCCAGGGTATGGTTGATTGTTTCCTTATTTACCTATATTACATCATAAATTTTATTTTAAGTCAAAAGCCTTTTTGGTAAAAAGATATTTCCGACCAAACAAAATTTTCGCTTTTTAAAATTGCCATAGTGAAAAAAAGGTATCTATAATTTACGGATGGCCGTCGTCTAAAATGTTCATATTTGTCAAAAAATTCAATTTTACAACCGAATTTTTTGTGACCCCCCCTGACCGAAAAGCTGGATCCGCCCTTGTTTATACTCTTCGGTAAAGCATTTGGACACCCACGCTTTCTCTATGAGCGGTTGCAGCAGATAGCTTCATGTTGTTGGTGCTGCTTGCAGCAATTTTGCGGGAATGCCGTCAAGTAATACCGCTTTGTTGGTCTTAAGTGCTTTGATGGCAGTACATACTTCTTCCTTACTGGGGGGTGCGATGCACAATCGGGAATTGTTTGCATCGGACAACTCATAAGATGTCAGTTGCATGTTACTGTCAAAAACATGGTTTAGGACTAGAGCAAAATGCTCTTTCCACCTTCTAAGTTGATCCTCATCCGATATCAGCAGGTTTCCCTCTTTGGTTATTCTATAGAGAGTTCTGCTGTCGCACTTGTTTGCGACTTCTTCTGCTTTTAGGGCCAGAACGTTGGTGTGATTTCGTTTATCACGTCTTACACTACGCTGGACCCCTTTCATCTTCATGCGGTATGTGGATTCTAGCTCGTTTCTTTCTTCTCCGTGTGCAGCTGCCAAACGAGCTTTAAGATGTTTTCTTTTGTCGATCTTTGAACAAGTTCCTTCCGAAAGCCAGGTGTTACTGCTTCCTTGCACACGACCGACTATTCTTTCAACACCTGATATGAAAGCCAGCTTATTTTGTGGCACGTTTTATGTTCAAACATGGTGCCGCCAATCACAAGACGGTTAGCGTTGCAGAAGTCCACAAACCTCTCACCATTGTCAACTGATAACTCCATGCTTTCCCATGACGTGCCTGAGGCCTTCGTTGTCGCTGCGCCAACCTTGGCATTTAAGCACAAATAATCATATACAGATGTCTCATCCCCATACAAAAAAATGTCCTAAGAAATTTTATTAGCCGACAAAATATCAGCAGACAAAACTACAAAAATCAAAAAATTCAGAGCTACAACTTTCAAAGTTCAAATGAAGAGAGACCAAAAGAAGAAACTGACAATATGTAAAGCTTTTCAATGAATTTCTCCGTCTCATAAAAATGTGGCACAAAAAATATCACACATCCCTTTTTCTCTCATTGTTATTTTTGTGGATTCGCTTCTTTTCCGAGATATGTTTTATTTCTATTCTTTTTTCTCGTTTTCTTGTGTGAATATTGTTGTTGTATTCCTGTATACATTCTTTGGCAGGCGCCTGCTTGGCTGGATAATTCTACTTGTATTGCATTTTGTAGGTATCTATCTACATCAATGTGGGGAAGGATTTTGGAAGTTGATGATTTGGATTGCAGAAAGCAGTGTTGCCTCAGGGCAAGTTAAATATGAATTGCTCACTAAGAAAAATAAGTCCTTTTAGTATTTTCAAAACAAAATGTAAATAGGTTTATTAAACTTTACAATTTGATACATTTCCTTTTTTTAAGGAAATAATTATTTGTAAGGTGAAAGAACTATGGAACAGTAGGTCAATAAAAAATATGTCCTTAAATCAAAAAGGAAAAAAAGAATATTCAGGGATAAAATTGTGTTGTGGCAACTCCAGTATAGAGATCTTTTCCTATTGAAGAATATTTCTTTTTCTTGATAGAAAAAAATGTTTTCTGTTTATTTGTATTTCTTGTATTGTATGGGATCTTGGGATGTATTGTTTTTGTATCACTAGTCGGATTTGTTATTTTTTGCAGATGTGTACATTGTAGATACCTATTTCTTATTGGGATGTACGAGTATGTAACTGCATATTGAAAAAATAATTGCAATCTTTTGGTTCTGATTTAGTAAGATTTTTTTTTCAATTTTAAGCAAAACGTCCTAGCTCATAATGTTAAATATCGCTTAGGCATGTTCATTTCCACACAAGAAGAAAATATCTAATTTGAAGTCAATTGGTATGTGGGTGGGTTACACATGTTGAGCTGAGGTAGTGAAAAAAAAAGTTTCTGCCACGTCCACGTTCGTGTCCCCTGGAAACTATTTCATTGAAGGAAACTGTTGATTGATACATCATTATTGTGGGTGATTTAGTTTTTTTACTCATTCGTATTCACGCTTGGATGTGAAATTATATTTTAACAACCATTATACATCTAAAATACAATTTTAATAAGTTCTTAATGAATTCATCTTCTATAATTTGTTTGTAGCTACATAATACATAATGTGTACATAAGCACGTTTTAATTCCTTAAAACAAATAAATCTTAACACATGTAAAAAATGAATTCCAACCGATTATAAAATTGTTCAAATACACTAACACAATGTATTAAAACTAGTAGCCAGTAATTATGCATTAATTGCCATCAATGAACATTTTTAAAATTAATCAATATAAAAAAATAAAACTCTTAAAATCACCTAAGACATTTTTTTGCTAATCATATTTTATTCCGGTACCAACCTATGTATGTATATGTGTATCAACATTTAAATTGTCTACATTTTATTCATTCAAAAAGACTAGGAAATATTTTGACCTGACCACTTCTGCATTCGTATTTTTTACGTATGTAGGTACCTACTTATTTTTAGTAGCAGGATCGCTACCAACTTTTTTAAGTTAACCTACCCAAAAGCTTAAACTTATGAAATACCTACATACAAATGTATGTACATATGTTTGCATGTATTTACATGCATATGTACAGAGGTACCTAATCGTAACTATTTTTTTTGTATTGTTAACCCTCTACTGCATGAATTATTGTTTATACAGAAAAAAATTAAAAGACTTTACAAATAGCTTCTTTGGGATGTTTTAAGACATCTTTTATTAAAAAATCAGATAAAATTATAGCAATAAGGGTTAGGTATAAAACAAATACATATTTCGTATGAGGAAGGGGATTGACCCATGACTATCCTCCATAAAAATTACCTATTTTTATAACCAAAAAAAAAAAAAAAAAAAACAGTCTAAAACAATAATGCACATCACAAGAATAGATTACAAAAGAAAATATGTACATAGGTAGTTTTATAATCCCTTGCTGCATACGAAGCCAAATATGGCTTACAAAGTCTTACCACTCAAACAACTAACATAATATTTTTTTTATTAAAAAATTTTTTTGTGGCAAAGACAAATAAATATCCAATCACAAAATATTTTTTTTGGTCACTTAACTCACCTTTCAATAAAGTTATAATTTTTTAAAATTAGAAAATTTTTCAATCACTCGTTTTCAACCACAACAAGCTAACCACTGACAAATAGTAGTGACTAGACTAGTAGTACCTAGATATTTAAAAAAAATTGTGGATAAACTAAAAAAAAATCAAAATTAATAAATAAAAAAAAAATTTAAAGCAGGTACCTAACTGATTATTTTTCTATTTAAAAATATACCTACCGACTTACAGGAAAATAAAATTCGTATATGTATATTCATTCATTTTAACAAAATTAATTCCTAGGAACCAAAGTAAAATCTTTCAAATATTCATTCCAGAATCAAAAATCCTACAAAGTCAAACCAACCAATTCACAATATGTATATGTATTATACATACATGTGTGTAAATCAACACATTCAATCTTCTCCTTTTATTTTGTCTCAAATCTGAGACGACCCTACAAATTATAGACGCAAATACAACAACAAAAGCATAATAAAAAAACCATCACTTGTCTTGCCTTGGTCGTAGCACAAATAAAAATATACCTGGGATGGAAGACTATACAAAAAAGCAAGCAACGAATAGACAAACAAAAACAAATAATCTCGAAAGGGGTAAAAAGAATAGAAAAGAGTGGCAGAAAGTAGAGCAACAAAATATTTCAGAAAGAGCTTTGATTTTGTAGGAAAAGATCTTATTTAAAGCTTTTAAAAATAAAGCTTTTTTCATTTCATAGGTCATTCTTCTCCATAAGCGTGAGACATCTGTATATGATTATTTGTGATTTAAGTCTCCCATTACCATTATGATGTCTCCGCGGCGTCTGTTGTTGTATACTGCACTTAACCGACTGTAGAAGCCTTCTTTCTCTTCGTCTGGGGCGAGTTAGGTTGGGGCGTAACACTGAATGATGGTGATGTTGCGTACTCTACTCCGGAATCTGGCCTTAATAATACCACAAATAATCATATACAGATGTCTCACGCTTATGGAGAAGAATGGCCTATGAAATGAAAAAAGCTTTATTTTTAAAAGCTTTAAATAAGATCTTTTCCTACAAAATCAAAGCTCTTTCTGAAATATTTTGTTTCTCTACTCTCTGCCACTCTTTTCTATTCTTTTTACCCCTTTCGAGATTATTTGTTTTTGTTTGTGGATTCGTTGCTTGCTTTTTTGTATAGTCTTCCATCCCAGGTATATTTTTCTTTGTGCTACGACCAAGGCAAGACAAGTGATGGTTTTTTTTATTGTGCTTTTGTTGTTGTATTTGCGTCTAAATTTGTAAAATCGTCTCAGATTTGAGACAAAATAAAAGGAGAAGATTGAATGTGTTGATTTACACACATGTATGTATAATACATATATTGTGAATTGGTTGGTTTTACTTTGTAGGATTTTTCATTCTGGAATGAATATTTGAAAGATTTTACTTTGGTTCCTAGGAATTAATTTTGTTAAGATGAATGAATATACATATACGAATTTTATTTTCCTGTAAGTTGGTAGGTATATTTTTAAATAGAAAAATAATCAGTTAGGTACCTGCTTTAAATTTTTTTTTATTTATTAATTTTGATTTTTTTTAGTTTATCCGCAATTATTTTTTAAATATCTAGGTACCTAGTCATTACTATTTGTAGGTCAGTGGATAGCTTGTTGTGGTTGAAAACGAATGGCTGAAAAATTTTCTAATTTTAAAAAATTATAACTTTATTGAAAGGTGAGTTAAGTGACCAAAAAAAATATTTTGTGATTGGATATTTATTTGTCTTTGCCACAAAAAAATAAGTATTTACCTACATACGTAAAAAATACGAATGCAGAAGTGGTCAGGTCAAAATAGTTCCTAGTCTTTTTGAATGAACAATTTAAATTTTGATACACATACATAGGTAGGTAGGTATCTTTTATTTTAATTTTTTATATTGATACATTTTAAAAATGTTCTGCTCTTAGCCTACTTCATTGATGGCAATTAATGCATTATTACTGGGGACTAATTTTAATACATACATATGTTAGTGTATTTGAACAATTTTATAAACGGTTGGAATTCATTTTGTACATGTGTTACGATTTACTTGTTTTATGGAAATAAAACGTACTTATGTACACATTATGTATTATATTACTACAAACAAATTATAGAAGATGAAGTATGAATTCATTAAGAACTTATTAAAATTGTATTTTAGATGTGTAACGGTTGTTAAAATATAATTTTACATCCAAGCGTGAATACGAATGAGTAAAAAAACTAAATCACCCACAATAATGATGTATCAATCAACAGTTTCCTTCAATGAAATAGTTTCCAGGGAACACGAATGTGGACGTGGCAGAAACTTGCCCACCAACCACCCTCCCACCAACTTCATTTATTTTAAATACTATTAAGTATGGGTACCTACATATGTATAATATACAAATGAACACTATATTTTAGACATTCATTAAGTTTTGGAGTTTTTTATTTTTTGTTCAGGACATGGGAATAAAAGGAAAATTCTAATTGTGAAAACATTTTTAGCATATACAAAGCAAATTCTATAAATTGCAGTGCTTCAATAATGCTGTATTTATGAATTGCGTAGATAACTTTTCTACCAATATAATTAAATATCCCAAAAAAGAATTGTTTTTTCACTACCTCAGCTCAACATGTGTAACCCACCCACCCCACATACCAATTGACTTCAAATTAGATATTTTTTTCTTTTTTTCAATATGCAGTTACATACTCGTACATCCCAATAAGAAATAGGTATCTACAATGTACACATCTGCAAAAAATGACAAACCCGACTAGATACAAAAACAATACAAAGAAATACAAATACACAGAAAACATTTTGTTTTCTATCAAGAAAAAGAAATATTCCTCAATAGGAAAAGATCTCTATTCTGAAGTTGCCACAGTAACACAATTTTATCCCTGAATATTCTTGTTTTCCTTTCTGATTTAAGGACATATTTTTTATTGACCTACTGTTCCATAGTTCTTTCACCTTAAAATAATTATTTCCTTAAAAAAAGGCAATGTAAAGTTTAATAAACCTATTTACATTTTGTTTTGAAAATAAATGTTTTTACTAAAAGGACTTATTTTTCTTCGTGAGCAATTCATATTTAACTTGCCCTGAGGCAACACTGCTTTCTGCAATCCAAATCATCAACTTCCAAAATAATTCTCCACATTGACGTAGATAGATACCTACAAAATGCAATACAAGTAGAATTATCCAGCCAAGCAGGCGCCTGCCAAAGAATGTATACAGGAATACAACAACAATATTCACACAAGAAAAGGAGAAAAAAGAATAGAAATAAAACATATCTCGGAAAAGAAGTGAATCCACAAAAATAACAATGAGAGAAAAAGGGATGTGTGATATTTTTTGTGCCACATTCTTATGAGACGGAGAAATTCATTGAAAAGCTTTACATATTGTCAGTTTCTTCTTTTGGTCTCTCTTCATTTGCACTTTGAAAGTTGTCGCTCTGAATTTTTTGATTTTTGTAGTTTTGTCTGCTGATATTTTGTCGGCTAATAAAATTTCTTAGGACATTTTTTTGTATGGGGATGAGACATCTGTATATGATTATTTGTGATAATACGTTCACCTAGTGGCTCCCCTGAAATTAGACTATTGATAGCTGTTTTGGTTAGCAACTCCAGAGTCCCGAGCGCTTTCAGGTGCTTTTCCAGAATAGATTAGCACAGTGTTACGAGTTGGAGACTTGTGTTTTTCCCGATCCCAACCATCTTACTTCACTAATCCCTAAGATATCCAACCTATACCGCATAAATTCTCTAGTTGGAGGAATCTGAAGTTGTGAGGACCTGCATTTCCTGCTTCCATGAGCGTCTTCACATTCCAGAAACCAATCTTTGTCCGGGTACAATAGCCAAAAGTCGTCAACGTGTGATCAATCCTTATCTGAGGCGTAGTTTCGGTTTCGTTAGCATTTTAATTCAGTTACGAAGAATGCTAACCTCCGTAACCTATCCCAGAGAGAGCTGGGAGCTCCGCACTTACAATTTTAGCTTATTTTTGTATATAGGTATACAAAAATAATTACCGGGGACCACCACGGGGAGGTAAAGTAAGCACTTCGTCGTGTCTGAAAGTAGCGGTGCTGGCCTATGCCAAGTTATAGGCAATCAACAGTTACCCGATCAGACACGGCGGAGGTCCGCCGTCCTTTGCTCTAATTAATTTTTAATCAAATACTGAAAACTAAATGAATAATTTATTTCTATTATAATAGTTTCGAGAAAATTGAAAATTACCAAAATAAATATTTAAATTTAATTAATTTTATGGATGAAAATATCTATTGATGTATATATAATTTATCTTCTTCTATATATATAAAAGAAAGTCTGTTTTTTTGTGTTCGTTCACTAACCAGCCAAACCGGTTGGCCGATTTTCTTAATATTTTTAAAAATTAAAGAGGAATAAGAGTAGAAGCACAAATAAACATATACAGATGTCTCATCCCCATACAAAAAAATGTCCTAAGAAATTTTATTAGCCGACAAAATATCAGCTGACAAAACTACAAAAATCAAAAAATTCAGAGCGACAACTTTCAAAGTTCAAATGAAGAGAGACCAAAAGAAGAAACTGACAAAATGTTAAGCTTTTCAATGAATTTCTCCGTCTCATACGAATGTGGCACAAAAAATATCACACATCCCTTTTTCTCTCATTGTTATTTTTGTTGATTCACTTCTTTTCCGAGATATGTTTATTTCCATTCTATTTCCCTCCTTTTCTTGTGTGAATATTGTTGTTGTATTCCTGTATACATTCTTTGGCAGGCGCCTGCTTGGCTGGATAATTCTACTTGTATTGCATTTTGTAGGTATCTATCTACTTCAATGTGGGGAAGGATTTTGGAATTTGATGATTTGGATTGCAGACAGCAGTGTTGCCTCAGGGCAAGTTATATATGAATTGCTCACGAAGAAAAATAAGTCCTTTTAGTAAAAACATTTATTTTCAAAACAAAATGTAAATAGGTTTATTAAACTTAACAATTTGATATCTTTTTTTAAGGAAATAATTATTTTAAGGTAAAAGAACTATGGTAGGTCAATAAAAAATATGTCCTTAAATCAAAAAGAAAAAAAAGAATATTCGGGGATAAAATTGTGTTGTGGCAACTCCAGTATAGAGATCTTTTCCTTTTGATGAATATTTCTTTTTCTTGATAGAAAAAAAAATGTTTTCTGTTTATCTGTATTTCTTCTTCTTCTGTTTTTGTATCACTAGTTTGGTTGGTATTTTTTGCAGATGTGGCTGGTGGGCAAGTTTCTGCCACGTCCATGTTCGTGTCCCCTGGAAACTATTTAATTGAAGGAAACTGTTGATTGATACATCATTATTGTGGGTGAATTCGTTTTTTTAATCTTAGTTTTCACGCTTGGATGTAAAATTATATTTTAACAACCATTACACATCTAAAATACAATTTTAATAAGTTCTTAATGAATTCATACATTTTTAAAATTTACCAATATAAAAAAATAAAACTCTTAAAATCACCTAAGACATTTTTTCGCTAATCATATTTCATTTAGGTATACCTAACCTACCTATGTATGTGGGTCAACATTTAAATTGTGTAGATTTTATTCATTCAAAAAGACTAGGAAATATTTTGACCTGACCACTTCTGCATTCGTATTTTTTACGTATGTAGGTACCTACTTATTTTAAGTAGCAAGATCGCTACCAACTTTTTTAAGTTAACCTACCCAAAGGCCCTTCCTATTTATAATTATGAAATACCTACATACAAATGTATGTAGGTGCATATGTTTGCATGTATTTACATGCATATGTACAGAGGTACATACTCGTAATTATTTTTTTGTATTGTTAACCCTCTACTGCATGAATTATTGTTTATACCTACAGAAAAAAATTAAAAGACTTTACAAATAGCTTCTTTGGGATGTTTTAAGACATCTTTTAATAAAAAATCAGAAAAAAATTATGTTTAAATACCTAATAAGAATAGAAGCCAAATTTGGCTTCGCATGCAATAAGTGTTAGGTATAAAACAAATACATATTTCATATGAGGAATGAGATTGACCATGACTATCCTCCATAACAATTACGCGGATTTTTCTAACCAAAAACAAAATACCTAGTCTAAAACAATAATGCACATCACAAGAAGAGATTACAAAACAAAATGTGTAGGTAGTTTTATAATCCCTTGCTGCATACGAAGCCAAATATGGCTTACAAAGTCTTATCACTTAAACGACTAACATAATAGGTATTTTTTTTATTAAAAATGTTTTTGGTGGCAAAGACAAATAGGTATCCATATATTTTTTTTGTCACTTAACTCACCTTTCAATAAAGTTATAATTTTTTAGAATTAGAAAATTTTTCTGACCTACAAATAGCAATGATGGATAAACTAAAAAAAATCAAAATTAATAAATAAAAAAAATTTAAAGCAGATACCTACCGATTATTTTTCTATTTAAAAATATACCTACCGACTTACAGGAAAATAAAATTCGTATATGTATATTCATTCATTTTAACAAAATTAATTCCTAGGAACCAAAGTAGGTAAAATCTTTCAAATATTCATTCCAGAATGCAAAATCCTACAAAGTCAAACCAACCAATTCACAATATATGTATTATACATACATGTGTGTAAATCAACACATTCAATCTTCTCCTTTTATTTTGTCTCAAATCTGAGACGACCTTACAAATTATAGACGCAAATACAACAACAAAAGCATAATAAAAAAACCATCACTTGTCTTGCCTTGGTCGTAGCACAAATAAAAATATACCTGGGATGGAAGACTATACAAAAAAGCAAGCAACGAATAGACAAACAAAAACAAATAATCTCGAAAGGGGTAAAAAGAATAGAAAAGAGTGGCAGAAAGTAGAGCAACAAAATATTTCAGAAAGAGCTTTGATTTTGTAGGAAAAGATCTTATTTAAAGCTTTTAAAAATAAAGCTTTTTTCATTTCATAGGTCATTCTTCTCCATAAGCGTGAGACATCTGTATATGATTATTTGTGATTTAAGTCTCCCATTACCATTATGATGTCTCCGCGGCGTCTGTTGTTGTATACTGCACTTAACCGACTGTAGAAGCCTTCTTTCTCTTCGTCTGGGGCGAGTTAGGTTGGGGCGTAACACTGAATGATGGTGATGTTGCGTACTCTACTCCGGAATCTGGCCTTAATAATACGTTCACCTAGTGGCTCCCCTGAAATTAGACTATTGATAGCTGTTTTGGTTAGCAACTCCAGAGTCCCGAGCGCTTTCCGGTGCTTTTCCAGAATAGATTAGCACAGTGTTACGAGTTGGAGACTTGTGCTTTCCCGATCCCAACCATCTTACTTCACTAATCCCTAAGATATCCAACCTATACCGCATAAATTCTCTAGTTGGAGGAATCTGAAGTTGTGAGGACCTGCATTTCCTGCTTCCATGAGCGTCTTCACATTCCAGAAACCAATCTTTGTCCGGGTACAATAGCCAAAAGTCGTCAACGTGTGATCAATCCTTATCTGAGGCGTAGTTTCGGTTTCGTTAGCATTTTAATTCAGTTACGAAGAATGCTAACCTCCGTAACCTATCCCAGAGAGAGCTGGGAGCTCCGCACTTACAATTTTAGCTTATTTTTGTATATAGGTATACAAAAATAATTACCGGGGACCACCACGGGGAGGTAAAGTAAGCACTTCGTCGTGTCTGAAAGTAGCGGTGCTGGCCTATGCCAAGTTATAGGCAATCAACAGTTACCCGATCAGACACGGCGGAGGTCCGCCGTCCTTTGCTCTAATTAATTTTTAATCAAATACTGAAAACTAAATGAATAATTTATTTCTATTATAATAGTTTCGAGAAAATTGAAAATTACCAAAATAAATATTTAAATTTAATTAATTTTATGGATGAAAATATCTATTGATGTATATATAATTTATCTTCTTCTATATATATAAAAGAAAGTCTGTTTTTTTGTGTTCGTTCACTAACCAGCCAAACCGGTTGGCCGATTTTCTTAATATTTTTAAAAATTAAAGAGGAATAAGAGTAGAAGCACAAATAAACATATACAGATGTCTCATCCCCATACAAAAAAATGTCCTAAGAAATTTTATTAGCCGACAAAATATCAGCTGACAAAACTACAAAAATCAAAAAATTCAGAGCGACAACTTTCAAAGTTCAAATGAAGAGAGACCAAAAGAAGAAACTGACAAAATGTTAAGCTTTTCAATGAATTTCTCCGTCTCATACGAATGTGGCACAAAAAATATCACACATCCCTTTTTCTCTCATTGTTATTTTTGTTGATTCACTTCTTTTCCGAGATATGTTTATTTCCATTCTATTTCCCTCCTTTTCTTGTGTGAATATTGTTGTTGTATTCCTGTATACATTCTTTGGCAGGCGCCTGCTTGGCTGGATAATTCTACTTGTATTGCATTTTGTAGGTATCTATCTACTTCAATGTGGGGAAGGATTTTGGAATTTGATGATTTGGATTGCAGACAGCAGTGTTGCCTCAGGGCAAGTTATATATGAATTGCTCACGAAGAAAAATAAGTCCTTTTAGTAAAAACATTTATTTTCAAAACAAAATGTAAATAGGTTTATTAAACTTAACAATTTGATATCTTTTTTTAAGGAAATAATTATTTTAAGGTAAAAGAACTATGGTAGGTCAATAAAAAATATGTCCTTAAATCAAAAAGAAAAAAAAGAATATTCGGGGATAAAATTGTGTTGTGGCAACTCCAGTATAGAGATCTTTTCCTTTTGATGAATATTTCTTTTTCTTGATAGAAAAAAAATGTTTTCTGTTTATCTGTATTTCTTCTTCTTCTGTTTTTGTATCACTAGTTTGGTTGGTATTTTTTGCAGATGTGGCTGGTGGGCAAGTTTCTGCCACGTCCATGTTCGTGTCCCCTGGAAACTATTTAATTGAAGGAAACTGTTGATTGATACATCATTATTGTGGGTGAATTCGTTTTTTTAATCTTAGTTTTCACGCTTGGATGTAAAATTATATTTTAACAACCATTACACATCTAAAATACAATTTTAATAAGTTCTTAATGAATTCATACATTTTTAAAATTTACCAATATAAAAAAATAAAACTCTTAAAATCACCTAAGACATTTTTTCGCTAATCATATTTCATTTAGGTATACCTAACCTACCTATGTATGTGGGTCAACATTTAAATTGTGTAGATTTTATTCATTCAAAAAGACTAGGAAATATTTTGACCTGACCACTTCTGCATTCGTATTTTTTACGTATGTAGGTACCTACTTATTTTAAGTAGCAAGATCGCTACCAACTTTTTTAAGTTAACCTACCCAAAGGCCCTTCCTATTTATAATTATGAAATACCTACATACAAATGTATGTAGGTGCATATGTTTGCATGTATTTACATGCATATGTACAGAGGTACATACTCGTAATTATTTTTTTGTATTGTTAACCCTCTACTGCATGAATTATTGTTTATACCTACAGAAAAAAATTAAAAGACTTTACAAATAGCTTCTTTGGGATGTTTTAAGACATCTTTTAATAAAAAATCAGAAAAAAATTATGTTTAAATACCTAATAAGAATAGAAGCCAAATTTGGCTTCGCATGCAATAAGTGTTAGGTATAAAACAAATACATATTTCATATGAGGAATGAGATTGACCATGACTATCCTCCATAACAATTACGCGGATTTTTCTAACCAAAAACAAAATACCTAGTCTAAAACAATAATGCACATCACAAGAAGAGATTACAAAACAAAATGTGTAGGTAGTTTTATAATCCCTTGCTGCATACGAAGCCAAATATGGCTTACAAAGTCTTATCACTTAAACGACTAACATAATAGGTATTTTTTTTATTAAAAATGTTTTTGGTGGCAAAGACAAATAGGTATCCATATATTTTTTTTGTCACTTAACTCACCTTTCAATAAAGTTATAATTTTTTAGAATTAGAAAATTTTTCTGACCTACAAATAGCAATGATGGATAAACTAAAAAAAATCAAAATTAATAAATAAAAAAAATTTAAAGCAGATACCTACCGATTATTTTTCTATTTAAAAATATACCTACCGACTTACAGGAAAATAAAATTCGTATGTGTACCTATATCATCATTTTAACAAAATTAATTCCTAGGAACCAAAATCTTTCAAGATGAAAAAACTTTCCTAGCCTACAAAGTCAAACCAACCAATTCACAATATATGTATTATACATACATGTGTGTAAATCAACACATTCAATCGCTTCTCCTTTTATTTTGTCTCAAATCTGAGACGACCTTACAAAATTATAGCCACAAATACAACAACAAAAGCATAATAAAAAAACCATCACTTGTTTTGCCTTAGCCGTAGCTCGTAGCACAAAGAAAAATATACCTGGGATGGAAGACTATACAAAAAAGCAAACAACGAATCCACAAACAAAAACAAATAATCTCGAAAGGGGTAAAAAGAATAGAAAAGAGTGGCAGAGAGCAGAGGAACAAAATATTTCAGAAAGAGCTTTGGTTTTGTAGGAAAAGATCTTATTTAAAGCTTTTAAAAATAAAGCTATTTTCATTTCATAGGTCATTCTTCTCCATAAGCGTGAGACATCTGTATATGATTATTTGTGATCATACCTTCTATGCAATTGTAGAGTTCTGGGCAATATTTATTAAAAATTGCACTTTGTCGGTTATGTTCCTCTTGCTCAATACATTTTGCAGCTTCTGGTTTCTCTTCATGGCTTTTGTTATTGGTGGTTCTTCTCCCCGTCTTACTCTTTCCATAGCCAGTTTTGCTAACACGCATTCTTTGGAGAGATCTCCAATTAGTTTGTAGAGCCCTGCGTGTCGCTGGTTAACCACAACTTTTAAGCGCCTATGCCATGCCTCAACGCTATTTTGCGTTCGTGGAAAGCTGCTTCCGGTGGACGCAGCTCCCGTCGTCCAAAATTCTGGCTCGTAGCGTGGCCTGGAGGAGCCATTTCCCAGCATAGCTTGCCTCAAAATAGCTAAGTACTTCTGCCGGTGGTACGAAAGCTAGTGCTTTCAGCATCCGTACTTCCATGGCAAAGTTCTCCTCGTGTCCATACTTGATGGCCAGTCCCAAACTTTGAAGTTTTCTCCAAATGATTTGGCCAAAATGAAACAAACATCCATTAGTTTGGGCATTTGGGAAAAATTGTTGAGCTGACCGAATTATTGCCATTTCAAAATTGTAAATTATTGTTTCGGAGTTTAATGGGATGCTGTTATCACAAGCAATTTTTAGTAGCTGGAGCCAAAATTCATCATAAGCCTCTCTTGATTTTCGGCTCATCAGGCAATAAATCAAGGGGACCACTATACCCTCTATATAGACGTGCACCGTAAACAGCTGTCCCATTATTGTTGGAACAACGGCAAACGTCCCATCCACAAGCCAGCACCTTGATTGTGAGAGAAGCTGGACAGTGGTTTTTGTGCCCAAAACAATATTTTTCCCATTAGTATACACCGATTCTGATAAGACGAATAACTCACCGTCAGTGTGTCGCAGGTGCTCGGGGATGCAAATTTCTTCAAGTGTTGTCGGCTCTTTTATTAAATTTGCTCTCGCATTTTCTGAGCAGCTTTGGAGGTTAAGCTTGGAAGACAAGCAGGCTCGACCATCATAGTCGCTTCTCTGATAATAATGCTTGGTGGCATCGCTTCTTTGGCTTTGTTTTCAATTTGCTGGTTAGCCTTATGCACCTCTTTTTGATATGCTATTGGGGCATGGCTGTGCTCATTGAGAGTTTTTGTCACCACTATTAAGTCTCCATCCAGTATTGTGTGCAATCTGGCAGAGCACCGTGATGATTTACGCTCTGCGCAGCACCAAAAACTTTTTTCATCTCTTTTTTTTCCAAATGGAAGAGGTAACCATCTTTTTCAATTTTCTTGCCTCCTTTATTGGAGTATACTACCTGCAGAAAATGAAATTTAATAAAAAAAAAAAAAATAAAAATTGGTTTAAATTAACACAAATTAATGAAAATGAGCAACCATTAGTGATGTATCTCGACAAATACACGCCTTTTTTAAAATCGGGTCTACTTAATATTACAGACCACCAAATTTTTACACCAAAATATTTTCATATCAAGCATGTGTTTTCTTATTTGGTCTTGATAGACTATGGAAGTTTAGGGATGTTTTTGTTATTTTCAAAGAATTTTCCGATTCCAGATGGGAAATTGTTGTTTACTTTTGTGAAGTTTATTGATCCCGAACTGTTGAAATTGGTGCCTGCCAGGCGACTTAACATACCCTAAGCAAAGCAACGAAGTTGCGTGAGCGGGTGTGGAACCCAAAAAAGGGAGTTAAAATCCTGAGAACCCGCGAAGCGGGCCAGCCAAGGTACTGTTTATTAAAAAAACAGTTGAAATTGGCGCTCATTTATCTAAGCTACACAACCAGGATTTCGCACTTTTAGAAATGAAAAATCACATTTTGACTACAATTCACTTTTAGATAATTTTTGCACTGATGTTTAAATATTTGCACTATTGGAAGCACAGGACACTATCACGTTAATAACTCTACATACCTGAGCATATTCCATATCTTAAGTAATTTTGATTTTCAATCACTGGATTAAACTATTTGTATTAAATAATATCACACTGTTGATCACTATTCACTCTTCACACTTTTTTCACAGAATTTAGAATGAATTTCAATCTACTAATTGATTAAGTTGAGTCACTGAGAATCAAGAAGTGGCAACTATAAAAAATCTGCCAATTTGATGAATTTTAGGCCAATATACAACTTTTAAAAATTACAATTTCAGTAACTACAGTGCACAAACAATTAAAATATACATTTTTTTAATGCTATTTTGTCAATGATGTCATTAACAAAATTAAAAAAATATCAATGTCTTGAAACTAGTCTTTATGTGTCTGAATTTTTAATCAAAGGTCAAGAAATATCAAAATGAAGTATGGAATTGATTTTTGTGGCGTATTGATATACTTTATTGCACGTTTTCGTCGTTATAAATTTTGTTCAAGAAGTTTGTTCAAATTAATGCATCTACCATCTTCTTATGGAAGATGGTTAGTTCTTTGAAACTGCTTTTTCTCTTTACAATTTGTTTTTGTTCTTTTAAGAACATATTGAGACAAAATCAGTTTTATAAGGACTTCCTTCGAAACTAAACCAAATTATGCTTAAAATGCGCTTTAAGCATTCAAGTTTCTGTAAGACTTTTCAATAAATTCGTAACACAAAACGCTTAACTGTAAGAAATTGCTGTTAGGCTAATCGAAATTTTGCTTATTCGTAACACAAAACGCTTAACTGTAAGAAATTGCTGTTAGGCTAATCGAAATTTTGCTTAAAATGCACTTTAAGCGTTGAAGTACCCATTCAACACTTCAAAATAACCTAAAATGATATTTAAGCTCGCAAATCCTCAGAAGCTTAAAAACCATTTTAAGCGTCCTAAAATAACCCTTCCCAAACTCGCTTAAAATGTTCTCTAATCATAATAAGAACTTTTTCCTTTCTCATATGCAAAGAACATCCTAAGCAATAAAACAAACTTACCTCAAACAAGAACACTAGCCACACATACCTACATACCTATACCTACCAATGACGAAGCTTACAACTTACAACACCGCGAAACAAAAGCAATGTTCGCATCGCAGCCGTCACGTCAACTATCTAATTCGCAAAAATATTGCCGGTTAAGTACAAATTCTAAACGAAGAATTTTTGCCTTCGTTCCATAGATTCTTATGATTTCTTGTGACCAAGTATACACAGTAACTAGTATTAAAACTGCAAAAAGAAATATAACTTCGTTCTCTGAGATTCTCAACAATTAGTGTCTCCAATTCAATTAAAATAACATTCACTACTATTGCAAAAGGTAGTGAAACGGCGGGATTTCCTTACACGGGATTTTGTTAGGCGGGATTTTTTTCTGCGGGAATTTGTTTTGCGGGATATCGTAGCCAAACCCTTGACGTCTTAGTAACACTCAGTTAAAAAAAAAACATCAAAATCATTTCAGTAGCTATGGCGTCATGCGCTTCTTGACACGATCAATCTAGATTTCAGCGGTAATGAGGTATTTTCCTGCCGTAAAAAGTAGCCTGTGTCCGTGCCTAGGATCCTATCTTTAAATTAACCAAGTCTTATAAAAATCGTTCAGACGTTAAGGCAAACGATTAAAAATCACTAACTTAATTGTTTTCTGCGTACTGCCTACGCCTTAAGTACGATAGCATGAATATTAATAGCCCATATCCTTTTCTAGGTTACTATCTACCACCTAACTTAATTTCATCAAAATCCGTTCAGCCGTTTCGACGTGAAAGAGCAAAAGTCCCAACAAAAACGACTAAAAATCACAAACTCAATTTAGTTATCTGCCTACTGCTTACCCCCTAAGAACGATGGCGTGATTATTTATAGCCTATGACCATTTCTAGGTTATCATCTATCACCATACCAAAATCCGTTCAACCGTTTAGGCGTGAAAGAGTAACAAACAGACAGACAGAGTTACTTTCGCATTTATAATATTAGTATGGATACCTACAAGAACCTAGAGATTCTTATACATACTTATAACAGCGTAGGAAAAATGTGAATTTCCTCATAGCACCCGTAACATTTTCTAGTGAAAAGTGTGTATCTCCAAAAAAAGTTAAATATTGGGCAACATTTTGATTTTGAATAATTTCCAAATATACATAATATTACGAAATATCATTTCTGAAAATTTCAGGAAAATCGTGGCAATAACTTTAAAACTATGACGTTTTAATGCTCTCTTGTAAAATTTGCTAATATTTAGTTACACACTTTTCACCGATGGTATATCTCAGGAACGGATAATACTATTGACTTCAAATAAATTGTATTGCGTTGATACCAATGTAGGATACAGGTTTGATATAAATTTGGAAATAGTTCAACATACCGTTATTTTTTTTTTTTAAGTAAAAACTAAAAAAAAATTTGTCGCGCAAATATGCAATGAAGGAAAAATGATATCATCTTCAAAATATTTTTTTGCTATAGAAAATACTGTCCTTAACATCTGGTAAAATTTTCGAAAAAATTCAGTTGGCATTTGTCAATAACTAAAAAATTATAAAATATTGACGAATATCAAATAGACATTTTTTTACAATAAATACAAAATGCGAAGTTATCAGTGTGGGTCGCACCCATCCTCTTTTTTCTTAAAAAATTAAATGGAATCTCATGTATGTTCATTTCATATGTACGGTACATACATAATGTATGTATTTTATAATTTATTTTTTCAAAATAAAATTGCGAATCATTGTTAACCATAGCGGCTACACCAGGATAACTCCGGCCAAGAAAATAACGCTCTAAGGCTAACTATGCAGTGAAGTCAATTCTAACTCTTGTCTGCCCTCAGTAGATGTCGTTATTGCATTAATTTGAAAGGTTAAAGACCCCTAATTCCGTTTTCTTTTTTCTAAACATGGTGTAACTAATCACCCCGTGTATCCGCTAAGAGTTTAATTGTTTTTTTTAAAAGCCCAAGCAATATTATGATTTTTTTAGAAATCTCATGATTAAAATAATGATATTTTTCTTTCTGAATCGGCAACACTGGTTAGTTAGTTTGTGAGAGGCGAGGAAGAAAAATGTGTGTATTATGAAGACTAGGTAAGGTATTTAGGTATTTAGTTTTTTTCTATTTGACTTGAAGTTTTGTTATAAGATTCGGGTAGGTTTTCTTTTAGCTTTGGAATTGAATTTTTTGAAGGTATGAACACAAATAATCATATATGTATATTTATAGATGTACATATACAGTGATGGAAAAAAAAAATAGAAACAAGCGTCTTCTGCTCGGTTAATTAAAAATTGTTTATCTGTAGCCGTGTTTTATTGGTAATTGAAAATACTTGCTAGTAAAATTTTACATGGAAAATAACAACACCTCAAAAGTGAACAAAAATAAGCTAGTGTTTATCCATAGTAATTTAGTGAAGATAGAGTTTCACCTAGTTAAATGTAGGGGCAGTCAAAAAGTGCAAAAAATATGCAAATGTTGGCAACATGAGGGTGTGTTCGGTAACAAATACACTTCTTTTACACTTCGCCTGCATTGAAAAGTGAAAGCGATCCACAAATTTCAAACCAAACATTTATTTGGGTTGAATTTATAAAAATTCAATTATTTCATTAAAAATTTATTAAAATCAATACTTTAAAAAATTTTAACAATTTTTTAGGAACAATTCATAAGAGATAAAATAATTTTCTTTAGGATTAGTGTATTTTACCATAACATATTGTGGAAAATTTATTGAAACATGCTTGTTCTCATTAAAAAGCTGACAAAGGTTGCTTCCATAAATGCATGATTGTGAAAGTCTGACGAATGCATACCTTTTTTAAATGCACATGTTAAATGTTCGATTTTCTTAAAAGCAAGACTCAAATATTTGTTGAGCAAATGTGAAACTATAAAAGTGACAAGCAAACATATTTTTTTTTTACTTTAATATGATTGCAATTGATCACATGTTTTTATAAAAACAATCAAAGTTATATACATATATACGGTATTGAGTAGAATACAATGGTAATTTTGACTCTACAGGCAACTTGAAGTAACTTCTTATAATTTTTATTAATTATTTCTTTATAATTTCATGTTGAATTTTGTCTTTTAATATTTTATTTATTGAATAAAAAGAATAAAAGAATGTTTACTATCCAAATAAATGGTCTGTGTAATAAATTCTACAATAATTTAAAGAAAATAGTGAACCACGATTATTCAACTGGTCTTTAAAGTTGCCAGAAACTTAGTTCCATATTTTTCGTTTTATTGGTACTCGAATACTATGTTAGGGATAGATTCTCAATAAAACGCGCCTATGATTATTTGTGGTATGAATTTGTGAATGGAATTTTAAAGATTTCTCAAATGTTTTACTTTTATTTTACTAAATATTTATAGCTTATTGAAGGTACGTTGCTAGGTACCTAGGTAAGGATTAAATTATTAACGTAGGTAGGTAATTAAATTTCGATTTGTAGGTAAAGTGAAACGTTCAATATTTGATATTTTAAGGACACATAGCAAAACATACATATGTACCTTAATTTTTTTTAAAGGATTTTGTTATTTATTGTCCTGAATTCAAATAATTTTTTTTTGACTATGAAATCTCGAAATACTTGAATGTATGTACATATCTATGCATATGCATAATAAAAAAAAAGAAGTTTTAGAGTCAAGTTCGTGATTTTTCATCCGAATAATAAATTGAACCATTTTTGGTTCAAACATTTATATATCTTTTTTAGACAACGTTTGGATGGCTTTTTTGGTTTATCAAATACCTATCTCAAGAACAAAATATGTTATTGACTTCAAATAAATATTTATTCCATTCACTGGAAAATTTTCAACATACTGTTATTTTTTTAAGTAGAAAAACTAAAAAAATTGTTTGGGGCTCAAATATAGGTGCAATGAATGAAAAATTGTATAATACGTATTCAAAACTATTTTCTACTACCTACATGAAATGATGTTTTTGACGTATGGTGAAAGTTTGAAAAAAATTCAATTGACAGTTTTTTTTCTATTGGTTCTAATATCTCAAGACCGGGTAACGATATTGACTTCAATTTGATTTTTATTATACAATATACAACTGTTAAAATATGGAATAATTTTGACAAATATCGATTTGAAAGTTCTTTTACAAAAAATAGAAACCTAAAACCAAAATTAAGTTAAAAAAATGCAAAAGTGTTTCTTGACTTGAATATGTCGAGAGTTTATTGTTTGCATAATGCACATGTTAGAATATGGTGCATTTTTGACATTTATGGTATTGACAGTTTTTTTTACAAAAAATAAGAAACTAAAACCAAAATTTACCAAAAAGTATTAAAAAAGCAATGATATTGACTTCAAATGTATTTTATTTTCAACATAATGTACATACATATATTGTACAATATTAATTTATTGAAATTATAAAATGTTGAGAAAAATCAACTTGACATTTTTTACAAAAAATAAAAAAACTACATTCAAGAAGTTATAAGAAAAATTGGTATAAATGTCTCGAGAAATGTCTTAAGTCTGATAGCAATTAAAAAATTAAAATTTCTATCTAACAACATCAAGAATAAATCAATTATGTACGTAGTTTAAACAAAAATGAACAAATTTACATGAGGAAAAGAAATTGTGTTTTGTTTAAAGACTGCAAGGGAACACCGGATTATTTTTCTTTGATTGGCGATTCATTGTACAATAAAAACTTCAATAAAGCCAAGTTTTCAAATTATAATGGGAAGTTACCAGGGTGCGTAGCGTAGCACCCAGCCTCTGTTTTTATTTTTAAAAACCTGACGATATACATACATAGAGTGATTTTGAAGTTTTATTCAGGCTAGAGTTATCAAAAATCTTATAACTTATTTGCCGTTTAAAAACCATGTTTGCAGTATGTATACCTAAAGAGAAAGTGGGAATTAACTCTATTTTCCATTTTGTACTAGGTATGTAAATATGTATCTAATGTTTAGATCTTTTTAAAAATAGCTTGATAACGCAATTCAAAAACTTTTTACTATGATTTCTTTATTCTTATCAGTAAGGAAATGGGAAAAAAAATGTTTTAAAACTGGCTGTTAGAAAAAAAAAGAATAATCTAGCTACAATTGATGTCATAAAGACTATATAGTACATACCATGAAATGTAGGTACCTACAACTTACCTACATAAAAATGAATTGAAACGATTTACTAAAATTAATGAAAAATGATCTTAAGACTTTTTTAATTGGAAAACTTATCTACCTAGGTAAGTCACGGTTTCTGGCTTTTTTTGCCCATCATTTTTTAGGACATAAAAGTTTTGATCAAGGTATTTAACTAGTTAAATAAAAGACACTAACATACCTACAGGTAAACACATAAGTAGGTATGTAAATGTTAAAAAAATAAATGCTTTACTTACCTACCTACATACATATGTACCTACCAGGCACGAGGCGTGACCTTCTTGGAAGCGGAAGCACTTAACGTTGAACTTAAAATTAAAAGTCATTTTTCAAGATTATATTTCTTTTATTACATAAATGTAAAAGAAAATTCTATAAAATTCATTTATTAAAATATTAAATTGAGTAATACATATACATATATATGTAGTTAAAACTAATGTAAAATTAAATGTTAGTTTCATTTTTTAAGAAAATTATCATTGATCACAAAACATTATCAGTTGACAATACGATTTGCACACACACAAATAAAATAACATAACAAGAACGAGGAACACACAAGTGTTAAATGAACTTTTCAACCCCTATTTCAATGAATGAGAAGAAGCAAATAACTCATATCTCTCCTTTCCTGCTCTACTTTTGTTTTCACAAATTTTCATAATGAGTTCACTCAATTCAATCTTCACTTCTTATGTGAACGCCAACAAATACAAAAAAAAATTGCTTTGAACGAGATTGAGTGAGAGTTGAGAGTAGACGATATATCAGAATGCCTAGCTGGTATGCATTCCAAATTTTTGTTTGCAAGCGTGAGTGTATAATGGAGTGATATTGTGCATTCCCCGTGGAGTTGAAGTTTGAATTCTTGTAGCTATAATAGTTTTGAATTGTTATTCTCGAATGACATATGTATAACAATGAAATTTTATTAATTTACAAAAGAAATTAAATAAACTAGGTCGGTTTCGAATTGAAAATTCTTTACTTAAATCGTATGATTTTTTGAATTGCTTAACGGAAGCACTCATTCCACTCAATATATGGACGCTTCGTCCCTGGTACCTACCTACCTAGACCCACCAAGTTTCTTTTCGAAGCTTCAAAAGAATTAAAAATGCAAAATAAGATGATAAGTAAGAAAAACTAGTCTAAAAAGGAACATTTAAGTTCTTATTTTAATAAGCAAAAATATACATACCTACCTACCGACCTATGCAGATACATTTAAACAACATTTTTTCATGGCCAGTATTTAAAAGAGAACACATAATATTTAAACCATTTCTGTTTCTAAATATGAACATAATTTCCTTATACTTATCTACCTAGTTCATAATTTTCAATAATAGTCTTTTAAAGATGAATAAGAACCTACATTGCATAGGATAACCATTCACATATTAGCTTTATTTTGGATTTTCAAAAAAATTTAAAGTCTTGCAAACCTTTTTCATAATCCTAAACGGTCGGACTTAAAACATTATAATAATTATATTTCCATACATACATTACATCCATCTGATCATCATCAACACAAAATTCATCAAAGATCGAACCATACAGGAATACCTTACTTTCCCAAAATTGTTTCCTTCACCTGCTTTTGTGTGTCGTCTGGTAAAGACGACTACCGTAAGGCATACTCGAATAAAAAATGGAAACAAACCAAAGTCTCCCAAAACAGCAAAATCTCCGTTTTTCAGTCTTTCTAACTCTCACAAAAATTGTATAGTCTTTCCTTGTCTCACTTCAATTTGAATTCTCGTCAGTTGCAAGTCTCCCATCTGTAAATAATTTCTCCACGAGAGGTTCAACGAAAAAAAAAAACTAGATGCCGCACCATTCGACCTCAGCCATGAGAGTACTATAGTTTTCATATACAAAGCTCGTACCTAATCGCTTTTTCATTCAAATTTAAAAGCTCGTAAAGTTAGTTTGCGGATAAAGCACAAAATTAAGAGAAAAGAGAATTTCCATTTAATTCCATATACTATTTTTTTAGATTTTTTGAGATACTCTCTGAAAAAGCTTTGTAGTTCTTTATGATTATATAAATATTATGAATATGAACGAAAATAAACTTCCAGTGTTAATAATGTCAGAAAGGTAAGTTCAACCTTTAAATGTGTCCCAAATGAAGAAACTTACTTTACCTAAGTTCGATAGAGAGAAACAAGTAAAGATTTATGAATGGGTAAAATCAGTTAGATTTTATTGAGAAATAACTTTAAAATTATTCCGAATATTTTAAAAATTATTTTGATGATTATTTGAAATATTGGTAAATCTTATTTTCCTATAAATGTATTCACCCTATATCAATAAATACATTTAAAATAATGTTTGAAAAGCTAACATTGGATTGATGTGCAAATATACCTCACACACATTTCAATTATGCATCTATTTTTATACTATATCTATC
Organism: Scaeva pyrastri; assembly: GCA_905146935.1. NCBI lineage: Eukaryota > Metazoa > Arthropoda > Insecta > Diptera > Syrphidae > Scaeva > Scaeva pyrastri. The sequence continues at coordinate 45,575,848 of LR989928.1, read as the reverse complement.
TATACTTCAAATGTCTTCTAAGTCATAATGCTAGTATACAACTTAGCGATTCTGTATCGAAACATTTCAACATGCAACATCATTGCTAAGTGGGTTTTCTATCGACAATTTATACAATAAATTGTAAGCAATTTTACCTATTTTATCTCGAACAAATCATGAACGGCCTTCCAAACCGTTTATGTTGGGATCTAGCAAAGGAACAACCCCCCCGAAAATATTCCTCAACAGTTTTTTCGGGATATTATTCACGATTATTTGTGTCTAGAAACTTAACTGTACCATTCTATTTCTGCACCTAACACCCCCCCCCCCCAAAAAAAATATTCCTCAACTTTTTTTTCGGGATATTCTTCACGATTATTTGTGTATAGAAACTAAACTTTAGCATTCTCTATCTGCACCTAAGATCTTAGCAACTTGAATAGCATGTTCTTTAACTTTACAAGTAGAACTGCGATAGTATCTCCTAACGCATCTGTAAAATGTTAGCTTAGAAAGTATTTTAAGATTTTAAACGGAAATAAAAAAAAAATCCCTGACGGAGGTAGGTATTTAATGAAAAACATATGTTGATAATTTGTTATATAGAAACCATTTAACCAATCAACTTCAACTATGAGATAAAGACCGTTCAATGGAATCATGCATTTAAATAAATCAAATCTTCAATTTGAATGCATTTTGAATAAATGAAATGTATATGTACATGTGTATGTATGTATGTACATAAATAGACATACATATACTTAGAATAAATATTTTTTTAAATGACTCTAACACCCATTTCATAGAAAAATACCTTCCAATGAAGTTTGCTTATTAATGCGAGCGGACTTTTATTATTATTATTTTATTTGGTTACGAGTGAGACAAATATAAGTCGGCCAAAACAGTTTTGGCTTTGTTGTTTGCTTCATTGCCAGAAAATTTAGAGATGGTGTCACATTTAAAATAGGTATTAAAAAAAAATTCTGCTGTAACCATTCATGAAATGTGGAATTCTGTTGGTGATACTCGATTTAATTTTTTAACTTCCCATAGGGAGTTATTGTAATCGGTCCGATTTGTCAAATTGAAATTTTTGACAAATCTGGACGTTTTATGGTTCCTAGAATCTAAATTCGTCATTTGTAGAGAGATGTATGGTAGTACATAGTTCTAAAACACCGCTGCCCGCGCTCTGTGTCACACTTACATACTTATTTTCGTAATTAGGAAGGAGTGACATCGTCAAAGGTGATAAATGCCAACCAAATAGTACATCGTTTTAAGTAGATAGTAGGTACTGTAAAATTATAGGTATATGAAGTTTCTACTGCATTGCAAATGTAGAGTTACCTGACGTTTTAAAAATTGTTTCATACTTCTTGATATTTCTGTAATCTGAAAACACTAAAAAATGTTTAAATAATATAAATAAAATAAAAAAAAAACTCAAATATTTCATAAGAAAGTCAGTTTTTTTTTTTATTCTGATATTATATGTACATATTATATGTATGTATGTATGAATGTATTGTACATATGCATGTATCTACATATATGTAGGTAGTTTCTTAATATTAAAAGCACTTACATATAAAACAGAAGAAATAGAAAAAATCAAATTAATTTTAATAAGATCCGCCCTCAAATTTGTATTATATTGTGTTTTGTAAGAAACTGTTTGAAACATGAACTCCTCGAGGTTTTTTGAACTTAGAACTTCTAAGGGTTAAACGAGGTAATTTGAAAAAAATCAAGATTTTCGTATTTTTCTTAATTTTTTTAACTAATTGCTGAAGTAGGTATCTTTGTTAGCAAAAAATAAGTTAAACTTCCTGACCTTATAACTACTAACTCTCTGAAATGAAGTTTAGGTGATGGATAGCAATTTATGGTATTTTTCATTAAACAAACAACTTTGAACGTCTAAGAAAAAACAATAAAGTTTCAAATGATATTTTAGAACTTTAATGTCACTAGATCATATATTCAGATTTTTGGTTTTTACACTAAAAGAAAGTTTTAGAACTTATATTTACAAATGAGAAAAATAGTTTAAAAAAATTTTGTTAAATTTTTAAAATTTTATGAGTAAAACAAAAGTTAGTGGTTTTACTAAGTTAAAAAAATGCTTGTTATGTATTTGAATATCTACATTTTGTATAGTTAGCAATGTACCATAAGCATATAAATAAACTTTGGCGCCTCCAGGGATTTAACGAATAGGTATTGTGGTTAAATATCTATACACACATATATCATTGGAATATAAGCTTTTCCTAGTAAAAGTACCTAATGGCGTTGGGAGGAATGCGCTCAATACCTCAATGTCCTATGGTATCTAATATGGTATATTAGGCGCGTTTTGTTGTTGATTTTATCCTTAAGTTAGTAAAATTTAACATAGTTAACAACAACAAACGAAAACTGAGGAGAAACAAGTTAGTAATCGAGCTCAGTAATTTACTAAGGATACATGTTGCGGCTATTTGACACATTTTATTATTTTTATTTCAAAGCCATATTTTGTTTCTTTCTCTGACAGGTTTTGACGTTTAATTTGATTTTTTTCTCTGAAAAGTATTGAATTTTGGCTCAAGGGGATCCAACTTTTAAATATAAAACGAAAGTCAGTTTAAAACTAAGGATAGCGTTTTATTACGATTCCGATTACTAAGCTAACCTAAGTTTAGCAATAAAACGCGCCTATTGAATGGTATACTTTCAGCTATCTCCACAAACAAACATATTTATTTTAATATTTTGTGTCTATATAAATACTCGTATGTATATATATCTATACAAAAAACTTTAATCAGCTCATAGCATACTGGCGATTGCAATGAAATTGGTTAAACTCATCGAATAAACGTTTTGTTGAAGATTGACAGAATGATTGTCGAAAATTGACCAAGGGTATTGTTTCTATGGATTCTATTCACATTCAAGGTTAGAAGTAAAAGTTTTCTAACGTAGATCCTAAAACCTAAACACAAATACAAATCGATCCTGTACTATGCTGAAGATGGTAGAGGCTGGTGGTTAGTGGTATCATATATACATACATACCAGTGGCGAGGCGTGAATAATTTCAAATGGTAAGTCGGAGAAAAATTGGTCACCAAAATATTAAATTCCAAATGTTTATACTTGAAATAATTTCGTGTAATGTGTATCTGCGTATCAAGCTAAGCTGAATCTTTAAAAGTTCCAACTATTCCAACTCAAGTTCCAAATAAAAATATAATTATATATAATATAGATACCAATATCTTTGTGATTTGTTAAAAATATTCATTGTTTCAGTATATAATTCATTACAATAAATTAGACTAAATGGCTGAAATATAGGCAGTAGACTGTAAACCTACACATAAGAATTACTCTTTTAAATCAAAATTATAATAAATATACATTAAATTCCGTAATGATATTAGCTTGCAACTCTACAGGAATATCAAATAGTTATAAGAGTTTTAAATTGAAATTTAAAAGATTTTTCTTATATTTATAATGTTGAAAGATACCTATTCATTTTAGTTAACAAAAAGTCTTATATTATAAATATAAATTAATCAAATTACTAAAGTTTTCTAACGAAAAACATGTCACACTTTAAGTTTCAAGCTTTCAAATCTAAATTTTCAATATTCAATTTCACACCGAACACAAAATCAATTCAAGTGTTGCACTGCGTTCTGCTTGTAATTTGAATTTTTAAATAAGTATAATCTTGTTTGCAACTTCCACATTGATTAGGCCCAATTGTTCTACTTTATGAAAGTTGCAGTTGTTTTCATATATTCATGCTACTGGGAAATGAAGTTGCAACCTTAACCTTTGAGATTTAGGATCCACTCCAGTGGATACATTCATAAAATAAGTCGGAAAGAAGCGAGTTATTTTATTGCAGAAACATCTTCAACGTCAACCTGCCTGATACATGTTGATTCATAAGCGCAGTGATTGGGAGATGCACAGACACACATTTTTTAAATAAGTCGAAAGAAAGCGAGTTATTTTTGTTTCTATGAAACCCACCGCCACCTCAAGCAACATTGACATGGGCACTGCGCATTGCGCAACACACATCATCAGCTAGACTCTTGAGTCAAGTCAAAAGCATGGGGTGGGATACACACAAATTCACCAAAAAATAAGTCGATGAAAACCGGGTTATTTTGTCCCATAAGAAAGCGTGTATTAAACAGAGAGATGTCAAACGCAGTGAACAGTATATGAAAGAAGAGGAAAGAGAACAGATTTGTTCTACTGAGGGATATGTTTTGTAACCCGACATATTTCGGGTTATTTTGTTGCTGGTATAGTGTTGTACTTGCTAGGAGCAGGTTGATAAGCAGACGAGATGTTTTGTAACTCGACATTTTTCGGGTTATTTTGTTGCTGGTATAGTTTTATATTTGTTGAGGAGTAAGTTGAAAAGCAAACATGTGTATACATAGTGTATAGAGTAAAATTGAAAGCAAAGTTGCTAAAGTATTGTTGACAGCGTGTGCAGGTGTGCTGAAAACAATAATGAACTAAAAATAAAAGTGTTATTGTGAAAAAGCGTTGGGCGCATTGGCCATATTTTTTTTTCATATATCGAGCGCCCCACGCTTATTCACAATAACACTTGTATTTTTAGTTCATTATTGTTTTCAGTTTATATTAAAAATTATTTTCCGCTTTTTTAGTATGATGGGTTTTAAAAGCGTGTTTTTTAGTTTTTTTCAAACTATATTTATTTTTAACTTTTTAGTTTAACGTGCTTTAAAAGCGTTTTTTTTTTAGTTTTTTCAAACTATATTTATTAACTTTTTAGTTTAACGTGCTTTAAAAGCGTGTTTTTTAGTTTTTTCAAACTATATTTATTTTTAACTTTTTAGTTTAACGTGCTTTAAAAGCGTGTTTTTTAGTTTTTTTTTAAACTGTATTTATTGTGATTTAAGAAAACATTGAAACATTTCATTGACCCATTTAGTTGATTGAAATTGTAAATGAAATTGGAATTATTTATTTATTATTTAAAATCTCGTAATTTTAATTAAAAAAAGGATTTGATCCCACGACCCTTGACGCTCAAATTGAAACGTCACCGCGCTTTAACCAACTGAGCCACAGCAGCACTTAAAATGAGGGAGTCTATTAATATTTATAAGCGCATAATAAAATCAGGAAAAAGCAGGAGCTGTGGGATTAAAATATTTAATCCTGGTAATCCTGATAAGGATATTGAGATAAACTTATGAAATTATTGTTTTGCCACCGGTTCTTGATATGTGTACAAAATTTTATTAAAATCGGTTCGTGTAAAGTGGGTCAAAATCGAGTGTAAAGGTGTCGGTTACATACATACATACATACATACATACATACAAGTGAAGCTAATATAAGCGTGTTAACAAAAATAACTTTCTAGGATAAGACTTGAAATGCCATGTAATACCTTTTTGGAAAGTCGGAAACATCTTCTTTCATTCTCATGAAAATTCAGTTAGGTCTTTGAATAATTATTAAAAATTATTTTCAAACTTGAAATTTTGATGAAAAAAAAATTCAAACTATTTGTTTTCCAAATTTTTTTTGTAGTTGATTTTACTTTTTTAGATCAAAATTTAATGTTCTTAATTCTTAATAAAAACAGAAAAAAGATGATAAAATGTATCTCAGTTTTTTAGAAAACACTGTTTTGTTTGTACCTAATGGCGTTGGGAGGAATGCGCTCAATACCTCAATGTCCTATGGTATCTAATATGGTATATTAGGCGCGTTTTGTTGTTGATTTTATCCTTAAGTTAGTAAAATTTAACATAGTTAACAACAACAAACGAAAACTGAGGAGAAACAAGTTAGTAATCGAGCTCAGTAATTTACTAAGGATACATGTTGCGGCTATTTGACACATTTTATTATTTTTATTTCAAAGCCATATTTTGTTTCTTTCTCTGACAGGTTTTGACGTTTAATTTGATTTTTTTCTCTGAAAAGTATTGAATTTTGGCTCAAGGGGATCCAACTTTTAAATATAAAACGAAAGTCAGTTTAAAACTAAGGATAGCGTTTTATTACGATTCCGATTACTAAGCTAACCTAAGTTTAGCAATAAAACGCGCCTATTGAATGGTATACTTTCAGCTATCTCCACAAACAAACATATTTATTTTAATATTTTGTGTCTATATAAATACTCGTATGTATATATATCTATACAAAAAACTTTAATCAGCTCATAGCATACTGGCGATTGCAATGAAATTGGTTAAACTCATCGAATAAACGTTTTGTTGAAGATTGACAGAATGATTGTCGAAAATTGACCAAGGGTATTGTTTCTATGGATTCTATTCACATTCAAGGTTAGAAGTAAAAGTTTTCTAACGTAGATCCTAAAACCTAAACACAAATACAAATCGATCCTGTACTATGCTGAAGATGGTAGAGGCTGGTGGTTAGTGGTATCATATATACATACATACCAGTGGCGAGGCGTGAATAATTTCAAATGGTAAGTCGGAGAAAAATTGGTCACCAAAATATTAAATTCCAAATGTTTATACTTGAAATAATTTCGTGTAATGTGTATCTGCGTATCAAGCTAAGCTGAATCTTTAAAAGTTCCAACTATTCCAACTCAAGTTCCAAATAAAAATATAATTATATATAATATAGATACCAATATCTTTGTGATTTGTTAAAAATATTCATTGTTTCAGTATATAATTCATTACAATAAATTAGACTAAATGGCTGAAATATAGGCAGTAGACTGTAAACCTACACATAAGAATTACTCTTTTAAATCAAAATTATAATAAATATACATTAAATTCCGTAATGATATTAGCTTGCAACTCTACAGGAATATCAAATAGTTATAAGAGTTTTAAATTGAAATTTAAAAGATTTTTCTTATATTTATAATGTTGAAAGATACCTATTCATTTTAGTTAACAAAAAGTCTTATATTATAAATATAAATTAATCAAATTACTAAAGTTTTCTAACGAAAAACATGTCACACTTTAAGTTTCAAGCTTTCAAATCTAAATTTTCAATATTCAATTTCACACCGAACACAAAATCAATTCAAGTGTTGCACTGCGTTCTGCTTGTAATTTGAATTTTTAAATAAGTATAATCTTGTTTGCAACTTCCACATTGATTAGGCCCAATTGTTCTACTTTATGAAAGTTGCAGTTGTTTTCATATATTCATGCTACTGGGAAATGAAGTTGCAACCTTAACCTTTGAGATTTAGGATCCACTCCAGTGGATACATTCATAAAATAAGTCGGAAAGAAGCGAGTTATTTTATTGCAGAAACATCTTCAACGTCAACCTGCCTGATACATGTTGATTCATAAGCGCAGTGATTGGGAGATGCACAGACACACATTTTTTAAATAAGTCGAAAGAAAGCGAGTTATTTTTGTTTCTATGAAACCCACCGCCACCTCAAGCAACATTGACATGGGCACTGCGCATTGCGCAACACACATCATCAGCTAGACTCTTGAGTCAAGTCAAAAGCATGGGGTGGGATACACACAAATTCACCAAAAAATAAGTCGATGAAAACCGGGTTATTTTGTCCCATAAGAAAGCGTGTATTAAACAGAGAGATGTCAAACGCAGTGAACAGTATATGAAAGAAGAGGAAAGAGAACAGATTTGTTCTACTGAGGGATATGTTTTGTAACCCGACATATTTCGGGTTATTTTGTTGCTGGTATAGTGTTGTACTTGCTAGGAGCAGGTTGATAAGCAGACGAGATGTTTTGTAACTCGACATTTTTCGGGTTATTTTGTTGCTGGTATAGTTTTATATTTGTTGAGGAGTAAGTTGAAAAGCAAACATGTGTATACATAGTGTATAGAGTAAAATTGAAAGCAAAGTTGCTAAAGTATTGTTGACAGCGTGTGCAGGTGTGCTGAAAACAATAATGAACTAAAAATAAAAGTGTTATTGTGAAAAAGCGTTGGGCGCATTGGCCATATTTTTTTTTCATATATCGAGCGCCCCACGCTTATTCACAATAACACTTGTATTTTTAGTTCATTATTGTTTTCAGTTTATATTAAAAATTATTTTCCGCTTTTTTAGTATGATGGGTTTTAAAAGCGTGTTTTTTAGTTTTTTTCAAACTATATTTATTTTTAACTTTTTAGTTTAACGTGCTTTAAAAGCGTTTTTTTTTTAGTTTTTTCAAACTATATTTATTAACTTTTTAGTTTAACGTGCTTTAAAAGCGTGTTTTTTAGTTTTTTCAAACTATATTTATTTTTAACTTTTTAGTTTAACGTGCTTTAAAAGCGTGTTTTTTAGTTTTTTTTTAAACTGTATTTATTGTGATTTAAGAAAACATTGAAACATTTCATTGACCCATTTAGTTGATTGAAATTGTAAATGAAATTGGAATTATTTATTTATTATTTAAAATCTCGTAATTTTAATTAAAAAAAGGATTTGATCCCACGACCCTTGACGCTCAAATTGAAACGTCACCGCGCTTTAACCAACTGAGCCACAGCAGCACTTAAAATGAGGGAGTCTATTAATATTTATAAGCGCATAATAAAATCAGGAAAAAGCAGGAGCTGTGGGATTAAAATATTTAATCCTGGTAATCCTGATAAGGATATTGAGATAAACTTATGAAATTATTGTTTTGCCACCGGTTCTTGATATGTGTACAAAATTTTATTAAAATCGGTTCGTGTAAAGTGGGTCAAAATCGAGTGTAAAGGTGTCGGTTACATACATACATACATACATACATACATACAAGTGAAGCTAATATAAGCGTGTTAACAAAAATAACTTTCTAGGATAAGACTTGAAATGCCATGTAATACCTTTTTGGAAAGTCGGAAACATCTTCTTTCATTCTCATGAAAATTCAGTTAGGTCTTTGAATAATTATTAAAAATTATTTTCAAACTTGAAATTTTGATGAAAAAAAAATTCAAACTATTTGTTTTCCAAATTTTTTTTGTAGTTGATTTTACTTTTTTAGATCAAAATTTAATGTTCTTAATTCTTAATAAAAACAGAAAAAAGATGATAAAATGTATCTCAGTTTTTTAGAAAACACTGTTTTGTTTGTTCTATCTTTTAAATTAATTTTTATTAGGAAGTCAAAAAACTTGTATATTTTTCTTTATCTTCTATTTATTATATTTATATTATTTTATATTATATATATAAAAATGAGTTTCAAAATTGTGTGTGTGGCCGCCTAACTCGAGCATTTATGTACCGATTTCAATTTGATTTTTTGACTTTTGTAGGGAATTATCTGTAGATGGTTTCTATATATGAAAAAAAGTTATACTCGAACAAACCATCCTTTACAAATATCAAAAAATTAAATCGATTCATAAAAACGGAATTTTGCAACATCAAGAACATAGGTACATATTTTAACAGTTTTGGCACTGTTTCCACTAGATCTTGAAATAATTTTTCGGAATCGACAGTTCTATGTACTAATATATATAGTAAAGATGTCCAATTTTGTGTGTTAGAAATTTAGTTTCAAACATAGTTTTTTTTTAACTTAAAACATTTTATTTTTTTTTCCGAACTCAATTTTAATTTTTAAACGTGAAGTGATTTTGAGTTATAATATAAAAAAGTGAGTGTTTTCAATATACCGTTGTGTAATTTTCATTTTGTTTCCTTTCAAATGTATTTAGGAAAACTTTGGAACGATTTTGTTGTTTAAATATGTGTGTGTGGCTGCCTAACGCGTATTTATGTACCAATTTCAATTTTGTTTTTGGCATTTTGTAGAGAATTGTCAGTATATAAAAATGATATTTTCGAAAACAATTCTTTGCAAAATGAAAATCCATATATGTATTTTTCGCTTGAAATATTTATGGCACTCTAACAGTCTTATTGTGCAGCACACACAGATTTATGTAGGCTCTATGTAACGTTTCATTAATTCGTATTTATAAAACATTTTGCTCAAATTATGGTCATGCAGTTCTTAAGTAAAAAAAGTACCAGAAATCTATTCCATTTAGATGTCATTATAAAATGAGCTGTATCTTCTCTTACAGTTAAATAAACAGTAATATAATAAAATTAAATCGAAAGCGAAAAGGATATGCACTGCAAATTGAGATTTGTCCAATAACTTTGAGATCTACGGAGATGATCAAAGGATCATCACACGGGTTCCAACTACTACAACTGATCTTCCAATTAAAGCGGATTCCGTTTCCTTTTCTCTTTTGCCATGACCATTGACCAATCGTTGGAAGTGTGTGAAATTAATTTCGTATTTTCTGTTTTTCGCAAATCGTCGTTTTTTGAACCGGAAAACATATTTCAAAATTTAGCTTTCCATTCAAATAAATTACATTGAAATTTAAATTTTCTGAGTTTTATTATCACTCTGGAGCTTATCACATGGCTTAAAACTGGGGTGAGACGAAGTTTATTTTTAAATTATTTTTACCCAGGTTTAATTTTTACTTCATAAATGCATACAGCGAAGCGGGTGGGAATTAGCTAGTATAGCTACATATAAAGTCCGTCAAATTCTCCTGCAATTTGACTCTCATGAAAATTCAGTTAGGTCTTTGAATAATTATTAAAAATTATTTTCAAACTTGAAATTTTGATGAAAAAAAAATTCAAACTATTTGTTTTCCAAATTTTTTTTGTAGTTGATTTTACTTTTTTAGATCAAAATTTAATGTTCTTAATTCTTAATAAAAACAGAAAAAAGATGATAAAATGTATCTCAGTTTTTTAGAAAACACTGTTTTGTTTGTTCTATCTTTTAAATTAATTTTTATTAGGAAGTCAAAAAACTTGTATATTTTTCTTTATCTTCTATTTATTATATTTATATTATTTTATATTATATATATAAAAATGAGTTTCAAAATTGTGTGTGTGGCCGCCTAACTCGAGCATTTATGTACCGATTTCAATTTGATTTTTTGACTTTTGTAGGGAATTATCTGTAGATGGTTTCTATATATGAAAAAAAGTTATACTCGAACAAACCATCCTTTACAAATATCAAAAAATTAAATCGATTCATAAAAACGGAATTTTGCAACATCAAGAACATAGGTACATATTTTAACAGTTTTGGCACTGTTTCCACTAGATCTTGAAATAATTTTTCGGAATCGACAGTTCTATGTACTAATATATATAGTAAAGATGTCCAATTTTGTGTGTTAGAAATTTAGTTTCAAACATAGTTTTTTTTTAACTTAAAACATTTTATTTTTTTTTCCGAACTCAATTTTAATTTTTAAACGTGAAGTGATTTTGAGTTATAATATAAAAAAGTGAGTGTTTTCAATATACCGTTGTGTAATTTTCATTTTGTTTCCTTTCAAATGTATTTAGGAAAACTTTGGAACGATTTTGTTGTTTAAATATGTGTGTGTGGCTGCCTAACGCGTATTTATGTACCAATTTCAATTTTGTTTTTGGCATTTTGTAGAGAATTGTCAGTATATAAAAATGATATTTTCGAAAACAATTCTTTGCAAAATGAAAATCCATATATGTATTTTTCGCTTGAAATATTTATGGCACTCTAACAGTCTTATTGTGCAGCACACACAGATTTATGTAGGCTCTATGTAACGTTTCATTAATTCGTATTTATAAAACATTTTGCTCAAATTATGGTCATGCAGTTCTTAAGTAAAAAAAGTACCAGAAATCTATTCCATTTAGATGTCATTATAAAATGAGCTGTATCTTCTCTTACAGTTAAATAAACAGTAATATAATAAAATTAAATCGAAAGCGAAAAGGATATGCACTGCAAATTGAGATTTGTCCAATAACTTTGAGATCTACGGAGATGATCAAAGGATCATCACACGGGTTCCAACTACTACAACTGATCTTCCAATTAAAGCGGATTCCGTTTCCTTTTCTCTTTTGCCATGACCATTGACCAATCGTTGGAAGTGTGTGAAATTAATTTCGTATTTTCTGTTTTTCGCAAATCGTCGTTTTTTGAACCGGAAAACATATTTCAAAATTTAGCTTTCCATTCAAATAAATTACATTGAAATTTAAATTTTCTGAGTTTTATTATCACTCTGGAGCTTATCACATGGCTTAAAACTGGGGTGAGACGAAGTTTATTTTTAAATTATTTTTACCCAGGTTTAATTTTTACTTCATAAATGCATACAGCGAAGCGGGTGGGAATTAGCTAGTATAGCTACATATAAAGTCCGTCAAATTCTCCTGCAATTTGACTCCAGCGACTTCAATTCTTTTTTTAAGTTGCTCCGAAGATGAAATTTCAACTTCATCCACATATGCATAGTTCAGCATGAACTTAAAAATGAGGTTAAATCTGGTGATCTTGGTAGCCATTCAATGGGAATTCCCCTTCCTATCGGTCGTTGAAATGATTATTAAGCTAGTTTCTCACAGCCAGGCTAATGTGTACTGGAGCTCTGCCTTGTTAGTATGTATATTACTCCATCTCTATCCTGAGTATCTTTTCAATAGCGTTCTACAGAATTCAGTTCTCAATATCTTATCATTTATTTCCGAAGACAACATGTGATGTCTTGCAAAAACTCTGAAGTGGATACATCTCCTATTAGGCAACCTTTCAGCGCACAATCTGCGTTCTTGCTGGCTGTCCCGTAGCAATAATGCATATCTGTCAATTCTTTCCGAAAGAAGCTACCAATCTTTTTGTATTGGGGATATACTCGTAATTAGCAATTTAGCAATGAGTTTTAAATCCATTTTTATATGCGTATTCGTTCTTAGTTTTTTGGAATATGTATAGGTAATTCTTTTTAATTGTGTAACAGGAAATTGAACACGTACCCTAATAAAAAAGGTGCTACATCTAATTAATTAAGTTTATTTTTTTATTATGTGCTTAAAAGGGGATATCATGCTATAAATAAAAAAAGTTATTCCGCTAATTTAATAACTGAGCTGAGCATAACAAACTCGGGAAAACAAAAAAATACCTAGTGTTTTTCTTGAGGAAAGTAGTTTTCACTTTTTTTTTATTTCATAGGATTTTTTCTTTTTCTTTAGTTGTAGCTCTTTGTCGTATCTATACATATCAATCATATATGTGTTTTATGAGTGATAACTATTGTTATGGGTTTTAGGTCTTTCATTCATATTATTACTTTAAATCCTATTTTAATTTATTTATTTAAGTTGAATAAGTTATTCAAAATGAATTTAGCAATATTTGTAAATTCATAATCACCATCATTTGCTCGACAACCGGTATCCGGACCTGGATTGCTCAATCTGGGTATAAAATTGTATGACAGCTGTCATATTTTTTCTTTCATTCCCTGTCCATCTTATTTCTTTTAGGGTTGATATTTGTATTTTGACAGGGTATCGGCTAGTTGTTCTGGAGCTCGAGCTCTAAAGAGCGGTCTTACGTTGCATAAGAAAATTCGTTAATCGTTGTTCCTGATTCGTCAGTGTGATTGTCGTCGTGTAATCGGTCCGTTTCGAGGCTTATTTCGTGTCCTATGATTTGTTTTTTGTTAAACAAATACCGAAGTAACCAACCTCAGGAACTAGTATAGGTTTATTTCTAGCGGCTACCGTCAAGAAGAGAATATGATCACACTTTCATCAATCCCAAATAGTTTCGGGTTACGGCACTTGCATGTTTTCGTATGTTACATGGTATTTCACCTATTTGGTTGATCAGTTAAAATTATAAAAAGAAATAATGTTTTATTTTAATGATCATCTCAATCACATTTTGGCCAGTTTTTGTATGGGAGGTTCGCTCTTTGATAGTTTTAGAGTTCAGTGAACTTAAAAAAAGCAACATTGAAATAAAAAGAAAAGTCTTTTATTTATGCAAGGAGGTGCATCTTTGCAAGACACTACCTAACTATTTCTTAGAATGAAGTCAGAAAGCTTTTCTTTTGAGAACCGATTTTGTTGTTATTTAATTTTTCAAATAAGACACACAAATTTTAATAAAAACATAACATTATTATTAATTTAATTAGAATCAAATTAATATACTACGGTTTGTGGATATCGATAATCTTCTGAAAAATTAAGAATTTTCTGATAAAAAAGATTTAGTTAATTTTTATTACAGTACCTAAAGGAATATATTTTTATTATATTTAAGGGGTGTTTTTTAGACGTGTGGTTTTTAATTTGGCAATACTTTTTTTGAGATGGTCTTTTTGACCATCATTGATCCTTATTTTTCTTCAAAAATAAAACCCGCTATAATAGCCACGTTTTATTATGCACATGAGATGAACTGGTTCAGATCATTAAAATAAGATACGGATCATATTTTCCCACTTTTTCACAATGATGTTGCCAGTTGTGATTATTAGAATTTAATTTTACTCTGAAAAACATCTTGCCCGTACTCGACACAGAGATGTAATCGCAGACGAAGAAAATAAAAAAAAATTAATTCCCACAGGCTTTAAGGAAACTTTGGATAAGTGCATTATCTAGCGTCGTTGTGGTCCTATGGCATGACCTCCTTCGTTTTGCTTCTTAGTAAATTGCTATCTTCCTTTTACTGCTAAAAGTTAAAGTATCGTTTTCGGAAAACAGGTATAAAATCTTCAAATCGTTTAAAATTAGCAAAACTATTTTTTATCTTAGTAAAATGCCAGAAATGTATTAAACAATTTAATAAATGTTTTAAAAATTTGCGCCATAAGATTTTGTCTATATTTAAAGTCATAAGGGTGGTAATGATGCAGTGGATGTAATGCTAGTAGCACAAGTGCTAGACCACTAATCTAGAGGCTTTGAGTTAAAACCCAGCCCTACACAATGGTGCAAAATTTTAAACGATTTAGCAAATTGTTAAACCCATTTTTAGCAATTTACTAAGCTAAAAAGATGGTTTTGCTAATTTTAAACGATTTGAACATTTTACTATCTCTTAACATATTGCTAAGGTTGAAATTCCGAAAAACCCTACTTTAACTTTTAGCAATGGGCTAAATCCATATATCTGTCATTATCCTAAAAAAAATGTCTTTCCAATTTTACTTCAAAGTGCTGATTCGTGTGATTTTCATAATTCGGGAACTAAAAATTGTTTCAATCAATAAAATGGTATCGGAAGACGAAGATTCCGAAATATTTGAAGTCTTTGTGCAGAAAAATGTTTGTTTTTTTTGGAAATCTACATGATGGAAAAAGAGAATAAACCTGTGTTCATGTGTATTTTAATCTAATTGGATTGTCAGTTTACAGTTTGGACATTTCAAACTAATGGGTCCGTTTAAGTATGTTTGCTTTGCTTATTTTCACGAACTGTCACTATTTGGACATGTTCGGATGCCCGTTTTTTAATAAAAAGGAGTTAGCAAAACGAAAAAGGGTTTAAAATTTTGGAGTCGTTAGTAAACTGTTAAATATTTAGCAAATTGCTAGTTAGTAAAATGTTAAGTCCTTAACAATAGGTTGTTTAAAATTTTGCGCCAATGACTTTTTTCTATTTCCTCCCAGTTTTTACTAGACGCCACTACGAAATCTTCTTTCCTATCCTTCTACTTCTTCTTACTTACTCTGCGCTCGAATGCTGGCACGTGGTTGTAAAGATCATTCAAAGGGTAATCATAACCCCTTGAGTGCCAGAAAACTAAAAAAATTAATAAACTGTGGCTAAAGATTAGTCATGCTTAACATAAAAAGACAAGTGACCGAAGAGAGACTCATTTTCTATGGATTATATTTTTAATTTTTTAACTTCCCATGTGCTGATAACAGTCTTTTTCAAGTTTAAATTTTTAACAAATTAGTCTCGTTTTCCAATTAAATATGCATTAGAAGCCCAATAATATTTTCTGCATAATGTGTTCTCCTCAAATTTCAGATTTTCAATAATATTTTAGAGCAATATTAGACAAACTTATTTTTTCATAACTTGGATTAAAGTCCAAACAGTACAGAAACGGTTCACTTAGATTTGAAATGATTCTCTCTTATCAAGTTTCTATAAAGAGCTTGTTACAAAAGCAATTAAGTAGAGTGGGGTAAAAATAGAACTTGTTTAAGTCAAAATTCTATTTGTTTTGGAATGCCTTGCAGCTTTGATGAAAGAAAAATATCCCTATGGCATGTTAGACAACATTCCATGTGTTTTATTATAGAATGTATATTTTTTTGCAATACATAACCTACAATATAATATCTCTATACAGCATGATTTTAATCATGCTGCCTGGATGGTAATTAGGCTTGTCCTTTTATGTTAGAAATGGTTTTTAATGTTTTTATGTTAATGTGGAAATATGCAATCAAGGCATCATTTGAAACATATATCATAAGTACTTATACATTTTTGAAAACATATACCTACATAAATGATCTATCTCTGTATGTTAATTGTATAATGTACATATGTACATATATGTATTTTAAACAAACATTATTACACAAGTTAAAGGAAATCGGTTTTAAAAAGCAAAACATTCATTTTTAAATATACCTACCCACATACATATGTATGTATGTATGTATACATAATGTATATTACATATGAAGGTAGGTAAATTCGTATCTTGATTTTTATGAAAGGAGTGAAGAGCCATAGTTCTTCTATTCAAACATGAATGTCCGAACTGGAATTATTTTATGTCTACACTTGCACTTGTATAGTTACATACATACATACATTACATACATAATGTATATACTTATACATAGTACATATGTTTGTACATACATACCTACATATAAATTAACAATGTGTTTGGATATAACGATGAAGTAATGTTTAGTTAAAAATAAATTAAATAAATACCGTTTAAAAAAACTAATAAGACCCGCTTAGCACATCAAACTAAAAAAAATAAAAATAATTTTTAAATTAAGCTGAAAAGAATAATGAACGAAAAATACTAGTGTTATTGTGAAATAAACGTTGGGCGCCTTGTCGCATATTATTCGTATATCGAGCGCCCCACGCTTTTTTCACAATAACGACCCTTGTCCGACGACAAAAATGAAACGTGGCCGCGCGTTAACCCAACCGCAGTACTTAGAATTGGGGGAGTCTATTAATATTTATAAGCTCATAATAAAAGCAGGTAAAAACAGGAGCTGTGGGAGGAAAATATTTAATCCTGGTAATCCTTATCCTTGAGAAGAACTTATGAAACTATTGTATTGCCACCGGTTCTTGATATGTGTACAAAGTTTTAATAAAATCGGTTCGTGTAAAGTGGGTAAAAATCGAGTGTAAAGGAGTCGGTTACATACATACATACACTGAGGGAAAAATCACGTCGTAAAATTTAGTTACCTCATACTAAATTCAAAGTTTTCCCCATTTAAAAAAAAACTATTTAAATCAAAGTAAAAACATTTTGATTTTCAATCAAAACGCGTTTTCAAAGAATTTTGTTACGAAGGATCATTGAAACAAATAGTTAACAAATTTGATTTAAATGCGTTTTTATTTTAGTCGTTGATTCTTAATCAAATACGAAATAACAGACATTTTAAAAAATATTAAGACAAGTTTCCTAATTTTATGAGTTGGTTTAACACCGTTCATTTATTTAAGTTTTTACAACTACAATATCAAAACGAATGAACTTTTGAAACAGTACCTATACCTATTCATTTCAAATTGATTTATTTTTTATTTTATTATTTTATTTTTTTTATTTCTATGAAGTTATTTTGTCTTAATTTGTATGATTCAAATATGTAGAACCATATTCTCTATTTTGTATTGGTATAAAGTATCACATTATAAATATTCATGCAATAAATATCTTGCCAAATATAAAAGCTTCACAATTTCAAATAGCCATTTTGTCTAAGATACATTTAAAATTAAAAATTATAAAATTTTGAATAAAATGCTTTTCTACTTTATATTGAAAAGGGATAACCTTAAATCAAAGTTGAAACGTATTAAAATCGACGTCACTGCTTCATCTGTCAAAGAAAATAACTTAAAATCAAAAGAAAAACACATTTAGTGTTTTGGTCGGTAACTGGTATGTGTGTATTGAATGTTGGAGCGCGTTTGTAATAAAGTGAAAACACACTTAAAATAAACACAAACGACTTTGGCACCAGAAAAATAACTGTTCTGTTGTTATTTTAACTACGTTTTTCGTCTGGAATTGCATTTGTCGTTCGTCTCCATGATTGCCGGTTGTGTTTCCTTAAAAGTGAATTATTAAAGTTTTTGAGAACGAAAAGAAGTGAAATTTATGAACAAAAACATTGTGAATTTATGTATGTATAATACACTTATTTGTGTATATTTTACAAATATACCAGACCAAACGTTTTACTCAAGTTGGATTGCATCCATAAATGATTTTGGACCTTCTGGAATCACCATTCTGTAAGATATCTTCAGAAATAAAAGGTAAGTAATTGTAGAAACAAATATGTATATATGTAGTAGTCATTTTCAATTTATTTTTGTTATCAATCACACCCAAAAATTGCTGTGGGCTCGCAGTCAGTCTATTAGATAAAAATAGTTCAAATATTTATGTTCCATTTAATTATTCTTCTTTACGAAATTACCATAGACGTTTTAAGCTGTTATCTTTTTAATAGAACTAAAATATATTAAACTAACTTATTTGCTTTTTTGATATAAACATTACATTTATATATTTGTATGATTTTTTTCGAAATAAAACACAAACATATGTACGTAAATTGTTCTTTCAGATTGAAATTGATTTTGATTTTTTGTACCCCAATAAAAAGCATCTTTTGCTGTCCAAATGGGAAAATTTAAAAAAAAATATCAAAAACTATTATGAAATCAACATCCACAACGAAAGCTGCAGAAAAAGGTTTTCATTACTAAAAACCAATTCAGAAATAGGAAAAGGTAAGCAAAATATATGTAATTTATTTATTAATTGTTGAAAAATATTTCTTTTATTTTAGATTCTGAAGACTTTCTACTAACAATCCTATTGAATTCAGTAATTCCTCCAGTGTCAAGGTTTAAGGACAAAGGAGGAAGCAGCAAAAGAAAGGTCACCATCAGCGATGGCCAAGAGAGTTTTATTTTGAGACTTCCCCTTATAACCAACTATGTATGTATAAGGAAAAATTAAAAAACATTGATTTCTTCACAAGTTCGCCTTTACATCTTTATCAAATTAATAACGGCAAGACTTATGTAAAAAACAAATATATTTAAGATTTTTTTGTTTTCCATTAATCTTATGAATAAGAATTTTACTTCTCTACTACTATTTAAGTTTATTTTTGTAAAATAAAATGTTCTTTTACACCAAAATTTTTAATATTAATTGTACTCTGTATGATATAAAATAAATAAATGCAATATTATATGTATTTAAAAATGATAACCATAATCTTTTAATTCATTTTGGATATGCTTAAGCTTTTTGGTTCTTAAGCTTTATGTTTCACAATGAAGATGGTTCTCTTTAAAATAAAATATGCAATTCTTTTATAGTAAAATTATATTGCCTTTAAACATAAGTGCAATGCATCATGAATCTTACCTCTTAAATTTTGAATTAAAAATGCGTATTGACATTTTAAATAGACGTAATTTTTGATTTAAGGTTAAAATGCATTTGAAATCAATCTGTTTTATGTTTGAAATGACATTTTAAATACATAAAAACAAAGAAGCTATGTTTTTGATTCTAAAAGACTGTTTCTTGTTTTAAGGTTTCGTATAGTTTGAATCAAAGTTATTGTTACTTTCAATCTAAATTGATAAACATTTGTAATAAACAAACGTTGAACTCAAAACAAAGACGAAGACAATTGAAAATAAGTTAAACGTGAACAGAATATAATTACTCTACTACCTTAAAACAAAGTTGAACTTATTTCATTCTTAAGTTGCTTTTTGTCAAATTGATTTTTAAATTGATCCACTTTGATTTTCAAAAAAACGCGTTTAGTCCTAAATTGTTAACGTTTTACTTCGATTCAAAGTAGTTTTTTTTGATTCTAGGTTGTTTTTTGGCTCAGTGTACATACATACAAACATACATATATATACACATATATATATATACATATACATATATATACATACATACATACGTCATACATATGTACATACATACATACATACAAGTGAAGCTAATATAAGTGTGTTAAAAAGAGGCTGGGTGCAACCCACTTTGATATCTTCTGATAAAGCATGCAATCTAATACATTCTCTAAGGACAAAACAAAGTTAAAGTCCGTCTAAAAAAAATAGAATTCCTTAAAATAAGAATAGATTTTGAGATGCTAGAATTGAAACTAAGGGTGTCAGCATAATATTTATATACTACTTAAAAGTTGTTGTACTTAATTTCTCTTATTTTTTCCTAATTATATTTTCATCACCTAAATAATGTAAAATACGCTCAAATTAACTGCGCACTTCGTGATGATTTGTAAGAGTGGAGTCAAAATCAAACCCAGTAGAAGCATTAGCCAACCTTTTCGAGGATATCTGCACTTTTGTGTAACGTGACGCGATGTCGAGTTTGCATTTAGATATATTTATGTAATTCATTAAGTGGTTAAATTAAGGTTGAGTGTGAAAAGACTTAAACGGAAAGGAAGAGGAGATGAACCTTCATATCCGATACCATAAAAGTCATTAATAACACAACACGTCAAAAAAAAAAAAATAAGCTAACGCATAGAGTGTCTAGTTTTTGTAAAAATAATCACATGCGTATAATTTCTTCCAGAAAAAAGGAAAAAAAATTTTAATATAAAAAAATATTATAATAAAAATTCTACACTTACATCAACTATGAAAAAGAAGAAAATGTTTTAAAACATTAATTTCTTCTTTGCAAAAAAATTAGAGCTGATGTTTATCCATCCAGTTTGTTATATGTTTTATTTTCTCCGTATTTAATGACAGTACATTTAATTTACTTATGGCTTATTGATGTATTGGATAAAACCTGAACATACCAAATAGCTCTTGAGTTCAGTTTATGAAAAGGTCATAATAGTAGGAGGTATAATTTTATAATACCTGTCTGCCACATAAACTAGTTTTATTATATTTTCTATTTTAAGAACTCTTAGTTTGAATATTCGTTCGACGAAGGTTAGTCGAAAAATGTATGATTTTTAAATTCCCATAGGGAGTTATTGTAATCGGTCCGATTTGTCAAATAGAAATTTTTTAACAATCTGGACGTTTTATGGTTCCTAGAATCTAAATTCGTCATTTGTAAAAAGATGGCTGTATGATGTGTGTGTGTTCGTACGTTCGTACGTATGTAGGTACGTTCGTACGTTCGAGACCCCTTTTTTTGTTAACGATATATCGAGATAGAATAAAGATATTAACACGAATTAAATTTTGTTCAATAGGTTATAACTTCATAAAATGCAGAAAGGACTTTTAAAAAAATTTGTCAAACGGTTTTTTCTCAATAGCAGTTTTTAAAAAAAGGGAAAATTTTAGTTTGTCGCAAATATCTCAGGAACAAATAATGCTATTGACTTCAAATAAATTTGATTGTGTAGATTGCAATGTGAAACAGGTTTGGTATAATTTTGAAAATAATTTAACATACCGTTATTTTTTAAAAAAGCAAAAACTAAAAAATTTTTTTTTGGTGCGGAAATATACAATGAATTAAAAATGATATCATCTTCAAAACAATTTTTTATTATGTGAAATGTGATCTTTGACATCTGATAAAATTAAATTAAAAAAGTACAAAAAATTCTACCAAAAGTTGGTAAAATATGTTTTTTGACTTGAATATCACGAGAATAGGCAACGATATTGACTTCAAATTTATTTTAGTTTGAACAAAATTTAATCAATTATTATCAGGAACGCCAAGTTTTCAAATTATGCATAATTGGAAGTTATCAGTTTGGGAGTTTTTGAAAATTGTTGTTAATCCGACTAAATTTAGTATTGCTGTCTTGGTCTTCATTCAAATAAGGCTAATCCCTCATAAATTGTCTTAACATATCCCAATACAAACCAAAGAATGTCATGTGATTGATTGCTTTTTAGTTGGTCGAGGGTCTCTTTTATCATGAAACTTAATCTGTTTTTATTATTATAGGTACCCTCATAAAATGTTAGATGTGATGTATGTATGTACATAAATAAAGTCCTGACCGAATATACGAGTTTATTCTCTTGTTAAGATATGATTGAGAATTGAACAATCGTATGTACAGTACATACATTATACGTTATATATGTAGAGGAAGCATTCACTTTTTTAAACCTTCACGTAAATTTTTAAACGTACACATTTATGTACCAGGGTTTTATTGGTTAATTCTTATACTGGAATAAATGTGTGTATCTATAGTTTCGTCATTAAATTTATCGATACTTTCAGATTTATTCGTTTCCAAATATTATAATGATGTAATAATGTCCCTACCAGCTTTATTTACTCAATTGTTAGTATTTTTTTTTTATAATTTTTGCTTTGTACATGTACAAGTAGAGGTTTTGGTTACTATACTGAGAGGTGAAATTATAATATACATATGTATCATAATATTATGTAATTTGAAATGTAATAATAATGGCCTTATATAATAAAGTAAATCAAAAATCCATAAAATAGTAATAAACTTCATTTCAATTATTTTAAAATGTTAATTAACTTATAATCACACATAATTCCATAAGTGTATTTTATCAAGAAACGATTTTAAAATGTCCGCGTTATCCAAACGAATAAATAGCTAAACATTCTTGAATCTTTAACTGGAAATGTATCTACCAAATCGACTAATTATCTTTCAAATAATTTATTTGTACGTTTTTAATTTTAAATATTAGATCTGTACTTAAAGTACTTAAAAGCTTCTGGCCTTCTCCTTTTTAATTCTAATAAAAGACAATGAACTCATTTGAATAACAAAACAGCTTTATTTAAATACATAATGAAACACAAAACATTATTACCAATATCTACTTATGCATGCATAGGAGTTAACAGATTTATTAAAATATCAACCAATTATGAAGAGACAATCAATTAAAATCAGGTTAGGTTCCAATCTTCCAATAAATGAAAATATTTGTTTTTTTATTTGAAAAACTGAAGAAACAACTTTTGTGGCTCCAATATTTATATAATGAAAGAAATATTGTTTCAACTTAAATTCATATTTTTACTATGCGATACGATAGGTATGATATCTGGTAAGGTTTAAGTTTCAAAAGAATTAAATTAACAGTGTTTTACAAATAGAGACAACGGAAAAAGTACAGGAATGATACTTTTAGATATAGATAAGGCTTTTGATACTGTCTGGCATGATGGCCTACTACACAAGCTTTTGATATTAAATTTTCCGATGTATCTAATTCAAATAATGAAGTCATTTTTGTCGTCTAGAAGTTTTGTAGTTTGTTTCAACAACTTCTATTTAAGTTCCTTTGTTTGCACTGCAGGAGTGCCACAAGGATCAGTTTTTGGTCAGACTTACCACACTGATGACACCTATATTTATTCATTAGATCCTCTTGGTTCTAACATTGTAACTAATTTGCAATCTGCGATAAATACACTTCAAAAGTATTTTGACGATTGGATGATCAAGGTTAGTGCACTAAAAACTCAGGCTATCTTTTTCACGTGAAAAAGAAAAACCTGGCCTAACATCCCGCTCTTTATCAATGACATAGCAGCCAATTGGAATTTAAGAGCAAAATACCTTGGTATTCATCTAATTCACGTACAAGAAACAATAAAAAAATAAATCCTACATTTTAGATTCTTTATCCTTTCATAAATCGGAGAACCAAGCTTTGCCATAAAAACAAGCTCATTATTTTTAAAGTGATTTTTCAAACAATTATGTTCTATGGTTCTTCTGCATTTGGAAATTGTGCAAAATTACAAATATCACAAAATAAACTTTTAAACATGATGTTGAACCTTCCTTGGTGCTTTTCAACAAAGGAACTGCACGCTTAGAGAAAAATACCGCGTTTCTTGCTTAATATCCGATAATGATGTTTTAATATATAACTTAGCTAGCTAATCCTTATTTATTATATTTATCCAAGACTGATTTATATTTATTATTTGTTATGTAATGTATTTATTTATTATTTAGTATCTATTGTCTGTTAATTAAAATTATTTATTTGTGTATTTATTTATTTATTAATTAATTAATTTTTTTATTTATTTATTTACTTATCTTTTTTTAATTTTTTAATTTGTTTATTTATATTATTTTATCGTTTAACATTTGTTTGTAATTAATTTTAACTTCCCATAGGGAGTTATTGTAATCGGTCCGATTTGTCAAATTGAAATTTTTGACAAATCTGGACGTTTTATGGTTCCTAGAATCTAAATTCGTCATTTGCACGTATGTACGTTCCTACGTTCGAGTTCCCTTTTTTTGTTAACGGTATCTCGAGAATGTATAAAGATATCAACACGAAATATATTTTGTTCAATAGGTTATAACTTCATAAAATGCATAAAGGACTTTTAAAAAAATTCATCGAACGGTTTTTTCTCAATAGCAGTTTTTAAAAAAAGGGAAAATTTTAGTTTGTCGCAAATATCTAAGGAACAAATAATGCTATTGACTTCAAATAAATTTGATTGTGTAGATTGCAATGTGAAACAGGTTTGGTATAATTTTGAAAATAATTTAACATACCGTTAGTTTTAAATAAAGTAAAAACTAAAAAAAAAATTTTTGGCGCGGAAATATACAATGAAGGAAAAATGATATCATCTTCAAAACAATTTTTTACTATCTATTTCTAGATACTAGATCTTTGACATCTGGTAAAATTTTGGAAAAAATTGAATTGACATTTTTTTTTTAAATTGGACCAAATGTGGGTAAAAAATGTTTTTTGACTTAAATATCATGAGAATGGGCAACGATATTGACTTCAAATTTATTTCAGCTTAAACAATATACAACTATTAATGTACGCTACAATTTTGAAAAATATAGAACTGACAGATTTTTTACAAAAAATAAAAACTTTAACAAAAATTAGCCGAAAATGTCAAAAGTAGTTTCTTGACTTGAATATGTCCACAGTGGTAAATCATTTTAACTTCGAATTTATTTTATTTTGTGCATAATAGAATTGTCAACTTATTGTTTATTTTTGACAAATGTCAAAATGACAGTTTTTTTACTAAAATAAAAAACTAAAACTAAAATTTACATAAAAGTGTCATAAATTGTTTTTCGGCTTAAATATCATCAATACAAACAAAGATATTGACTTCAAATGCATTTGTCAATACTTAAAAAATGGTAAAATATTGACGAATATCAAATTGAAATTCTCACAATAAATACAAAACTACAAATATTTCTAAAAAAAATTGGTAACTACTATTTTCAGATTCAATATCTCTGATATTTTTTATGTTAATAAAATTTGTATCAACTAACATCAAAAGTTAATCAATTATTATCAGGAACGCCAAATTATGCAAATTATGCATAATGTGAAGTTATCATTGTGGGTGACACCCAGCCTCTTTTTTAATTATTATTATTAAATTTGAAAAAATAAAAAAAATTTGTGATAATTCATTGTTGGTTGTATTTCACAAACCACCCACTCTCTTTCTCAAAATGTTCTTCTATTAAAAATGTATTATTGTTATTTTTTTTTTTTGTCTATTTAATGAAGGTTTTAAATGTAGCTTTCCTTCACGTCAACAATTAGAAGAACACCACATTATTATAAACTTAATGTATACTTGGCAGTAGTAAGGTACCTTACGTATATATGCCAATCTCTGTAAATTGTGCAAAATAGATTTAAGATAATAAGAAAATATTTCGTTACAATAAAAATATAAATTACATATATACAAATGATACTTCTGTATTCTGTTAATATATGGAACAATAAAAAACTCAAATATGTTAACAACAAGCAAGTTATCAGTCTCCCCCTTTTTTATTAGGGCTTAAAAATGCTATCTATTAAAATATTTTGTGTGCATACCTATGTATATGTATATAATATAGTGTATACCTATATCTTAAGAACATGTAGTTACATTTAAAATTCGTAATGTTTCATTTTAATTCCAGGCGCTCTTAATCGTCATTCCTGCTACAGATGGTTAACATTACATATATGTACATGTATTAACAAATTGTAGTGTGTTTCCAAAATAAAATTGTCAAACATTATTGTGCGAAAGAGGTCCCCGAGTCTGCTGCCATTTAAATTATTTCAGCACATTCATTGTGGATGTGACACATAAAATGCTCACCACCAACACGTCCGTTGAGGCACCATCATCGGTCAACAATTCGAATGGTTTGAATAATTCCCAGGCTCCCACAAAAATTGGTACTTCTGAAGAATATTATGGAAAGAGTGAAAATTTCCGCATCACTAAAAATGTCGTCATTATCGGCCTCGCATTTATGATACACTTTACTGCGTTCCACGGAACATCGAACCTACAAAGTTCTGTCAATTCAGATGCTGCATTAGGAACCACGACCTTGGCGGTCATTTATGGCTCTCTTATATTATCCAATTTATTTCTACCGGTAACTGTTATTAGGTGAGTATTACAGCTTTCCAAAGGTAATACGATAGATTTTCTTCACAGTTTTTTATATTAAATTTTGTAATTAGTGTATTACATTGCATGTAGGTATGTACATTCATTTTATAATATACGAGTACATATGTAATGTAAAGGAACAGAACATCATGACCCAATTGACTTCGCTGAATTAATTATTAAATAAGCTAACTGAGCAAATACTTTAGAGCTTATTATATACGCCGTGTATTGCAAAAGCCAATTTAAAGAATAATTTTTTCAACTATTTAAAAATTCAACAAACCTAAAAAGAATATCATATACATAATGTACATATAGTATATACATATGTACATACATTCAGCCCAAAGTAGTTTTCGAATGTGGTAATGCCTTCAATTAATGCATATCCCCAGTTTTTGAATTTGAATTTAATTGGGCAAGCTTTTGTGTACTGTGACGTTAGATCCTACTAGGTACCTATAGCTTTCATGTTAATTGGTATGCCGTCGAAGTTCAGTTATGGGTACCATAAAGATTT